>JBBGZY010000500.1:600000-752500 GCA_037952925.1 Lithobates clamitans | reverse complement strand
CATTCCGTATACCTCACATACATACTGTATACCTCATACATACTGTATACACTTACCTGTATGACACCGTGCTACTCCATACTGTATACCTCATACATACTGTATACACTTACCTGTATGACACCGTGCTACTCTATACTGTATACCTCATACATACTGTATACACTTGCCTGTATGACACCGTGCTACTCCATACTGTATACCCCATAGATACTGTATACACTTACCTGAATGACACCGTGCTACTCCATACTGTATACCTCATACATACTGTATACACTTACCTGAATGACACCGTGCTACTCCATACTGTATACCTCATACATACTGTATACACTTACCTGTATGACACCGTGCTACTCCATACTGTATACCTCATACATACTGTATACACTTACCTGTATAACACCGTGCTACTCCATACTGTATACCCCATAGATACTGTATACACTTACCTGAATGACACCGTGCTACTCCATAGTTTATACCTCATACATACTGTATACACTTACCTGTATGACACCGTGCTACTCCATACTGTATACCTCATACATACTGTACTCACCTGTATGACACCATGCTACTCCATACTGTATACCTCATACATACTGTATACACTTACCTGTATGACACCGTGCTACTCCATACTGTACAACTCACATACATACTGTATACCTCATACATTCCGTATACCTCACATATATACTGTATACCTCATATATACTGTATACACTTACCTGTATGACACCGTGCTACTCCATACTGTATACCTCATACATACTGTACACCTCACATACATACATTCCGTATACCTCACATGCATTATTATTATTATTATTATTATACAGGTTTTATATAGCGCCAACAGTTTGCTCATAGCTTTACAACAATGAGGGCAGACATTACAATTACATTACAATTTGGTACAAGAGGAATCAGAGGGCCCTGCTCGTTAGAGCTTACAATCTAAAAAGGAAGGGTTAATTGATACAAAAGAAAATGGGGGGGGGGGTTGAGCTGATGGAGGAAGTAAAACAGTGTTAGTTAGAACTCGCATAGGCTTCTTTGAATGGAAGGGTTTTCAGGGATCGCCTAAAGATGGATAGATTAGGGGACAGTCGGAGAGATTGAGGTAGGGAGTTGCAAAGGATGGGAGAAGCTCTGGAGAAATCCTGGAGGCGAGCATGGGAGGAGGTGACAAGGGAGCTAAAGAGCAAGAGGTCTTGGGATGACCAAAGAGAGCGGCTTGGTTGGTATTTTGGGACTAGGTTAGTGATGCAGCTGGGGGCAGAGTTATGGGTGGCTTTGTAAATTATTGTTAGTACTTAGAATTTTATTCGTTGGGTGTTTGGAAGCCATACTTACTGCCATTACTGCCTTTGGAAGCCATACATACTGTATACCTCATACATACTGTATACACTTACCTGTATGACACCGTGCTACTCCATCCTGTATACCTCATACATACTGTACACTTCACATATATACTGTATACCCCATACATACGGTATACCTCAAACATGCTGTACACCTCACATACATACTGTATACCTCATACATACTGTATACCCATACCTCCCAACTTTTTGAGATGGGAATGAGGGACACCTATCAGCAAAAGTATGCAGGCATAGGACACACCCCCTGCCACACCCCCTTGAAGGAGAATTGTATAAAAAGTAAAAGATTGGTTAAACCCACAAGTGCTTCTTTTACCACTACTATTCCTTTATATTGGCTTTTTGGAATTTACAAATGCAGCAATTTAGAAATCAGATGAAAGGTTTAGCACTGGGAAACACTTTTTGAAAGATAAAAAGTGCATGTTATATACAACTATATAGATCAGACCAAAATGAGGGACAAATGAGGAGGAAAGAGGGACAGAGGGACATTGCTCCAAATCAGGGACAGTCCCTCGAAATCAGGGACAGTTGGGAGCTATGTATACTCACATACATACTGTATACCTCATACATACTGTACACAACATACACAGACTCTCATAAGTACCTGGAATAATAAATAAAGTCCTCTTTTTTTCCTTCACCAAGTCCCCTTTATACCAATGCATGTACATGGAGGTGCGTTTTTCTGTAGTGTTAGGCAGGTGCATTGTCTTGTGTCAACACGCATTCCCTTTGTGCGCAAGCAAGCGTTTTGACATGTTTTCAATGCAATTCAAAAGCTGGAGTGAATAAGCTGATGGCCATTGGACAAAGCTTATGAACCCATTCCCCTCAATAGGCTCTCACAGTGATATGTAGATATTCTCAAGCACACCAAGGATCAGCAATTTCGCCCAAACGTTATTTTATTCAAGAAAGATGACATCACAAAAAACGGTGCAGTCATGAGATTGGCTCTTACAGCGGTCACATGATCAGGAGCACGTTCCACTGGCTCTCCATCGAAAAATGTGACTGGGAGCTCTTGGGAACAGCTGGGTTAGTCTGCTATGAGCGCACTCTCAGCATACAACCTCAGGCCACCATTAGGCCATATGTGCAGGGGCTGGGCGTTAATGTCCACTTTTCCTGCTAACCCTTATGTGTGTTACATGATCAGCAAGAGGTTAATAAATGTAAAAAAATGGTATTTGTGCTTATTGCGCTGCCATTGACTTCTATTGGTCTCCCAAAGCACTAAAACACTTACATGTCATAGTTTTCGAAATGCACAGCACTGCAGAACTGAGATGGGGACACACATTGTTTTTAGTATGAGGAAACTGGTCACATGCATTTTCGCATGTACTTTAAGATAGGGTTGCATCAATACCGATACCGGTGCCAATGCTAAGCATTGGCACGAGTACTTGTACTTGTACTTGTCTTTTTTTGAACTTTTACCTACAATATAATACCTATTATAAGGCTTACCTGTAGGTAAAATGAATATCTCCTAAACCTGTACGGTTTAGGAGATATTTACTTTTCATGCAGCCGCTGACATCATGCTGTGTATGCGCTGTTAAGGCCCAGCTGAAGATCCGGAAGAACTGCCAGAGTTCGCCGGGAAAAAAGACTCCCGCGCATGACGTATCGCAGCTTTGGCCACTCACAGTGCTGGAACCGCGATACCCGGAAGACACGCTAACTTGTTTTTAGTATGAGGAAACTGGTCACATGCATTTTCGCATGTACTTTAAGATAGGGTTGCATCAATACCGATACCGGTGCCAATGCTAAGCATTGGCACGAGTACTTGTACTCGTGCAAATGCTCCGATACCTGAAACTGATACCTTTGCAGTGCGATTTGAAGCCATACAAAATGAATGGGCTCAAATCGCACTGCAAAGAATCATATGTGATATGAACATATGATGACGTATCGCAGCTTTGGCCACTCACAGCGCTGGAACCGCGATACCCGGAAGACACACTAACTTGTTTTTAGTATGAGGAAACTGGTCACATGCATTTTCGCATGTACTTTAAGATAGGGTTGCATCAATACCGATACCGGTGCCAATGCTAAGCATTGGCACGAGTACTTGTACTCGTGCAAATGCTCTGATACCTGAAACTGATACCTTTGCAGTGCGATTTGAAGCCATACAAAATGAATGGGCTCAAATCGCACTGCAAAGAATCATATGTGATATGAACAGGAATGCGATGCAACTTCTGTCCAAATCGCATATGGTTTCCCCACTGCTCATGTGTGAATCCATGCTTGTTATAGTGACTTCAGCCTGGGTCCCACAGGAGCAGTGCAGCAAACCGCATGCTATTTGGACAGGAATCACACCACATTCCTGTTCAAATCGAATGCGATTCTTTGCAGTGCGATTCAAACCTGTTAATTTTGTATGGGTTTGAATCGCACCACAAAGGTATTGCTACTCGGTATCGGTACATCTGAGCAATACGCATGCCCAGGGCCCTATGCACACGAAGGTATAGGCCCCAAACGCATAGATTCTGTGTTCATTGCGTACATCCCTGTACTCATATGGCCCTAATCACTGGTACTTATAGCCACATATTTTAGCCTAGCATTGATTTTTACAGACTGCACATGCCACCTGTGCCTCCTGGGCGCCGATATACACCCATTTTTCTATACTGTATGGGCAAATGCACTCGTGTGCATGAGGCCTAACATGCAACAGTTTCAATGAGCCCTAAGTTATTGCAGATCTCCACACTGATTACACAATGGAGGTCCATCTGAAATGTTTCTGTTCACACCGACATCCCCATTTTACATATTTAAAGTGGTTGTATAGTCTTTTTTTGAACTTTTACCTACAATATAATACCTATTATAAGGCTTACCTGTAGGTAAAATGAATATCTCCTAAACCTGTACGGTTTAGGAGATATTTACTTTTCATGCAGCCGCTGACATCATGCTGCGTATGCGCTGTTAAGGCCCAGCTGAAGATCCGGAAGAACTGCCAGAGTTCGCCGGGAAAAAAGACTCCCGCGCGCATGCGCGGGAGTGACGTATCGCAGCTTTGGCCACTCACAGCGCTGGAACCGCGATACCCGGAAGACACGCCGAGGCAACATGTCAGCCCCCTCGGCGTGGATCGGGTGAGATACCGCCGCCTCGTTCTAAGGTGAGTAGTGCCTTGCAGGTTTTTTTATTTAAAAAAAAAAAAAAGGTGCAGGTTTACTACCGCTTTAAGGGAGTGGACATCTAAAGCTGACCAAACATGTTACATTCTAATCTGAATAAGGCCTCTTTCACATGGGCACCTCCGTGATGCGGGATCCACTTGCTCAGCGGGAGATCTCCCCGCTGATCCCCACTGAGCAGGCAGATGACAGGTCCGTGTCCGCTCCACTATGTAGGGGGGACACAGACACAGCTCTCATCTATGGGTCAATTGGATGGAAATGGATCACCTGTCATACTGGTGGCACAGTGGTGTAGGGGGTAGCACTCTCGCCTAGCAGTATAAAAGGGTCCCTGGTTTGAATTCCAACCATGACACTACCTGCCTGGAGTTTGCATGTTCTCCCTGTGTCTGTGTGGGTTTCCTCCGGGTACTCTGGTTTCCTTCCACACTCCAAAGACATGCTGGTAGGTTAATTGTCTCCTGTCTAAATTGGCCCTAGTATGTATGAATGTGAGTTAGGGACCTTAAATTGTAAACTGCTCGAGGGTAGGGACTGATGTGAATGTACAATGTATATATAAAGCACTGCATAAATTGATGGCACTATATAAGTACCCTAAATGATAATAATAATACAATCCGCTAGACGGATGGGAAATAGATCCCTCATCCATCTGTTTTTGGCTGACAGGATCGGATCAGATGGCGGCTGGGTGTCCGCTGACATCCTCCGCTCCATAGAGGAGACTGGAGGGTCCGATCTGGTCTGCCTGAAAAACTGACAGGCGGACCTAATCGGATTGCCAGTGTGAAAGGGGCCAAAGATTTCCTAACAGCTATTTAGTGTGGGTTCCTATCTACCTGAATATAAACTCAAGCAAAGGGTTGGTGCAGGCATTGGCACAAGATTATTATACATTATTATTATACAGTATTTATATATTGCCAACAGTTTACGTAGCGCTTTACATAAGATTTTGATAAATCTAAAGGAAATGTTACAGAGGTTTTACAATCATATTGTAATGTGTGTCGTCAGTTTATTCTTGCTGGTTATATTAATGATAGGAATTTCACATTTTTGCTTTAGCTCTGCTATTTTTTTTTGAAATAGTAAATGTTTATGTGTAACAATGGAGCCTGCCTTTGTTTAATAGATGAATGACGTTCCCTCCATATCTGTTCTCTTGTATAGACTCAGCAGAGCACTGCATGGACCCACCATCTCTCCTTAGCATGATGTATGTAAGGCATGCATGCTTGTTTATGCTATATACACTCAGGAAGTACAGGGAGTCTCTGGGGTCATTCAGCCATAATGCATCATTCCTCATCACCTCATTTTACATTCAAACCTATAGATCCCCTTTGCATGAAGCAGCTGAGACCCCATCATCCACGTATTTGCATATGGGATACATACATTTTGTGGCATAGTGTCAGGGTGGGGGCTGTGCGTCCTTGTAAGAGGGGATGGTCTGGCATTGGTGCATAATAACTACAGGAATGATGGGCCACTACAAACAACTCGACCACCCCCCCTTATGGGCAAGCCTGAGCTTCTCCTGCATTGCATATCAAATGTCAGCCATATACCCAGTTCTGTGCTTGAAGCACATGCAGCTTGCTTTTTGTAGCGATTTATACAGACAAAAATACTCTTTTTTAAAAAAAGGTAATCTGTAACATTCTGCAATCACTATGCCCATAGAGAAATACGATTTTTACAGGTATGCTGTATATGTAAATGTATAAGTGTATTCTCATGCTATAGTTTAGGCAGAAACCGACGTTGCTGCAACACAGGCATATTCTATGTACACCTATTTTCATTTCGTTCTAAGCTCATTGAATTCCTGTTTTTCAGTTAAATAAAAGAGGGTGGAACCATCTCGAGGGCTCAGCATATCAACCACTATAGGGGGAAGCAAAATGCGATTAATCATGCCACAGTTACATGTTAGCATTCACAGCTTGCGGCTCACGTGTAGCTTACCCATTAAACATTTATTGTAATACTTGGAGTGGTCAGTCTCAGGCAGCCCTGATATTGGATTGTAAAGAATACTTGCTAACGGCATTAACTGGTGGCTATAGACAGGTAGATATTGCATTATGAAGAGTGAGGTTCGGGACATGTGTCTTGGCCCTTTAATGACTACGTCACTGAGGCCCACTGCAATCTTGCCAGTTTAGTCAATGGAGAAGTGTGGCACATGTGTGGTAAAGACATCACTATAGTAAAGGGAAAGGTAGACTGTTCACTCAATAATGATCATTTCCATGAATCCAGCAAACTTCATACTGCCTCTGTGCACAGCTGAACTGTTGCAAGCAATATTTAAGTCAATCACATATCACTTGCTTATGTTCAGCTACCATATATAGGGCCAGCATGCTTAGTCTTATGGTTGTAAACCCACATATGCCCAGTGAAGTGACTGGGCTCAGGTGATACACAGAGATTAAACAAATCCTCCTACAAAATTTGTACCTGTTTATCTGCAGTCTTCTCTTCTCTATATCCTTTCAAAGTCCAGAATTTAAAAAGCTTGTCTGAGCTGCCAGAAAAAAGGGGGCGGAGAGCTGAAGTTGCACCCTGCAGTTCTCAGTGAGGAGAGTTCTGAGAGCTGATTGGAGGGAAGAGACACATCCCCCTTCACACAGCACACAGGAACATAGTTGAGGCTGTCAATCAGCTGGAGATCACTCCCTATCACCTTTTTTCTCTTGGTGTCAGGAAAACTCATCAGAAGTGACTCATGCTGATAGCAGAGGAATGGAGCAGTTGACAGAAATGACACTAATGCCGTGTACACACGAGCAGATTTCTAACCAGAAAAATGATATGACGGGTTTTCCGACGGGATTCCGCTCAAGTTTGCCTTGCATACACACGGTCACGCAAACGTTTGCTGAAATTACGACCGTCAAGAACGCTGTGTCGTACAAAAATATGAAGAGCAGAGAAAATGAAGTTCAATGCTTCCGAGCATGCGCCGAATTGTTTCCTAGCATGCGTAGGGATTTTGCACGTTTGAATTGATACAGATGATCGCATTTTCAGATAGGAACTTTTCCTGATTGAAAAATTGAGGGCATGCTCTCAATCATTTGCTGGCTGGAATTCCGCCAGCAAAAGACCGATGGAGGATACACAAGGTCGCATTTTCCAAAGACAAACTCTCATCGGTCTTTTGTGGGCCGAAATTCTGATCGTGTGTCCGCGGCATTAGTGCTTTGGATTGAGGCAAGTACAAACTAGAGGCATATGTTTTGTTCATATTTCATATCTAACGTTTACAACCACTTTAAAGGAAAAAGTTCCCTCTGTCATAGACGTGATATTTCCAGTGGCGGCCCATGCATTGTGGGCGCACGGGCGCCGCCCCCCCATCCATGCGCCCGCCCCCTTTCAGGATGCTGGACGCATGGATTCCTATGGCGGGGGCGGGAGAGGCTCTAATAGGCTTCAAAATAGGATGGGCTCGGGGTGCAGAGAGTGTGCCCTGATTCCACCTAATTGTGTGACGATAGTGAATTAATTTTCGCTATTTTCACACTAACCTTCCTCCCCGCCAATCAGGAGGCAGGGCATCAGACCTGTTTCCTGATTGGCAAAAGCGCCAGGCCACCCTATTGGATGCCTGGTGCTTAGGAAAAGGAGCGGAGGAGACACACGCTGGAGCGGAGCTTGCCGCCGCTCTGGTGCACTGTCTTGGAGAGAAGCTGCTGCTTGGCGGTAAGTGCCGGGGGTTTGCCAGAGCCACGCGCGGGGGGTTTGGGGGTGCTGCCAGAGCCGTGAGCCACAGTGGCTGCATGTACTGGGCACAAGTGGCTACATATGCTGGGCACAAGTGGCTGCATTTGATGGGCACAAATGGCTGCATATACTGGGCACAAGTGGCTGAATTTGACAGGCACAAGTGGCTGCATGTAATGGGCACAAATGGCTGCATATGATGGGCACAAGCGGCTGCATTTGATGGGCACAATGGCTGCATTTAGTGGGCACAGTGGCTGCATATGATGGACACAGTGACTGTATTTGGTGGGCACAGTGGCTGTATTTGGTGGGCACAGTGGCTGCACATGATGGGCACAGTGGCTGTATTTGGTGGGCACAGTGGCTGCACATGATGGGCACAGTGACTGTATTTGGTTGGCACAGTTGCTGCACACGATGGGCATAGTAGCTGCATATGCTGGGCACAGTGGCTGCATATGATGGGCACAGGGGCTGCATTTGATGGCAAAGTGGCTGTATTTGATGGGCACAATGGCTGTATTTGATAATTTGGTCATCAAAGCACCCGCCTTTTCCCCTTTATTATGTTCTCTATTTTGAATATCTGTTACTAACCAAAAATGTTATATAGGGTACAGAGTTTTGGCATAAGGTATTGTGAGCTCAATGTATTGCAGTACATACTGTATTGTGGGTCTATACTGTCTTGCCGGTGCTATAAAATACTAGTGTGTTCAGGATAAAGTTATACATACCTCCTAACAAATACATTTGGTAGGGTTCACACAATATGAAGTCACAAAGAATTTGCCTGACTAGGCATCAAGTCTAGTGGGTGTAATGTATTGGCAGTTTAAACACTGACAGCAGAGAAAATGACAGGCAGTATGTTGTAGAATTGTCACGCACGTATTTTATTGTATGTTCAATACAGACTTAATCAGTAAGGCAGAATAAGAACCAACTTATTGGGACAAATCAGCAAAGACATGGTATTATTCTAAGTGCTTTACCTTCAAATGAAGTCTGAGTGGTTGCTAAGGTATGGGAATTTTTATGCTTTATTTATGCTGCAATCTTATACTTACAGGATATTTTTCATGACAAGCTGTACCTTTTTCACAAATGCATTTTTCATGGGAATACATTTAGTTAGGAAATAATAAGCATTAAACTCTGAAATGCATGGCATAATTAACTGAACCATGCCCTTATCTACCCATATATTCGAATTTCTTCACTTTATGCTGAAAAACACAGTAAAAGCCAGCTAATAAAAAAAGAGTCTGTCAGGAAGTAATGGGAAAGGAAATGTATAGGAAATGCCATTACTGACTTATTCTGAAAGGTCCGTGCTCCAGGGCTGTCATCCTCATCCCTTCTTCTCTTCCTAATGAGTCAACTTTCTTGGAACAGGCATATGCAAATCATATGTACATGATGCACGTTCTTGTTTCAGGTCATTGGCTTACTACGTAGTGAGAAAGAAAGGGTGAGAATTGACAGCCCTGGAACATTGACTTTCCAGGACAAGTGATCATAGACAGCTCTTATAATTCATGCTTGGTGGGTACCTTTCAACACTGAGGAGCTGATCTACTCAAGGTGTAATTTGTAAACTAGCCTTCAAATATCTAATTAGATTCTCGGATATAAAAGTTAAAAAAATCAACAAAACGGAGATGTAAAATTAACACATCCCATTGTAAAAAAAAAAATAAAAAACTACGTTAGTAAATCAGCTCCTATGGTTTATGAGTTCTGCCAAAATATTACCAGACAATTCATTTTTCACCAATAAAAATCTCTGCCAAGCATGATCTCATTGAATATTAATATTGCCATTAACTCTTTCAGGGTCAGCAGGGGTTACACGGCATTAATTTGCCAGGAAAGAATAAATGAGCGCTGAGTGTGCACCATTGACTAAGAATCTCCCCCCTCTAGAGAATAGTAGTGGTCCGCTGCGCTGCATTCCCTAAAACCGTAGCACTTTAGTCCCAGATGTTATTGCTGAAAACAAACTGAAATGCCATCTGTTCTACAAAAAGAGCCTACTGTAGGGATGTTTGGAGGGTTGAAGGTTTCCTAGTGAGGGTGCTTCAAAAAAAAACACACTGCCAGCCCAGAGGGCTTCTATACTCCTGAAAATTCTCCTGGAAATGAAGGGGTTAACTCCTCCATATAGATCACGAGCAGAATCATTAGCGATTTCAGCATGTTCAGCCAGAGAGGAAACACAGAGATAATCATTATAATTATGCAAACCAGCATGGTAACTTTCCAAAGGGAAATAAATTAATGATAAAATGAATAGCTTCCTTATGCATGCGTTGCAGCTTTAATTCTTCGAAATGCCTTTGGCACAAGAATTAAAGGTGCTAGCTTACATGAGCAACCAACCTAGCTGACTCAACACAGAAATATCCTCCGGTATCGTCACTGACAGAAGGCAGGGCTGGGTTATACAAATCTATCCTGTTGTTTTTTCAGAAACAAACTTGGCCACCGACACACTGGCGTTGCACAGGATTAGTGTAAAAGTGGGAGGAAGAACTCTTACCTTTGTCTTTGAATTTCCTGAATTTTATGTCTCCTATGCCTTTTGTAGACAGATCATTTGCCTAGTAAATTACCTTTTCAAAAACTCAGTGGGATATTTTCTACCCGAATGTTTACCTTCCCTTCTAAAACACCAAGCAGAGTTTTATCAAATTATGATCAGGAAAACAATCCCTTCTCCTTATTTCTACGTGTATCCTTCATTAGCAGGATTACAATAATCCTGATTACCATACCTTTAGAACTAGAAACTGTTGAGGTTAAACTCCCCCATATCAGCAATGCAATGCCAACGGGTAGGATTGGGGCAAACAAATTCTGTCCCAGTCTCATTTTGACCAGTGGGGCCATCAACAAAGAGAGGGAGAACCATTCACCTTCAATGTTGCACATGTGTTGGTAGTATTGTAGTAAATAGACGCCACTTGTATAGCTGTTTAACTGATGCTTTTGGTTCATATAAATGATTACTTTTATATTTTGGTCATGTGAGAAGATAAAGCGAATTGGCTGTCATGGCGTCTAGTTCTGGTTCAGGACAGCAGGCTTAGAATTCTGTAGCCTCTACACAAATGTATAATTCCTTACTACTGCACACAGGTAGTCTATTGCTGTGGGCCTCGTTAATCAGCTTTCTTCAAAGACCTTAAGAAGCCAGATTATTATTGTATTCTTTGGTAACTACATTTAAATATTCATTTTAACGTTCCAATCCAAATGTTTCTTTGAGTAGAGTGGGGAAAGAATAGAACTTCTGCCATATTTTTATTGTTGTTTGTTTCTACATAGAGAGATTTTCCCTCACTTTCTTTGCTGGTGACCGTTTTTTAACAGAACATGAAGTGAAGGGATAATCTGCCCATTGGATAACAACAGAAACAAAGAAGTGATGTACAAGGCTTTGGGGTTTGACAAAGGAGACAAACCTCTGAAACCTCAGATGTGCCATTCCAGCCCCGAAGAATATCTGCTCCACTGCACAAGGACCCGCCAAGACATAGTCATTTCTTCACCTCGTGTGGCACATACAGAGCTGTATCTACCACCCTGTCGGGCTCCTGAATAGACTGTGACCAGCTCTTTTTCCCAGTCCCCAACCTCGAACCAAAAGTGTTGCAGATGCTTCATGAATTAAACAGAAAAGTGGCACAGTGGCTTTATTGAATTCCCCCCAGAGAGTTCAGAGGCCAGCAGTGCATAGCACACAGGGTGATGGGCTCAGAAGTATGTAACGCAGAGTGTGCAGGGCTCAGGAGTGCATATGCACAGATTTTATTGGTCAGGATTAGGTATGACACAGAGTACAGGGGTCAGGAGTGGTTATCGCACAAAGTATGGGCATCAGTAGTATGTAACAAACATAATGCAGGGCTTTGATGTGGGAAGTGCACAGAGCATAGGGGCAAGGAGTGCGTAACATAGAGATAGCAGGAGCGAGGAGTGCATAACGTTCAGAGTGCAGGAGTCAGACATGCATAATGCACAGAGTCCAAGGCTGAGAAGTGCATAATACACTCTCAGGAATGTATATCACACAAAGTGCAGGGGCCAGGAGTGTGTAACACAGAGAGTGAAGGGCCAGGAGTGCGTAGCGCATGAGTTCATTGATCAGGAGGGCATAATGCACTGAATGCAGGGCTCAAGAGTAAATATCACACAGAGTGCACAGCACAGAGAGTGCAGGAGCCATGAGAGGTTGCCGTGCAGAGTTCAGGGTTCAGGAGTAGATATCGCACTGAGTGCAGGGGTCAGGAGTGGTTATTGTACAGAGTACAGGGGTCAGGTGTGCAAAACACACAGGGCGCAAGGGTCAGGAATGTGTAACAGACAGTGCAGAGGTCAGGAGTTGTCACATAAAATACAGGGGTTCGATATGTGTAATGCACAAAGTGCAGGGATCAGGAGTGCAAAGTTGTCAGAAACCATGAATCAGACTGAGACAGAAGTACAGGTAAGTTAAATCACACTTGTTTAATAATAATAAAAAAAGGTAAACAGAGTAAATGTAGTCAAAACATAGCCAGAGTTCAGGAACCGGAACGGATAATCAGACAAGCCAAAATGGCGGGGAGCCAGAGATGAGCGTAGTAGAACAGCAAGCAGGATCTGGAGCCAGAAGGAATGTCAGCCAAGCAAGTCTTTAACAGGAACACAGGAGAGCGTCCCTAGAGATGTGACCAAGGCAAAGGCAGAGATTATCCGGACTGGATGGCTTAAGTAGGCAGGACTGATGAGCAGGATATCATCAACAGGTGAGTCATTGTGAAGCCCTGACAGTACCCCCTCTTCAATGACCCCTCCCCCTCGGAGGACCACCAGGTTTGAGGGGAAAATGTCTATGGAAATCACGGAGGAGGACAGGGGCATGTACATACGAGGATGAAACCCAAGAGTGTTCCTTCGGACTGTACCCTTTCCAATGCACCAGGTACTGTATGTGCCCACAGAACCTACGGGAGTCACCAATGGACTGTACGTCATACTCCTCATGGGTCTCAACCTGTACAGGGTGAGGACGAGGCATCGAGGTGGTAAAGCAGTTGCAGACCAAAGGTTTAAAAATAAGGAGACATGAAATACATTCAAAATATGCATATTAGAAGGAAGGTCTAATACATAAGCCACTGGGTTAATCCTGCTAAGAATACGGAAAGGCCCAATAAACCGAGGTACAAACTTCAGAGAGGAAACACGAAGTCGGAGGTTGCGAGATGACAGCCAGACCCTGTCCCCAACCTGGTAGGAAGGTGCAGGCAGGCGTCTGCGGTCAGCATGGAGTCTGTACCTATCATAAGCATGTCGCAAAGTCTCCCGGACTTGTGCCCAAGTGGAATGAAGACCACGGAGATGCTCCTCTAACGCAGGAATACTCTGTGGAACAAATGAGTCAGGCAACATGGAAGGTTGGAAACCATAGTTCGCCATAAACGGGGACAATTGGGAAGCAGAATTCAAGGCACTATTGTGAGCAAACTCTGCTCATGGTAAGAGATCTGACCAGTTGTTATGATGCTCAGAAATATAGCAACGTAAGAATTGCTCCAAGGACTGATTGGCTCCTTCTGGGGCCCCATTAAATATTACATGTGATTCGCAGAGGAGAAAACAAGCTGAATCCCCAGCTGTGCATAAAAGGCTCGCCAGAACTGGGGACAAAACTGACTACCCCTGTCCAAGACAATCACCTTAGGTAGCCCATGTAAGCAAAAAATCTCCAGAGCAAAAATAGAAGCCAGTTCCTTAGAAGTGGGCAACTTCTTAAGTGGAATATAATGGGACATTTCTGAAAACCAGTCAACCACCATAAGGATAACTGTGTTGCCCTGGGAGTTGGGTAACTCCACAATGAAATCCATAAACAGGTGGGTCCAGGGCCTCATTATTCCAAGCAACCTCTGCTGCCAGAGAACGGAATTCAATAGCATAATCGGTAACAGTTCTCATACTCTGTTTGATAGATATGAGGCGCTTGGCAGCAGAAGTGGAGCATGCGGGAACGTCAAATACCCTTTTAAAAGAAGTCACAATCTCAGTTCAACAGGTTTTTGTATCTCCTATAGATAATTTGCCCAGGCCAAGGCTCTCTCAGTGACAGGGCTGGGCTCAGCCCTACCTTCTCTGAGCTGGCCGCTCAGCTGTCGGCTAATTGCCAGCTCCTATCTCTCCACAGTTCCCCAGCTGTTGATGATATCCTGTTTGTCAGTCCTGCCTACTTAAGCCGTCCAGTCCAGAGGAGCTCTGCCTTCACCTTGGTCACACCACAGAAACTCCTGCGATCCTGTTCAAGACTTGCTTTGCTGACATCCCTTCTGGCTCCAGATCCTGCTTGCTGTTCCACTACATTGATCCCTGACTTCTGGCTTGGCTGACTATCCATTCCGGTTACTGAACTTTGGCTATGTTTTGACTATGTTTGTTCTTTTTACTTTTATTATTAACCACTTCCATACTGGGCCTATTCTGGCACTCCTCTCCTACATGTAAAAATCATCATTTTTTTGCTAGAAAATTACTAAGAACCCCCAAACATTATATATATTTTTTTAGTAGACACCCTAGGGAATATAATGGCAGTTGTTGCAACTTTTTATCTCACACGGTATTTGCGCAACAATTTTTCAAACGCTTTTTCTGGGAAAAAAACAGTTTCATGATTTAAAGTGGAGTTCCACACAAAAATGGAACTTCTGCTTTTCGGAACCCTCCCCCCCTCCGGTGTCACATTTGGCACCTTTCAGGGGGGTGCAGATACCTGTCTAAGACAGGTATTTGCACACACTTCCGGCATAGACTCCCATTGGAGTCTATGCCTCTTCCTGTCGTTCCGCGCTGTCTCCTGGGAAACACACAGCTCCCAGGAGAGAGCGGGGACCACTTACGATGCGCAGCGCGACTCGCGCATGCGCAGTAGGGAACCGGGAAGTGAAGCCGCAACGCTTCACTTCCTGATTCCCTCACCTAGGATGGCGACGGCAGCTGCCGAGGACTGAGCGGGTTCTCGGCGTTGCCTGCTGACATCGCTGGACCCTGGGACAGGTAAGTGGCCATGTATTAAAAGTCAGCAGCTGCAGTATTTGTAGCTGCTGGCTTTTAATATTTTTTTTTTTTTGGCGGTGTGGGTGGACCCCCGCTTTAAAAGTAACAAAACAGTAAAGTTAGCCCAATTTTTGTAGAAAATGTGAAAAATAATGTTATGCCGAGTAAATAGATACCCAACATGTCAC
This sequence comes from Lithobates clamitans, assembly GCA_037952925.1. Lineage (NCBI taxonomy): Eukaryota > Metazoa > Chordata > Amphibia > Anura > Ranidae > Lithobates > Lithobates clamitans. The sequence continues at coordinate 736,888 of JBBGZY010000500.1, read as the reverse complement.
GCTTTAAAATTGCGCACACTCATGGAATGACGCCAAACTTTGGTACTTAAAAATCTCCATAGGCGACGCTTTAACATTTTTTACTGGTTACATGTTTAGAGTTACAGAGGAGGTCTAGTGCTAGAATTGTTGCTCGTGCTCTAACGCCCATGGCGATACCTCACATGTGTGGTTTGAACAGCGTTTACATATGTGGGCGGGACTTGCGTGTGCGTTCGCTTCTGAGCGCAAGTTACCGGGGACAGGGGCATTTAAAATTCCATTTTATTTTTTTTTACACTTTCTTTTACATTTTTTTTTTGATCACTTTTATTCCTATTACAAGGAATGTAAACATCCCTTGTAATAGGAATCGTTCGTGACAGGTCCTCTTTATAAAGAATAGCGGGGTCAATAAGAACCCACATCTCTCCTTCAGGCTGGAAAGCATGAGATCAGAAAAACAAATCCACAATCTCATGCTTACCAGCCGCGATCGCGGCTTTGTTTACATCCGCGGCCCGGAAGTGATGTCATAACATCGCGCCCGGTCCTCTGACGGTCGTAGAGAAGACTGGTGACATCTCTATGGTCATCATCCGGCGGCTGCCGATTCTTTTTCTGGGTCCCCGATGGCACGGGAGAGTCCGGAGAAGCACCGGATGGCGGCAGGAGAGGAGGGATGTCCCCTCCCGTCGCCTGTATGAACGATCAAGCAGCAGAACTGCCACTATGATAATTCTTATGGTGCACAGAATCGCCAGCTGAAAACAAGGATATCTGAGTGATGCCTGTAGCTGCAGGCATCATTCAGATATTCCCACTGAAAGTCAAAGACGTCATAAGATGTTTTTGGGCGGGAAGTGGTTAAACAAGTGTGATTTAACTGTACTTCTGTCTCGGCCTGATTTTATGGTTTCTTACATTCAGAATGCAAAGATATCACAAAACCTACTTTGCTTCTGTCTGTGGGAAACGCCTGGGGCAGCATCTCAAAGTATATCTCAACCTGGTTGAGAAACCCTCTGCATTGGACTGGAGGCGGGTGCCTGCACAGAGACTGGAGCAGCAGCAGGGACGGCCTGCAACACAGGTTGTACCAGAGCAGCCATAGTGGAAGATTCCAGGTGAGTAGGGATGAGCCGAACACCCCCCGGTTCGGTTCGCACCAGAACCCGCGAACGGACCGCAAGTTCGCACGAACGTTAGAACCCCATTGACGTCTATGGGACTCGAACGTTCGAAATCAAAAGTGCTCATTTTAAAGGCTAATTTGCATGGTATTGTCCTAAAAAGGGTGTGGGGACCCGGGTCCTACCCCAGGGGACATGTATCAATGCAAAAAAAACTTTTAAAAACGGCCGTTTTTTCGGGAGCAGTGATTTTAATGATGCTTAAAGTAAAAAAAAAAAAGTGAAATATTCCTTTAAATATCGTACCTGGGGGGTGTCTATAGTATGCCTGTAAAGTGACGCGTGTTTCCCATGTTTAGAACAGTTCCTGCACCAAATGTCATTTTTAAAGGAAAAAATCTCATTTAAAACTGCTTGCGGGTTTAATGTCATGTCGGGTCATGGCAATATGGATGAAAATCAGTGAGACAAACGGCATGGGTACCCCCCAGTCCATTACCAGGCCCTTTGGGTCTTGTATGGATATTAAGGGGAACCCCGCACCCAAATTAAAATAAGGAAAGGTCCCTATATACTCTGAACAGCAGTATACAGGCGGTGCAAACAAGACAGGGACTGTAGGTTTGTTGTTAAGTAGAATCTGTTTGTAATTTTGAACATTTTTAACGTGTTTAGCTCCAGCCAAAAAATCTTTTCTAAGCTTTTTGGAAAACATAGGGAAGGGTTATCACCCCTGTGACATTTGTTTTGCGTCTTTCCTCCTCTTCAGAAGATTTCACCTCACTTTTTTGTCCCAATGAAAAATGTTTTTTGAAAATTTGGGTTTTTTTGTGGAACAAGGATTGGAAAGCATCAGTGGAAAGGAGAAATTGTTTTCCCATATTAACTCTTACAGGAGAGAATTTCCCTTCCTAGGGGTAGATTTCATCTCACTTCCTGTTGTCTCCTTCCGTTTGCAAGTAGGAGTCGTTTGTAAGTTAGATGTTTGAAAGTAGGGTCCTGCCCTATATACTCAGCAGAAATTTGGGCCTTAGGTGTTGCTGTGGCCAAAACACTGTAAGCCCTCACAGGGCCCTGCTGTGAAATATTAGATCAAGAATTGTAATTACATGCCCCTGTTGAACAGGAGCTGAAAAATTAGGCCTTAGGCACTGGTGCTGGTGCCACAACACTGCAACCCCTCACAGACACTCTAGTTGGAACGCAGGAACGAGCCCTGCTGCAAAGTATTGCATCAAAAATTGTAATTACACGCCCCTGTTAGACAGGGGCAGAAAAATTGGGCCTTAGGCACTGGTGCTGGTGCCACAACACTGCAACCCCTCACAGACACTCTAGTTGGAACGCAGGAACGAGCCCTGCTGCAAAGTATTGCATCAAAAATTGTAATTACACGCCCCTGTTAGACAGGGGCAGAAAAATTGGGCCTTAGGCACTGGTGCTGGTGCCACAACACTGCAACCCCTCACAGACACTCTAGTTGGAATGCAGGAACGAGCCCTGCTGCAAAGTATTACATCAAAAATTGTAATTACACGCCCCTGTTAAACAGGGGCTGAAAAATTGTGCCTTAGACACTGGTGGTGGCGCCCAGAACCAAAAATGTTCTTACAAGCTATCAGCGTGATGATTGAGGAGGAAGAGGATAATTACTCAGGGATAGTCACTCAGCATCAGCATAGGCAGTCTTTGAAGGGATCTGAAAAAAATTATTCAGTTACATCAGCATCAGGTGCTTGGTAGCTGGTGGTGATCCAAGACTGATTCATTTTTATGAAGGTCAGCCGATCGACCGAGTCAGTGGACAGACGCACCCTGTGATCGGTTACCACGCCTCCAGCAGCACTGAATGTGCGTTCCGAAAGAACGCTGGATGCAGGACAGGCCAGTAGCTCAATTGCATACTGTGCAAGCTCTGGCCAGTGATCCATCCTCAAGACCCAGTAACCCAGAGGATTTTCGGTGGGAAAGGTGTCCAAGTCTGATCTTGCCCCTAGGTATTCCTGCACCATGTAAAACAGACGCTGGCGATGGTTGCTGGAACCGATCATACCTTGGGGCTGCGGACCAAAAAATTGTCTGAACGCATCGGTCAGACGGCCACCTTCTCCACCGCTCCTTCTTTGACTGACCGAAGCCTCAGCAACACGTTGTCCAGAAACAGGAGTTTGTAACCTCCCAGTCTCTGGGAACGCGTTGCACAGACCTTTCTGCAAGGCCTCCCGAAGATGTTTCATCCTCTGCTCCCTCTGCGATGGCAAGATAAGGTCCGCAACCTTACCCTTGTAACGTGGATCAAGGAGGGTTGCCAGCCAGTATTGGTCCTTCTCCTTGATACCACGAATACGAGGATCCTTACGCAGGCTTTGCAGGATCAGGGAGGCCATGCAGCGTAGGTTTGCTGAGGCATTCGGTCCGGAGTCCTCTGGGTCACTAAGGACAACAACGTCCGCAGCCACCTCCTCCCAGCCACGTACAAGCCCATGTGTTCCTTGGGACTGATCCCTTAAAGACTGCTGATGCTGAGTGCCAGGCTCCACCTCCATACTGACACAATCTTCCTCCTCCTCCTCCTCCTCCTCCTCCTCGTCCTCTTCCTGTGTGATCGGCGGGCACGCAGGAACACTGTCTGGATAAAGGGGGCCTTGAGAGCTAAGGAAGTCCTCCTCTTCCTGCCTCTGTTCTGCCTCAAGTGCCCTGTCCATTATTCCACGCAGCGTGTGCTCCAACAGGTGGACAAGGGGGACAGTGTCACTGATGCATGCACTGTCAGTGCTCACCATCCTCGTGGCCTCCTCGAATGGTGACAGGACAGTGCATGCATCCCTGATCATGGCCCACTGGCGTGGGGAAAAAAAACCAAGGTCCCCTGACCCTGTCCTGGTGCCATAGTCGCACAGGTACTCATTGATGGCCCTCTGCTGCGTGTGCAGCCGCTGCAGCATGGCCAATGTCGAGTTCCACCTGGTGGGCATGTCACAGATTAGGCGGTTCTTGGGCAGGTTAAACTCCTTTTGGAGGTCCGTCAGCCGAGCACTGGCATTATATGACCGGCGGAAATGCACACAGACTTTCCTGGCCTGCCTCAGGACATCCTGTAAGCCCGGGTACCTGCCCAAGAACCGCTGCACCACCAAGTTAAGGACGTGAGCCAAACAGGGCACATGGGTCAGTTGTCCCTGTCGGAGGGCAGAGAGGAGGTTGGTGCCATTGTCGCAAACCACCATTCCTGCCTTAAGTTGGCGTGGCGTCAACCACCTCTGAACCTGCCCCTGCAGAGCTGACAGAACCTCTGCCCCAGTGTGGCTCCTGTCCCCCAAGCACACCAGCTCAAGCACCGCATGGCATCTTTTGGCCTGCGTACTTGCGTAGCCCCTTGAACGCCTACGGAGCACCGCTGGTTCCGAGGAAGAGGCCATGGAGGAAGAAGAAGAGGAGGGGGTGGAGGAGAGAGGTGTGTCACAATCAGCATTTTGGAGGCGTGGTGGCGGAACAACCTCCAACACTACTGCACCTTGTCCTGCATCCTTCCCAGCTGCCAGCAGAGTCACCCAATGCGCCGTGAAACTTAAGTAACGTCCCTGTCCATGCCTGCCTTCCACATGCCGGTAGAGAGCCGGAATCGCCTTCCGTGAGAAAAAGTGGCGTTTGGGTACCTGCCACTGAGGAACCGCACATTCCACAAACTCACGGAAGGGGGCAGAGTCTACCAACTGAAAAGGCAGCAGTTGAAGTGCTAGCAATTTTGCAAAGCTAGCATTCAACCGCTGGGCATGTGGATGGCTGGGAGCAAACTTCTTTCGGCGGTGCAGCAGCTGGGGCAGGGAAATTTGCCTGGTACAATCTGACGTCGGTGTACCAAAAGCAGATTGCCCACAAGTACTTGGCTGTGACACACCTAATTCTACACCTTCATTCCTCTCACTGCAGGTCTCAGAGAGGACTGAAGGTCTAGTGGGGTTGGAAATCTCAGCTGATGAGGAGCAAGGAGAGATCCTCTTTGTTCTTTGGTGTGGGTCTTTTAGATATGCTTGCCAACGAACTGCATGGCAGGTCAACATATGTCTGGTCAAGCATGTGGTACCCAAGCGGGAGATGTTTTGGCCACGCGAGATACGCTTGAGACATATGTTGCAAATAGCAGCGGTGCGATCTGATGCACTCGTCTCAAAAAAGGCCCACACCAAAGAACTTTTTGAATAACGCGCAGAGACTGCAGCGCCCTGCACATGTGGAGCTTTGGGGTGTGATGCAGTCAATGTGCTGCCCTTAGGCTGGCCCCTGGAGGGCATCCTGCCTCGTTGGTGATGTGCCGCCTCCTCCTCCTCCTCCTCCTCCTCTCTCCTATCAGGCACCCACGTTGAGTCAGTGACCTCATCATCCCCTCCCTCCTCATCACTGGAGCAAACCTGGCAGTATGCTGCAGCAGGGGGAGCATGACTGCCAGATTGCTGTCCTTCTTGGGCACCCCCTCTGTCCGTGCTCATGTTACTGCCTTCATTGAGCTCAGTATCATCATCAGAGCCTTCCAAACGCTGGGCATCCTCCTGGAGCATGTACCCAACACTGTGGTCAAACAGTTCGAGGGAATCCTCAGGAGGACATGGTGGAGCTAGGGAAGGAGTCACTGATGACATTGAGCTGAGGGAAGAGGCCGCTGCTTTGCCAGACAAAGCACCCTGGGCATGGGTGAGAGAGGATGAGGAGGATGAGGACGGCTTGGTCATCCACTCGACCAAGTTTTCTGCATGTTGCGGCTCAACACGGCCAGCTGCCGAAAAAAAGGCCAAGCGTGTCCCATGGCCACGGGCTGATGAGGATGCACCGTCTCCACGACCAGCACTAGACACAGAGCCTGCTTGCCCTCTCTTATTGGCTTGTGACTGTCTGCCTCTCCTTCTTGGCCTTCCAGACATACTAATGGCCTGTAGCTGCACTAAGCTGGGATAGAACACCTGTAATTTTCTTCAGGTAGCTTTATATACTGTAACCAGACAAGCCTGCCTGTCAGTAGGAAGATAACAGGAACGGATCTAGCTGAACACTGTGAGCAGGATGCACTGACTGCACTAAATGTAAATAGCAGGAACGGATCTAGCTGAACACTGTGAGCAGGACGCACTGACTGCACTAAATGTAAATAGCAGGAACGGATCTAGCTGAACACTGTGAGCAGGACGCACTGACTGCACTAAATGTAAATAGCAGGAACAGATCTAGCTGAACACTGTGAGCAGGACGCACTGACTGCACTAAATGTAAATAGCAGGAACGGATCTAGCTGAACACTGTGAGCAGGACGCACTGACTGCACTAAATGTAAATAGCAGGAACAGATCTAGCTGAACACTGTGAGCAGGACGCACTGCACTAAATGTAAATAGCAGGAACGGATCTAGCTGAACACTGTGAGCAGGACGCACTGCACTAAATGTAAATAGCAGGAACAGATCTAGCTGAACACTGTGAGCAGGACGCACTGCACTAAATGTAAATAGCAGGAACAGATCTAGCTGAACACTGTGAGCAGGACGCACTGACTGCACTAAATGTAAATAGCAGGAACAGATCTAGCTGAACACTGTGAGCAGGACGCACTGCACTAAATGTAAATAGCAGGAACAGATCTAGCTGAACACTGTGAGCAGGACGCACTGCACTAAATGTAAATAGCAGGAACAGATCTAGCTGAACACTGTGAGCAGGACGCACTGACTGCACTAAATGTAAATAGCAGGAACGGATCTAGCTGAACACTGTGAGCAGGACGCACTGCACTAAATGTAAATAGCAGGAACGGATCTAGCTGAACACTGTGAGCAGGACGCACTGCACTAAATGTAAATAGCAGGAACGGATCTAGCTGAACACTGTGAGCAGGACGCACTGCACTAAATGTAAATAGCAGGAACGGATCTAGCTGAACACTGTGAGCAGGACGCACTGCACTAAATGTAAATAGCAGGAACGGATCTAGCTGAACACTGTGAGCAGGACGCACTGCACTAAATGTAAATAGCAGGAACGGATCTAGCTGAACACTGTGAGCAGGACGCACTGCACTAAATGTAAATAGCAGGAACAGATCTAGCTGAACACTGTGAGCAGGACGCACTGCACTAAATGTAAATAGCAGGAACGGATCTAGCTGAACACTGTGAGCAGGACGCACTGCACTAAATGTAAATAGCAGGAACAGATCTAGCTGAACACTGTGAGCAGGACGCACTGCACTAAATGTAAATAGCAGGAACGGATCTAGCTGAACACTGTGAGCAGGACGCACTGCACTAAATGTAAATAGCAGGAACAGATCTAGCTGAACACTGTGAGCAGGACGCACTGCACTAAATGTAAATAGCAGGAACGGATCTAGCTGAACACTGTGAGCAGGACGCACTGCACTAAATGTAAATAGCAGGAACAGATCTAGCTGAACACTGTGAGCAGGACGCACTGCACTAAATGTAAATAGCAGGAACGGATCTAGCTGAACACTGTGAGCAGGACGCACTGCACTAAATGTAAATAGCAGGAACAGATCTAGCTGAACACTGTGAGCAGGACGCACTGCACTAAATGTAAATAGCAGGAACGGATCTAGCTGAACACTGTGAGCAGGACGCACTGACTGCACTAAATGTAAATAGCAGGAACGGATCTAGCTGAACACTGTGAGCAGGACGCACTGACTGCACTAAATGTAAATAGCAGGAACAGATCTAGCTGAACACTGTGAGCAGGACGCACTGCACTAAATGTAAATAGCAGGAACGGATCTAGCTGAACACTGTGAGCAGGACGCACTGCACTAAATGTAAATAGCAGGAACAGATCTAGCTGAACACTGTGAGCAGGACGCACTGCACTAAATGTAAATAGCAGGAACAGATCTAGCTGAACACTGTGAGCAGGACGCACTGACTGCACTAAATGTAAATAGCAGGAACAGATCTAGCTGAACACTGTGAGCAGGACGCACTGCACTAAATGTAAATAGCAGGAACAGATCTAGCTGAACACTGTGAGCAGGACGCACTGCACTAAATGTAAATAGCAGGAACAGATCTAGCTGAACACTGTGAGCAGGACGCACTGACTGCACTAAATGTAAATAGCAGGAACAGATCTAGCTGAACACTGTGAGCAGGACGCACTGCACTAAATGTAAATAGCAGGAACGGATCTAGCTGAACACTGTGAGCAGGACGCACTGCACTAAATGTAAATAGCAGGAACGGATTTAGTTGAACACTGTGAGCAGGACGCACTGCACTAAATGTAAATAGCAGGAACGGATCTAGCTGAACACTGTGAGCAGGACGCACTGCACTAAATGTAAATAGCAGGAACAGATCTAGCTGAACACTGTGAGCAGGACGCACTGCACTAAATGTAAATAGCAGGAACGGATCTAGCTGAACACTGTGAGCAGGACGCACTGCACTAAATGTAAATAGCAGGAACAGATCTAGCTGAACACTGTGAGCAGGACGCACTGCACTAAATGTAAATAGCAGGAACGGATCTAGCTGAACACTGTGAGCAGGACGCACTGCACTAAATGTAAATAGCAGGAACAGATCTAGCTGAACACTGTGAGCAGGACGCACTGCACTAAATGTAAATAGCAGGAACGGATCTAGCTGAACACTGTGAGCAGGACGCACTGCACTAAATGTAAATAGCAGGAACAGATCTAGCTGAACACTGTGAGCAGGACGCACTGCACTAAATGTAAATAGCAGGAACGGATCTAGCTGAACACTGTGAGCAGGACGCACTGACTGCACTAAATGTAAATAGCAGGAACAGATCTAGCTGAACACTGTGAGCAGGACGCACTGACTGCACTAAATGTAAATAGCAGGAACAGATCTAGCTGAACACTGTGAGCAGGACGCACTGCACTCAATGTAAATAGCAGGAACGGATCTAGCTGAACACTGTGAGCAGGACGAACTGCACTAAATGTAAATAGCAGGAACAGATCTAGCTGAACACTGTGAGCAGCACGCACTGCACTAAATGTAAATAGCAGGAACGGATCTAGCTGCACACTGTGAGCAGGACGCACTGACTGCACTAAATGTAAATAGCAGGAACGGATCTAGCTGAACACTGTGAGCAGGACGCACTGCACTAAATGTAAATAGCAGGAACAGATCTAGCTGAACACTGTGAGCAGGACGCACTGCACTAAATGTAAATAGCAGGAACGGATCTAGCTGAACACTGTGAGCAGGACGCACTGCACTAAATGTAAATAGCAGGAACAGATCTAGCTGAACACTGTGAGCAGGACGCACTGCACTAAATGTAAATAGCAGGAACGGATCTAGCTGAACACTGTGAGCAGGACGCACTGACTGCACTAAATGTAAATAGCAGGAACAGATCTAGCTGAACACTGTGAGCAGGACGCACTGACTGCACTAAATGTAAATAGCAGGAACAGATCTAGCTGAACACTGTGAGCAGGACGCACTGCACTCAATGTAAATAGCAGGAACGGATCTAGCTGAACACTGTGAGCAGCACGCACTGCACTAAATGTAAATAGCAGGAACGGATCTAGCTGAACACTGTGAGCAGGACGCACTGACTGCACTAAATGTAAATAGCAGGAACGGATCTAGCTGAACACTGTGAGCAGGACGCACTGCACTAAATGTAAATAGCAGGAACAGATCTAGCTGAACACTGTGAGCAGGACGCACTGCACTAAATGTAAATAGCAGGAACGGATCTAGCTGAACACTGTGAGCAGGACGCACTGCACTAAATGTAAATAGCAGGAACAGATCTAGCTGAACACTGTGAGCAGGACGCACTGCACTAAATGTAAATAGCAGGAACGGATCTAGCTGAACACTGTGAGCAGGACGCACTGACTGCACTAAATGTAAATAGCAGGAACAGATCTAGCTGAACACTGTGAGCAGGACGCACTGACTGCACTAAATGTAAATAGCAGGAACAGATCTAGCTGAACACTGTGAGCAGGACGCACTGCACTCAATGTAAATAGCAGGAACGGATCTAGCTGAACACTGTGAGCAGGACGAACTGCACTAAATGTAAATAGCAGGAACAGATCTAGCTGAACACTGTGAGCAGCACGCACTGCACTAAATGTAAATAGCAGGAACGGATCTAGCTGAACACTGTGAGCAGGACGCACTGACTGCACTAAATGTAAATAGCAGGAACGGATCTAGCTGAACACTGTGAGCAGGACGCACTGCATTAAATGTAAATAGCAGGAACAGATCTAGCCTAATCTAGCTAACTCAAATCAAATGACACTGTCTGTCTCTCTCTCTATCAGCACACCGGAACACACTACACAGGGCCGCCGTGCAGGCGGCCTTATATAGTGTGGGGCGTGTACTAAATCCCCTGAGCCATAATTGGCCAAAGCCACCCTGGCTTTGGCCAATTACAGCTCTCTCTACTGACGGCGCTGTGATTGGCCAAGCATGCGGGTCATAGTGCATGCTTGGCCAATCATCAGCCAGCAATGCACTGCGATGCCGCAGTGAATTATGGGCCGTGACGCGCCACACGAATTTGGCGTGAACGGCCCATAACGTTCGCAATTCGACGGACGGTCGAACAGCCGATGTTCGAGTCGAACATGGGTTCGACTCGAACACGAAGCTCATCCCTACAGGTGAGATGTGCGAATCAGGAGCGTTTGTAACGCCATGGCAAACTGATCCATGCGGTGATCCTGCTCATCAGCTTTATTACCAACAAGTGGATTCACTGCATCTTCTGAATTCATGGCCTTCACCTACTGTCAGAAACAATGAATCAGACTGAAACAGAAGAACAGTTAAATCACACTTGTTTAGTAATAATAAAAAAAGGTAAACAGAGTAAACGTAGTCAAAACATAGCCAGAGTTAAGGAACCGGAACAGATAGTCAGACAAGCCAAAACATCAGGGAGCCAGAGAAGAGCATAATAGAACAGCAAGCAGGATCTGGAGCCAGAAGCAATGTCAGCCAAGCAAGTCTTTAACAGGAACACAGGAGAGCGTCTCTAGAGATGTGGCCAAGGCGAAGGCAGAGATCATCAGGACTGGACGGCTTAAGTAGGCAGGACTGACGAGCAGGATATCAACAGGTGAGTCACTGTGGAGGGATAGGAGCTGGCAATTAGCCGACAGCTGAGCGGCCAGCTTAGAGAAGAAAGGGCTGAGCCTGACAAAAGTGCTCAGAGTGTATGGCTCAGGAGTATGTATCACACAGGGTGCAGAGACCAGGAGTGGTTGCATAGATTTCAGGGGTGAGGAGTGGTTATCACACAACTTCAGAAATACATATTACACAGAGTGCCAGGAGTGCAGGGGTCAGGAATGGGTAATCCACAGAGTGCAGGGTTCAGGAGTTGTTATTGCACAGGGCTCGGGAATGCATAACACACAGAGTGCAGGGCTCAGGAATGTGTAACATACAGAGTGCAGAGCTCAGGAGCGAGTATAACACAGAGTGCAGGAATGTGTACTGTAGATAATGCAGGGGCCAAGAGTGCATAAGAGTGCCTCAGAAGGCAGGGCTCAGAAATGCGTAACACATAGAATGAAGGGCTCAGGAGTACATGACACAGAGAGTGAAGGGTTTAGAAGTGCATATCACGCAGATCACAGGGGTCAGGAGTGGGCATCACAGAGGGAGCAGGGTAATGCTTTTAGCTGAGTTTTGAAATCATACTTTGGAAGCTTCTTGGATGCAGCAAACGGCTTTACTTTTATGGAGAAATATATTACATGCCTTTTATCATCATGGAGACAAACAGGAAGAGAACACAAACGAGTGCATTGAGCAAAGATAGACAATACATCCTGTTATATCATAGACTATAAGAACTATACACTATAATACCACAGCGCCACCTGCTGCATAGATAGGTATATGGCATACAGTAATACAGTATTGTCAGTTTATTAACAACTTTACATTACATGCTGTTGTTCTTTTCAAACAAATGCATGGAGTCCAATGCTCAGGAGGGCATAACAAACGGAGTGCAGGGCTCAGGAGTACAAATGAGACAGATTGCAGGGGCCATTAGTGCGCAACACAGAGTCCAGGAGCCAGGAGTGCATATCACACAGGATGCAGAGATCAGGTCATGGAGTCAGAGGTCAATAATGTGGAACAAATAGAGTGCAGGGTCAGGAGTGGGTAATGCACAGAGTGCAGGGACCTGAATGGTTTTTGCACGGAGTGCAGAGATCAGGAGTGGTTATCGCAAGAATCAGGAATACATTAGAAACCAAGTGCAGGGGTCAGGAATACATACAGAGTACAGAAGTCAAGAGCGGTTATTGCATACAGTGCAGCGGTCAGAGTACAGGAGTAAAACAAAATATTCCCAACGCACATATTCCTGCAAAATGGCTGTATATGTAAATGGTGCTGCACTGACCACCAGCTGGATCCGAAGACAATCAGAGTGAGAGAATGTCACCAGCACACCATGGATCTCTAGAATGGGTCCAAAGCTTTATTCAGCGATCATTTTATTCAGGAGTGCATTATGCAGAGAGTGCAAGGGTCACAGGTACATGATGCATAGGCTAGCAGAGTACAACCAAAAATGACACCCTCCCAACAGCCCCCATGTAGGGGACACAGCAAACGTGTGGAAGAAGGTGCTCTGGTCAGATGAGACCAAAATTGTACTTTTTTGCCTAAAAGCAAAACACATGGTGGTGGCAGCATCATGTTGTGGGGATGCTTTTCTTCAATGGGGACAGGGAAGCAGGTCAGAGTTGATAGGAAGATGACTGTACCAAAAACAGGGCAATCTAATTCCGCGTACACAGGATCAGAAATTCCACCAGCAAAAGTCAGATGTGAGCTTTTGGTCAGAAATACCGACTGTGTGTATGCTCCATCGGACTTTTGCTGGCAGAATTCCAGCCAGCAAAAGATTGAGAGCAGGTCCTCTATTTTTCGGTCGGAAAAAGTTCCTATCTGAAAATGCGTTCGTCTGTATGAAATTCGGACGCGCAAAAAATCACGCATGCTGAGAAACAATTTGACGCATGCTCAGAAGCATTGAACTTTTTTTTTCTTGGCTCGTCGTGGTGTTGTACGTCACCGCGTTCGTGACGGTCGAAAGTTCAGAGATCTTTTGTGTGAAACTGTGTATGCAAGGCAAGCTTGAGCGGAATTCTGTCGGAAAAATCATCCAAGTTTTTTCTGACGGAAATTCTGCTTGTGTGTACGCGGCATTAGAAGAAAACCTGTAATGCCGCGTACACACGGTCGGACTTTCTAGAAAGCTAGGTCCGACGTACTTGCCGCCAGACTTCCGGCGGACTACCGCCGGACTTTCTGAACGGCCGGACTTGCCTACACACGGCCGGACTTTCCGGAATCCGGTCTTCCCGACGGACTTCCGCCGGACTTTCAGAACGAACGGACTTTCCCACACACGGACAAGTCCGTTCATTTTGAACGTGACTTTGGTACGACGGGACTAGAAAAGGAATTCAATCTCGCCGCTTTTTTTGGCGAGATTGAAACCTTGCGAGCCCCGTCGCAGGCCCTTAGGTCTGGTATGGATTATAAAGGGGAACCCCTACGCCGAAAAACCGGCGTGGGGTCCCCCTAAAATCCATACCAGACCCCGATCCGAGCACGCAGCCTGGCCGGTCAGGAAAGGGGGTGGGGACGAGCGAGCGCCCCCCCCTCCTGAACCGTACCAGGCCGCATGCCCTCAACATGGGGGGTGGGTGCTTTGGGGGAGGGGGCGCCCTGCGCCCCCCCCCCCAAAGCACCTTGTCCCCATGTTGATGAGGACAAGGGCCTCTTCCCGACAACCCTGGCCGTTGGTTGTCGGGGTCTGCGGGTGGGGGCTTATCGGAATCTGGGAGCCCCTTTAATAAGGGGGCCCCCAGATCCCGGCCCCCCACCCTATGTAAATGAGTATGGGGTACATGGTACCCCTACCCATTTACCTAGGTAAAAAGTGTCAGTAATAAAACACAACACAGGTTTTTAAAATAATTTATTAAACAGCTCCGGGGGGGGGGGTCTTCTTCCGTCTTCGGGGGTCCCTCCGGTTCATCTTCTCCCGGCGTCCGGTTGGTTCTTCTCCGCTCTCCGGCCTCTTCTCCCGGTGTCCCAGGTCTTCGGCCGGCCCCTCCGCTGTCTTCAGGTAGCTCGATTGCCAGCGGAGGTCCGGACTTCTGGGCTTCTTGGCTTCTTGGCTTCTTGTGTTCTCTTCTCTTCTCTTCCCCCAGATGTTGACACGACGCTCTCTCCGGCTGGACTGGTCTCTGAGGGCTGCGTTGTGACTTATATAGGCGGAGACCCCGCCCCCATATGATGTCACAGTCCCTGGGCATGCTGGGACTGTGACGTTTTAGGGGGCGTGGTCGACCACGCCCCCTAAAACGTCACAGTCCCAGCATGCCCAGGGACTGTGACATCATATGGGGGCGGGGTCTCCGCCTATATAAGTCACAACGCAGCCCTCAGAGACCAGTCCAGCCGGAGAGAGCGTCGTGTCAACATCTGGGGGAAGAGAAGAGAAGAGAACACAAGAAGCCAAGAAGCCAAGAAGCCCAGAAGCCCGGACCTCCGCTGGCAATCGAGCTACCTGAAGACAGCGGAGGGGCCGGCCGAAGACCTGGGACACCGGGAGAAGAGGCCGGAGAGCGGAGAAGAACCAACCGGACGCCGGGAGAAGATGAACCGGAGGGACCCCCGAAGACGGAAGAAGACCCCCCCCCCGGAGCTGTTTAATAAATTATTTTAAAAACCTGTGTTGTGTTTTATTACTGACACTTTTTACCTAGGTAAATGGGTAGGGGTACCATGTACCCCATACTCATTTACATAGGGTGGGGGGCCGGGATCTGGGGGCCCCCTTATTAAAGGGGCTCCCAGATTCCGATAAGCCCCCACCCGCAGACCCCGACAACCAACGGCCAGGGTTGTCGGGAAGAGGCCCTTGTCCTCATCAACATGGGGACAAGGTGCTTTGGGGGGGGGGGGCGCAGGGCGCCCCCTCCCCCAAAGCACCCACCCCCCATGTTGAGGGCATGCGGCCTGGTACGGTTCAGGAGGGGGGGGGCGCTCGCTCGTCCCCACCCCCTTTCCTGACCGGCCAGGCTGCGTGCTCGGATCGGGGTCTGGTATGGATTTTAGGGGGACCCCACGCCGTTTTTTCGGCGTAGGGGTTCCCCTTTATAATCCATACCAGACCTAAGGGCCTGGTATGCCCCGCGCTTGCCGCAATAGGAAGATTTGTTTTTCCTATTGCAGTGAGCGCGAGATGCAGTAACCTGCTCCTCCGTCGTATCTGGTCCTTCGGACTAGCATACAGACGAACGGGCTTTCCGTCAGGAACTGAGTCCGGCGGAGGTACGACGTAAAGATTTGAAGCAGGCTTCAAATCTAAAGTACGTCGGATTTCCGCAAAAATCCGACCGAAACGGTCCGTCGGAAGTCCGATGGAGACCACACACGGTCGGACTTTTCGCCGGACTTTGTCCGGCGGCGTCCGTCGGGCTTTTGTAGGTGAAAAGTCCGACCGTGTGTACGCGGCATTAGAGTCTGCAAAAGACTTAAGATCGAGGTTCGCTTTCCAGCAGGACAACAATCCTAAACATACAGCCAGAGCTACAATTAAATGGTGTAGCTCAAAGCAAATTAATGTGTTATGATTTGCCCAGTCAAAGTCCAGACCTAAATTCAATTGAGAATCTGTAGCAAGACTTGAATAATGTTGTTCACAGACGCTCTCCATCAAATCTAACAGAGCTTGAGCTATTTTGCAAAGAAGAATGGGCAAAAATGTCACTCTAGATGTGTAAAGCTGTAATGTCGCGTACACACGAGCAGACTTTTCAGCATCAAAGGTCCGACAGTCTTTCCGACGGACTTTCGACGGAGTTACGACGGACTTTCGAACGACGGGACTTGCCCACACACGAACGGACTAAAGTCGAAAGTCCGTTGGTTTGAACGTGATGACATACGAAGGGACTAGAATAAGGAAGTTCATAGCCAGTAGCCGCCCTTGCGTCCTTTTTTGTCCGTCGGACTAGCATACAGACGAACAGATTTTTCAACCGGGCTCGAGTCCGTCGGAAAGATTTGAAACATGTTCCAAATCTAAAGTCCGTCTGATTTTCGACAGAAAAAGTCAGCTGAAGGTCCGATGAAGCCCACACATGGTCGGATTGTCCGACGGATTCTTTCCGTCAGACCAGTCCGGTCGAAAAGTCCGGTTGTGTGTACACGGCTTTAGAGACATACCCAAAAAGACTTGCAGCTGTAATTGCAGCGAAAGGTGGTTCTACAAAGTATGGCGTGTATAAGCGCTTGAAAACTGCCTCCTAATCATTCCAGTGTGTCTTTTCACACTGGGGCGGTGCGCTTGTGGGACGTTCCGAAAAGTCCTGCAAGCAGCATCTTTGGGGAGGGTTGAGAGCGCTGTATTTAGCACTCCCAAAACGCCCTACCCATTGGAATGAATGGGCAGCGCTTTCAAAGCGCCTGTAAAGCACTTTGAAAGCACGGCAAAAGGGGAGTTTTTAACGAGCGGCGCTTTCAGTGTGAAAGCAGTCTAAATAACATAAGGTCAAACGCAAAGCAGATGTGTCACTCCCTAAATTTGATGTGGTATCAGTCGAACTTGAGAGAGAGAAGGGTAGCACTAAGAACCTGCACATCTGCTCAGTAGTGAGATCTAAGGATGGACCTGAACCCAGTTGGGTCCAAACTTGTGGAAACTGTTACAGGATAGCAGGCCACTGGCCCAATCACCGGCAACCAGGGAATGCCCCACAGCTGCACACATACCTCCAACATTTTGACATAGGAATGAGGGACACCTACTAACAAACGTATGTAGGCATAGGACACGCCCCCCTGTCACAACCCCTTAAAGGAGAATTAACCCAAAAAAAGGTTAATTAAATCCACAAGTGCTTTTTTTTACCACTACTATTCCTTTATATTGGCTTTTGAAATTTACAAACGCAGCAATTTAGAAATTGGATGAAAGGTTTAGCACTGGGAAACACTTTTTGAAAGATAAAAAGAGCATTTTATATACAACTACAGTATATGGATCAAACCAAAATGAGGGACAAATGAGGAGGAAAGAGGGACAGAGGGACATTGCTCCAAATCAGGGACAGTCCCTCGAAATCAGGGACATTCCCTCGAAATCAGGGACAGTTGAGAGCTATGCTGCACATAACAAAGGGGTAGGGATCCTTGTGACATCACTGACCAGATCCCAGATAGCAAGCAATTGTGCTGCAAGTTTGAAATTGACTTTCTAAGCTCCTGCTAGACTTGCCAGGCTTCACAAGTTTGTTGCACAATTGCAGTAAGTCCGCTTTGCATAACTCCAGATCAACTTTCTTTGCAAACTTTGCGCAAGTCGGCTGCAAGCTCTGGTTCAGTTATGCTGTGCAATAGTCAGCCCACCACAGGAGTCACCGTGGCTGAATTTTCATGCTATAAACGTGCAGAGCTCTTACTGTAGACTCGCCACTGCAACTTTGCTCTTGCTAGACACTTGCCATGCAAATTTGATACAAATTGGAATAGTGTCAACTAGAACTTGTGCTTCAAGTGCTCTGCAAGTCTACAACTTGCCAGTGAAAGTGTGCAGCATGTTAACAGACTTACAATTCAACACTGCCACAAATTTGTGGCAAGTTATCCTTGTTATCTGGGATAGGGCCACATGGAAAATGATGATGAGAGGATCAAACAAAGGGATGAGCTTGCCGGTTTGCTGCTGCTGCTCCTTCACTGTTTAATCACAAGCTGGAGACAGTGAGTTGATTAGGCTAAGAAAAGTCAGGTCACCTATCCAGCTCGGCTGTCTAGCAGAGCTGTGTAAATCGCAGGACTGGATGGACAGAAATACACATCCTTTAGTAGGTAAAATGGAACCCACATAAGTAAAGCAAATGTGTGTAGCCAAGTCTTTTTTCTCTTTTGGTCTAATGAGAACCTTCAAGGCCAAAGATAGCTGACATCCTTCATTATGTAGTGGGTTGTGAGGCATAGTGGGTGCAAAAGTGATAAGAGTCATTGGGCGCCAGACACTTCTTGGATGTAAAAGAGGTTTTATTTCTTTTGACAGTCCTTTTTATATGTTTTAGGGGAAAGAGGGTTAAGGCCAGGACACCCTTAGATAGTTGCAAACACAATTGGCAGACTTCGAAACTTCAATAGGAGGACAGCCGTACAGGGAAAGGCCCCAGTAGGGTGCCACTTCTGCACGTGCAGGATTGCTGTCACCTAAGGCAACAGTACTTAAAAGTTCCTAATTCAAACGTAACAATTCTCTCAGCTCTACTACAACTTCTGCTTGTAGTTCTTCAGCCCCTTGAGCTCATAGTCTCTCACTGGACTCTCTGATTCACTGACTCTGAACTTGATGAGCTCCTCGAGGCTTTTGCGGTGGTATCTCCCTTAAGCGTCACCTACGCTTCCCTGCTGGGTCCCTAGCTTGGCACTTCGGATACCTACATGCTTCACCCCCCTGACTGGCTCGGTCCCTAGCCTGACACACAAGGCTGCTCTGCAAGCATCACCTCCGCTGGTTGGGTCCCTGACTTGATCACCGCCTGAAGTTTCCCGATTCTCCACCGTGCCCGTTCGGTGAGAATACTGCTCCGGTACTTGCTTCAGTTACTAGCTGTGGTCCCTGGTAAAGGTGGTTGGTACCTTAGTGGCGACAGCTTACCTTCTACCTCCGACCATGACAGGTTCTCCGACCGACAGAACAATCACTTTCGGTTGGACTGCAAGCCGCAGTCCCACCCCTGCGCTGCCCTTTTACTTCTGGATAGGCCCTCACACAGCCTGGCAGCCAAATGCCCCCTGGGATAAGCCCAAATTCTTGCCTAGCAGCCCGGGGCAGACAACACACGTCCACTCAGACAGCAGTCCAGGTGGCGTAGAACAAAGATCACCTGACTCCACCCAAATATATAAGCTCTCCCAGCAGGTCAAGGGATTCAAGAAAACCCCTGCCCGTTGGCTGAGATACCCCATATACCCATAACCTGACCTTGAGTTGTCCTTCTCAACCTAATACCTCCAAGTGCCCGCCCACCTGGTGGTAGAAGAGAAAAGACAACCAGGCCAAACTTAGGGAGAAATCAATGGATCTCTAGCAACTAACTACAGTAGCTACTCCTGACAAGGAATTTGGTGAGGAGCTCCTGACTAAACCCCAGGGCGCTACATGTGTATTTAGCTATTTGCTCAGAGTTCATCTTTGAAATATGTGTCTGCACTAGGCTGGTAATTCTCTCTAGTGATCAAGTTGCAGTTTACCACTGGGGCCTTGGTAATGTAAACGGACACTAGAGTACTTTGTGAATATATTGTAATTTATAACTCCTGTATAACAATAATTTATAGGAAAGCGGGAGTCAGTAGTTCATGCTGAAAATTCTTGCTGAGACAACAGGCTTTTATAGAAGTATAATGAGCATATGGGCAGTTTATGTTTATTCTTACCTGAATTGAGGTGTCACTTGATGCAGATATGTGCAAGAGAATATTGTAGGACATAATAAAAAAAGATTATGTCATAAAATAAGTTCAAGCGGTGTCTGCCCATATATATTTTGATAATGTGTGGTAGGAGTACTATAAGGTATAAATATGATACAGATATTTGTGGAATTTATCGAGCATTACAAGCTTACAAAACTGTAGAAATGGCATTTGGCTGTTCTTCTGTATTCCAAGCCAGGGACAAAGCCATCAAGCCTTGACAGATGACAGTGAAGCAACGGCAGCAGTTTTTTGAGGTGTATCAAAAGACCATGAGGCAAACAGCAGGTGGTTGAGGTATTTGATCAGTGCTGAATACAGAAAGATGTTTTTGATTGTGTAACACCACAGCATGTTATTGAGACCTTGTGAAGCAAGACAGGATGTATAACAGAGAAGTGAAAAAGGAAATAAAGTTAGGCTGTGTAAGAGGCTACCTTGAGAGGAGTAGTAGGATGAT
Organism: Lithobates clamitans; assembly: GCA_037952925.1. Classification (NCBI taxonomy): domain Eukaryota; kingdom Metazoa; phylum Chordata; class Amphibia; order Anura; family Ranidae; genus Lithobates; species Lithobates clamitans. The sequence continues at coordinate 716,753 of JBBGZY010000500.1, read as the reverse complement.
GAGCTGTATGATGGAGGTGGTTGAAATGGGCCAGGATGTTTAAGGGGGGTGATCCAAAATCCAAGGATCTCAAGTAGTGTGACAACCATTGTTTGAAACTATTTACCTGTATACTGGTTAACTAAGAGATGATGAGCACATCCAAGTGTCAGAAGCTTATTATCGAACACAGGAACATTCCAACCAATTATAAAATTTCTGCGCAACCGGATTTCAAACATTTCTTTTTTCTGTGCCTCTGCATTTCTTTCCAGGAAAAGATCACAGTGGTGTGGCCTGGTAAAGATGGGCTGATATCTCACTTCCAGTTGCTGTCATTGAAACATCTGCCCCTTTATGGCCAACTTAAGTGTAACAGTATAGAAATAGATAAGATAACTTTTAAAAAATTGCTCTACTGGACCTTAAACTATTTCAGGGTAAATCCACAACTGTTCTCATTCAGCTAAGCAACCTTGAACTGTCACCAACAATTGGACATAGGGACATAGTGCCCTTTACAAGCAATGTAAATGGCACTATGTCCCTACCCTTCACTGTATAATATGCTCTGTTGTACATAGTCCTGGCCTATTTACTGTGTATGCAGTGTACTACATTACATAGATCTGACCCCTTGCATTTCATACACTACGGCTGGCCATACATTGTTCGAATCTCAGCCGGTTCAGGAGGAACCGGCTAAGATTCGAACTGTTAATGGGAAGGCTGAATGCACCAAGTTGATCGATCAACTTGGGTACAACCAGCCTGCCGGATTCTCTTGCGATTATCGCTAGTGGCTGCTATAGCCTCAATCAGCGACATATAGCGACAATCACTGTCTTCTCCCAGTGAGGCACTGACAGTGTTGATGGGGAATTCTTACAAATTTCTTTTCTGCAACCCTTGGTTGCAGGAAAGAAATTTGCACCGTGTATGGCCTGGCTAAGTAGTACATTTCATAGACATGACCACTTTACTCTGTACACTTAAAATTATGTAACATAGTATGTAACATCCCTTCCACAGGCGGTGGTCTCAGCGGGAAGCATTGATAGCTTCAAGAAACTATTAGATAAGCACCTGAATGACCGCAACATACAGGGATATACAATGTAATACTGACACATAATCACACACATAGGTTGGACTTGATGGACTTGTGTCTTTTTTCAACCTCACCTACTATGTAACTATGTAACTAGTCTTGACCTCTTCACTGTATACTCTGTGGTAGCGTACATGGTTTGTAGCACACACCTAGTTTAAAGTAGTCTGCTAGGAACATTTAGTCTGGCTCCTCTGTTTAAACAGGGGTTAATAGCTTAGGGTTGCTCAATTTTTCATAGGCTGCTATTTTGCTTCTTCCCCTTGTCTTCTGGAGACTTCTAGAAGGATAGTGGGAGGCAGAGCAGAACAGGCAGCCTTAATATTTTTGGAACTTCAACCAATGGAGAGCCCATAAGTAGTCTGAGGCCTGTGTAGCAGGGCAGTGTTCCTGGGGTCCAGTCATGTAGCAGGAGACCTCTGTGTGGGGGTTCTGCCCTTGGGGCAGAAAAGCTAGAAAAGCCAGAGTGAAGACATTGAGGTCCCAGCTAGGCTTAACTGGAGGCCTACCAAAGATCCTTTGTCCAGGGACTGAGCTGGGTCAGGAGGAGGCTCACTGGAGAGAGCTAAGAGGAAGTTAGTGGGAAGAACTCCAACCTCCTGTGGTGGTCTAAATCTACATCTCCCTCACTAGGAAGAGCCTGTGGATATCTGCAGGAGGCAACCAGTGATCCCGTGGCTAATGCCTGTTACACACTATGAGTTTTTTTTGCTGGGTTTAACAAAAAAACTGTCAGGTCCGTTTGGAGCTGCTGTACTAACAATCCAACGTTAGTACAGCGGTCTCCCCTGTTGAGCTATTGTGTTCTGGTAGGGGGAAGTGTGTTCTGATAGGGGGATGGGGCCCCCCTACCAGATCACTCTCATCAGCACTCCCGCCATTGGCTAAGAGTGCTGATTGGGAGCCAGTTGGCTGCTGGTTTTCCAGCATGCTCGTCAGACAGAGGCCAGCCAAATGGCCGCCTTTGTCGGACAGTGTACTATACACACAGCTGTTTTTTTTTGGGTTTTTTTACTTGCCCGATGTCGCCTGTAGGCCCGCGTTTATGGGGCTTTAGTGAGTAAACGACCACTCCATGCTAAGAAGAAGTGACATTGTGTAGCTTTTAATCTCCTGAGAGAATACAGGTCACTATCAGTATTGGGAATCCTGTAGTACAAGGCCAGCCAGCATTGTGTGAAGAGCAGCCACAAGCGCAGCCATTAGAGTGTAAAGTACAGGCAGAAGTTGAAGAGTCCTCAAGTTGTTCTAGTTACAGTTCACCCAGTTTACCAGGGATATCCCATGCTTCCTATCCCCATCCAAGATCCCATTCCAATAAAAACTCTAAAAGAACCCACAGACTGTTTTCTGAGCCAGTGAAAGAATGAAGAAAATGTTGTGTGCCTGGCTGTGTGTGCTAATAAGGGGGATATAGGACCAAATTCACAGGCAGCTTTTTAAGGGGTGTGCTACATAGCCCTGACCCCTGTACAGTATACGAGGTATGTCTTTTACATAAGGAGACTGTGATCCCACCTAGTAAACAAAACAGCCAGAACTGGTTACAACTGAATGTGTGGTGACCTTGAACATGTTGGAACCTGCATGACAAGCAGCAACACTCTATGACGTTCAGTTGATTGTGAGTCGCCATTTAGTTTGGTTGTGTTTTCTGTAGTGTGCCAAAAAAATGCTAAGTTTAAAAGTTGAACAACGTGTCAATTTGAAATTTTTTGTAAAATTACACAAAATACCATCAGAATGTTTTCAAATGCTTACTACAGCTTAAGGGAATGATGGCCTGTCTCGCGTGCATGTTTGAGTGGCACAAAAGATTCAGCGAGGGACGCGAGAATGTCAAAGATGATGAATGCCCTGGACGACCTCGCACTTCAAGAACCAAAGAAAATTTAGTAAAAATCGGTCAGATTGTTCGAAAAGACTACTGACTCAGTGTTCGAATGACAGCTGAATCCGTGAACATTGACAAAGACACCGCATGAAAAATTTTGCGCAAAGATCTTAGCATGACGCAAAGATGGTCCCAAGGGTTCTCACACCAGAGCAAAAAGAACGTCACAAGAAATGTTGTGTTGACATTCTGCAGCAACTTGACGCAGATCCAAACCTGTTTTATAAAGTAATCACTTGTGACGAAACCTGGATCTTCCAGTATTTGAACACTTGAACATATTCGCCCGATTTAGCACCATGCGACTTTTATCTTTTCCCAAAAGATAAATCAGTGCTTAAAGGGACACGTTTTGAGTCAGTTGATGCGGTAAAGAAGAAAACAGTGGATGTGTTGAAACAGCTGACGGAAATTGATTTTCTCCATACCTTCGACCAGTGGAAAACAAGACTGCAGCAATGTATTAGTGCAAATGGGGAATATATTGAAGGGGACAAGCATTACATTTGTAATACATATAAAAAAAGGTGAGTTATTTAATCAGTCTCGTTTTTAATAGTCCACCAGGACTATGTTGTTCATTACACAATCATGACCCTTGCATGCTTTACCTTTGTTGTAAATGATATAGTCCTTACCACTGTGCTTTATATGCTATGTTGAATGATGTATGCAGTATCTCACAAAAGTGAATACACTCCTCACATTTTTGTAAATATTTTATTATATCTTTTCATGTGATAACACTGAGGAAATGACACTTTGCTACAATATAAAGTAGTGAGTGCACAGCTTGTATAACAGTGTAAATTTGCTGTCCCCTCAAAATAACTCAACACAGAGCCATTAATGTCTAAACCGCTGCAACAAAAGTAAGTACACCCCTGAGTGAAAATGTCCAAATTGGGCCCAATTAGCCATTTTCCATGGTGTCATGTGACTCATTAGGTTTACAAGGTCTCAGGTGTGAATGGGGAGAAGGTGTGTTAAATTTGGTGTTACCATTCTCACTTTCTCATACTGGTCACTGGAAGTTCAGCATGGTACCTCATGTCAAAGAACTCTCTGAGCATCTGAAAAAAGGAATTGTTGCTTTACATAAAGATAGCCTAGGCTATAAGAAGATTGCCAAGACCCTGAAACTGAACTGCAGCTCATGGCCAAGACCATACAGTGGTTTAACGGGACAGGTTCCACTCAGAACAGGCCTCACCATGGTCGACCAAAGAAGATGAGTGCATGTGTTCAGCATCATATCCAGAGGTTGTCTTTGGGAAATAGACGTATGAGTGCTGCCAGCATTGCTACAGAGGTTGAAGGGGTGGGGGGTCAGCCTGTCAGTGCTCAGACCATACGCCGTACACTGCATAAAATTGGTTTGCATGGCTGTCGTCCCAGAAGGAAGCCTCTTCTAAAGATGATGCACAAGAAAGCCCTGCAAACAGTTTACTGAAGACAAGCAGACTAAGGACATGGATTACTATAACCATGTCCTGTGGTCTAATGAGACCAAGATAATCTTATTTGGTTCAGATGGTGTCAAGCGTGTGTGGTGGTAACCAGGTGAGGAGTACAAAGACAAGTGTGTCTTGCCTACAGTCAAGCATGGTGGTGGGAGTGTCATGGTCTGAGGCTTCAAGAGTTCCTCCGGCACTGGGGAGCTACAGTTCATTAAGGGAACCATGAATGCCATCATGTACTGTGACATACTGAAGCAGAGCATGATCCTCTCCCTTCGGAGACTGGGCCACAGGGCAGTATTCCAACATGATAATGACCCCAAACACACCTCCAAGACGACCACTGCCTTGCTAAAGAAGCTGAGGGTAAAGGTGATGGACTGGCCAAGCATGTCTCCAGACCTAAACCCTATTGAGCATCTGTGGGGCATCCTCAAATGGAAGGTGGAGGAGCGCAAGGTCTCTAACAACCATTAGCTCTGTGATGTCGTAATGGAGGAGTCAAAGAGGACTCCAGTGGCAACCTGTGAAGCTCTGGTGAACTCCAGCCCGAGATGGTTAAGGCAGTGCTAGAAAATAATGGTGACCACACAAAATATTGACACTTTGGGACCAATTTGGACATTTTCACTTAGGGGTGTACTCACTTTTGTTGCCATCGGTTTAGACATTAATGGCTGTGTGTTGAGTTATTTTGAGGGGACAGAAAATTTACACTGTTATACAAGCTTTACACTCACTACTGTACATTGTAGCAAAGGGTAATTTCTTCAGTGTTGTCACATGAAAAGATATAATGAAATATTTACAAAAATGTGAGGGGTGTACTCACTTTTGTGAGATACTGTAGATCTTGTCTTCAGGTCTCTGATACCAAGAAAAATGTGGCATTGTGACCATCCTCAGGGGCCTCTGCAACTGGACTTTGCTTCAACATTTATCTAGAGGTATCTCTATTAATAACTATACATACCCTGGTATATGTGTTCAGTTCCACCAGGACTCTTGTTGGGCTCTTTTCTGATAATACCTGTTTGTTCATTGAATGTACAGTATGTAATATTAAACCCTTTCATGCCTAAGCCTATTTCTGACATTTGTTGCTTACAAGTTAAAATCTGTATTTTTTGCTACAAAATTACTTAGAACCCCCAAACATTATATATATATATATATATATATATATATATATATATATATATATATATATATATATATATATTTTAGCAGAGACCCTAGAGAATAAAATGGTGCTCATTGCAATATTTTATGTCACACGGTATTTGTGCGGTCTTTCAAACTCACTTTTTTGGGAAAAAATACACTTTCATGAACTCTCACTCTAACGATCGGGGCAATACCTCACATGTGTGATTTGAACCCCGTTTACATATGCGGGAGTGACTTACGTTTGCGTTTTCTTTGCTGCGCAAGCTCATGGGGTGGGGACGTTTTAAAACTTTTTTTTTCTTATTTTTTTTTTAATTTTTTTTTTTTTGTACATTGATCACTTTTATCGCTGTCACAAGGAATGTAAACATCCCTTGTGATAGTAATAGGTGGTGACAGGTACTCTTTATGGAGGGATCGGGGGTCTAAAAGACCCCAAATCCCTCCTTTGCACTTCAAAGTATTCAGATTGCCAAAATACAGTGATTCTGAATACTGTAATTTTTAAAAAATCTGAGCCATTGGCAGCCAAGTAAACCGGAAGTGACATTGTGACGTCGCTTCCGTGTGTTTACATAGAAGACTGGAACAAAGCAGCTTCTGGCTTTGTTTCAGTCTTACTTTAGCTGGTGGAAGTGCCAGATCGCGGATTGGGTCTCCCGGTGGGACGGAAGGCCCAGAGAGAGTGGCGGGAAGTGGGGGGGGGGAACGTATCCTCCTGTTCGTTTGGGATAACAACCGAGTGGCTTTTAGCCGCATCAGTTGGTATCCCTAAAGAGCCGACCGCCCGCTCTAAACAACGGTACCAGGGTGATGCCTGCAGCTGCAGGCATCAGCCCGGTATAACCCCTGAAAGCCGATGAATCATGTGGTGGCGCTAAGGGGTTAATAAATAATAAAAGCTTTCCTATATAAAGCTTTTATTATCTCCATAGTGGTGTGCAGCTATATACTTATGGTTAATATGCTGGTTTCAGTAGTTCCTCTGCTCCCAATTATGTTGATTAGATTACTGGTTAATTTTCCAGGAAGGGAATCCCCTCTCTTCAAAGAGACCCTGTCCTGGGTGGAAGCACTGCCAATTTTTTTTCAAACCCATTCTTCCACTTAGTTAAGGTTCTGGTTCTCTTATTTACCGACAGGTTTCACGAAATATCCTGTTTGGGGAGGGACATTTGTTATAACCCCCCCAAAAGAGGGCTACATATACAGTATATGAATCTTTTTTTCCACACATTGGGGGGTATGTATGGGTCTGTGTATTGCTTTAGGTAACCACTTTAGCATAATTTGAAGGAATATGGTTCTTTAGTTACCTAATAGCTACATTATGAATGACACAGACCAACTTAGTTGGCAATAAATGTTCCGGGCACATTTCTTGTAGGGAGTAGTTGTTTTCTCTGGATGTTCAGAATGATGGGTACGAGTCACTTTAATTAATATGGCAGTAAACTCCACTTTGCAACTCTTATGTAATTATAATAAAGCTTACCTGTAGGTAAAATGAATATCTCCTAAATGTACAGGAGATATTAACATGTTTTGCAGCCAGTGATATCACCAGCGCATGTGCACTGTGCTTTGAAGGGACAACTTACTGAGTATGCCATCCCTTCAGAGCGCTGTGCTGCGATCATGGCTCGCCTCCCATGATGTCATTGCGGCTCAGCCATTCAAACGGCCAGGGCCCATGGACCCGGGAGAAAGACAAGGTGAAGATGGAAGCACTGTCAGCGTTGATATCGCAATGCTTGAGGGTTTTCGTTTTAAGGTACTGGAAGTCTTTTGCATACTAGCACATTATGCCATTACCTTACAGAGGGGCCCAGAATTATTTTCTAGATTTACAGCCACTTTAGATTTTGAAGATTTCATTACACAGGAAATTGAGAAATAGACGTGGGAGTGGAGGGAGCACAGGATACCTCAAACACAATCTTCTGCATGTCTTTATAATCTTCTGGTTCCCTATACTATACTTGACTCTTAAACTGCAAAAACTCTACTGCACTACATTTGTAAATTGCAAAGCGACTCCTTGACAATTTAAGTTTTAGCAGTTTCTCAGTCTTAGAATTCAAGGTAGGATAGCAGAAAAGTTCCCATGTTGCTTTCCAACCCATTTAGTCACTCACCCCCTCCGTGTAGTGGACAACTGCAGCCTGCTTGCTCTACACCCAAGGTACCACGGTACCACTGTATGGCAGCCAGTATCTTCAAGGTTTCCTTTTAGAAGGGTAGATCCTTGTAGCTTCTCAGGTTCCCTGGCTCTAAGTACAAGATACTGTTGCATCCTCTCAGGGCAAAAGTCCTAGAGGTAGGACCATGTGCCAGAAAGGAAGTTTAAAGTGGTTCTAAAGCCTTAAGGTTTTTCACCTTAATGCTTTCTATGCATTAATAAGCCCGATCTGATCCAGTCATGTGCATGAGGGCAGCAGCTCCCACCACTGCCTCGCTCCTTATTGGGCAGCTGCTGTCAATCAAATGCTGTGACATGGGAGCAGGGGGCAGTCCGAGTCCCACCAACTGTGTCAATAGACACAGCAGTGGGGGTTGGCTTGCATGGGTGCCCCCATGGAAGGATTTCTGTATGTGCACCGCCGTAGAGGAGGGGCCTGGAGAGCCAGCAGGGGACCCCAGAAGAAGAGGATCGGGGCTGCTCTGTGCAAACGCCTTGCACAGAGCATATAAGTATGACATGTTTGGTATTTTAAGACAAAAAAAAAAGATTTATTACAACTTTAGTATTTAATAACACTCTCAGCATGCATCAGCAGGCCCCCAAGCTCACTGACAGGCCAAGTATTAAATATTCTTAAAGCGGTGTTCCAGCCACAACCAGGGAGCCCGCCATGTCGGCCCCCATCGGATCGGATGCAGGCGCCACCTTTCAAACTAAGGGGAACCGGCAGTGGAACCTTGCGGCTTTACTGCTGGTTTCCGACTGTGCATGCATGAGTCGCACGGCGCTTTGTGAATTGGCCAGCTTGTCTTCTGGGGGACACACAGGTCCCAGAGGACAGCGGGAAGGGGGGCTCGCCACAGAAAAGGATGTGACGTCCTGGGCTATACTTAACCAAAACTAGCAAAAAAATAGAGAATTTGGAGACTACTACATCTACAGTATATCTGGTAAGGATATTAGATTGCAAACTCCTTTGGTGGCAGCAACTATAATGTGCTCAGCAAAGCAATGAGGAATATGCTGCATATAAACAAATGTTATTATATTATAACTTAAAGACCGGATACATGTGTCCTATTGAAGGTTGGGGGGGGGGGGGGGGGTTGGTCTTCTCCCTCCCCCAGGCTAACAAGGGTAATGTTTACTAAGCTTTAGAAAGGTGTACATTTTCAGAAAGACAGAAATTATGGACATTCGTATGCCCTACTCCCAAAGTAATGAAAAAAAAAAAATCATTAATATTTAAAATAAATGCTAAGAACATCTGACCTAAGAGACTCAGCAGTAAATTAGGGTAATGTTGGCTATTGACGAATCAGTTTGTTGCCTAGCTGGTGATGTTATGTTTGTTGCCACTAATGTCATTGACGACAGACAGGAAATTGGCCTCACAGCTACAACTCTCAATTACAAATACCTGCAGTGAGGATCAAATGGCCAGCAGAATGGCCCTTTCACAAAGACTTTTCTTTAGCCACTATCTATGCTACTCTAAAAGGAAAACAGAGGGGGGAAAAAAGTACTCACATGTAATTCAGTGATGCCATGTACTGTACATGATGTGAGGCTATGCTTAAAATGCTGATCCTTTGTTAAATGATAGGAGAGGTGGAAGATGTCACCACGTCCGTCACCCAAAAGAAGCTCATGTACATGATTTTACCACGATTGTTGTGAATCGCGGGAAAATCGTGCCGCGTTTGGGGTGCTATTGAAATTGATGGGCAACACATGGGGGACGCACAGGTGTCCGCCGATTTGCCACTATTGTGAATCGCGGGCAGAATCGGAACGTGGAGATGTGAACGGAGCCTTATGCCCTGTACACACGGTCGGACATGGAAAATCCATGGATTTTTTCAGACGGATGTTGGCTCAAACTTGTCTTGCATACACACGGAAATCCGATCGTTCTAAATGCGGTGACGTAAAACACGTACGTCGGGACTATAAACGGGGCAGTAGCCAATAGCTTTTGTCTCTTAATTTATTCTGAGCATGCGTGGCACTTTGTGCGTTGGATTTGTGTACACACGATCGGAATTTCCGACAACGGATTTTGTTGTTGGAAAATTTTATAGCAAGCTCTCAAACTTTGTGTGTCAGAAATTCCTATGGAAAATGTGTGATGGAGCCCACACAAGGTCGGAATTTCCAATAAACAAGGTCCTATCACACATTTTCCATCGGAAAATCCTATCGTGTGTACGGGGCATTACAGTGACTTGACAGTTTGCCCAAAGTCACGGATACAATTTTAACCTTAATGTTGCTTGCAGTTTTTAATTATTTGTTATTGGGTTGCATTGAATTTGTTTAAAGAAGACTGTGGAAATGGGCCCTAGTATTTGTAGAGAGGGACCTTAGATTGTAAGCTCCTCGAGGGCAGGCACTAATGTGAATGTACAATATACCGTATTTATCGGCGTATAACACGCACTTTTTTCCCCTTAAAATCTGGGAAAAATCGTGTGTGCGTGTTATACGCCGATCCCCCGCCGATTGTGAGCCTTTTGGCAGCTCTCGGCGGGTTTTGGACGTTCTCTGCAGCTTTCGGCCATTCTCGGCCACTCTCGGCTATTCTCGGCGGCTTTCGGCCGTTCTCGGCGGCTCTTGGCAGTTCTCGGCGGCTTTCAGGCGCTTTCGGCCATTCTCAGCAGCTCTCGCAGTCCCGCGTGTGCCGCCGAAAGCCGAGTGCGTCTGAAAGCCGCCGAGAACGGCCGAGAACGGCCGAGAGCCACCGAGAATGGCCGAAAGCGGCCGAAAGCCGCAGAGAATGGCCAAAGGCCGCCGAGAGAGCCGCCGAGAGCGGCTGAGAACGGCAGCGCCATTTTTAAACACCAGATGTACTGCAAGCGACACAGGGCAAGGCTGGAATGGGCTGCAGACTACTGATGGACACTGACAAGGCTGCAATGGGGGACAATGGGGGACAAGGCTGCAATGGGGGACAAGGCTGCAATGGGGGACAAGGCTGCAATGGGGGACAATGCTGCAATGGGGGACAAGGCTGCAATGGGGGACAAGGCTGCAATGGGAGAAAACACTACAGATGGACACTGACAAGGCTGCAATGAGGGACAATGCTACAGATGGACACTGACAAGGCTGCAGATGGACACTGATGAGGCTGCATTGATGGGCATTTAAATGTAAGTTTTTTCCCTTAAACTTCCCTCCTAAAAGTTTTTCCTTAAAATTCCCTCCTAAACTTGGGGTGCGTGTTAAAAGCCGGCGCGTGTTATACGCCGATAAATACGGTATATGTAAAGAGCTTTGTAAACTGCCGGCACTGTAGAAGTTCCTGTAATATATAAATAAATAAATACTAATAACCGAGAGGTACTTTATATGCTGCTATTTCAGAACAAAATATGAAATTATTGTTCATTTGGAATAATAGCTCATAAATATACACCTACACTGCACAGTGTGCACCCAGACTTCACTTGGATGACAGAACTAATAGATCCAGTGTAACAAGTAAAGCTATTATCTATTCTGGTTTACACTGAATCTATAATTGCTGATGTAAGGAGTTTTTCCCTTGTAGTAAAAGAAAATAAGTAAAAAAAAAAAAAGCGTGCTTTTTTTTTTTTTCTTATACCGTTTTTCATTTTCCCAAGTAGTGACTTGCTAGCTAATTAATTCACACATTCTTATTTTAGTTTTGCATTTATTGTGTTTGCCTATGGCTGTTTGCTATGTTACTTATTTCTGTTAAATTCTGTTCATCTTTACAGACACATTACATTTTTTTTTTATTTTTATATTCAGAAGAATTATCCAGCACATTCTGTATTAAAATGGTCTACCTTTCCCTTTTGTTTGATATTATACTGTATATATTATATTAATAAAATTAGTATCACCCTGTACTAACTACCATTGGCCATATTATTATTTCTAATAATTAGCGCAACCTTTACTAATCGACTTGTAATGACAACAGTAAAGTTAAAATGTGTGTAAAAGCAAAAGTTTTTTTGTTATTTTAGTTTTTAATAGAGCAGGGAATGATTAATGTGGTTCTAAAGGCTAAGACTTTTTTCTTCTACCTAATGAATTCTCTGCATTAGTGTAAAAAACCTTCTAAATGCAGCTCCCCCCCCCCCCCCCCGCAACCCCCTCCCCCTTATACTTACCTGATCCAAAATAAGGGTTTACAATCACTTTAAGTCTGTTGTGTCAGCTTTTTTTTCTCACATATTTGAATCATTTCCCAGAATAAACGTGTTGACGTCATTCCTGTATAAAATTCAGGCCGTATCCAATCCAAAATCCATCCTATCCAGATCTACCATCTTAAGCCTATAAATAGGAAATAAATTAAGAAATATTACCTCATTCTTGTACCTCAAATAAAACATTTAAAACGAAAAAAAAAATTGGAAATGCAGATATCAAAGAAAACTCACGGCTAGACAATACTATATACCGTATATACTCGAGTATAAGTCGTTCCGAGTATAAGTCGAGGTCCTAATTTACCACAAAAAAATGGGAAAAACTTATTGACCCGAGTATAAGTCGAGGGTGAAAAATGCACAGCTACTGTAAGTGGAAAAGAGGGTCAACAATGCCCATTTGCAGCATCACTGTGCCCATTTGCAGCCATAGGTCCCCTGAACTTCAAACTTAGTAGTTAAGGGTTCCTAGATGCCCCCTAGCTGCAGCCAAAATTTGGGTCTCTGAACCCAAAGGGTCCCGAAATGACATTGCTGCAGATGGACACAGTTGACCGAATTTGAGGCCCCGTATCTCAGGGCCACTTGATGCTAAGAACCCCAAATTTGGTGTGCAAACCCAGTGGAACTGGCACCATATAATTTTCAAAGCTGGGGTTTCTAGCACCAAGTGGCCCCGAGATACAGGGCCCCAAAAATCAGTTCAGAAAATGTCAAGCACTTTTTTGCAGCAGAGAATGACATTTTCCAAACCGGTTTTGGGGCCCCGTATCTCAGGGCCACTTGGTGCTAGGAACCCCAGCTTTGGATATGTTATTATACCAGTTCCACTGGGTTTGCACACCAAATTTGGGGTTCCTAGCACCAAGTGGTCCTGAGATACGGGGCCCCAAAGTTGGTTCGGAAAATGAAATTTTTTGCTGCAGAAAAGTGCTTGACTCGAGTATAAGTCGAGGGGGGCACTTTCAGCACATAAAAATGTGCGGAAAAATTCGACTTATACTCGAGTATATACGGTACTTACTATATACACAAAACTCTGCCCGCTTTGTCATCAAAATTAATCTGGGGATGTAATAAAGATGGTCTGTATGGATATATTTGGTGGGACAACCAAATCATAAATGAACAAAGTAGGTTGAATGTCTACTTGATTTGGGTCTGTCAACAAATTTATTAATATATATATGCTACTCAGCATCTTTTAGCTGTATTTTCCTGCAGCCTATACATAGTCTATAAAGAGCAAACTTTTGTAAGCTCACATGGGTTTGATTATGTAGTCAAATGGTAAGCGTTATAAACCAGCAATGCATTCATTCTGCTTTGTAGAGGCGTACAACAGTTCATTTTAATGCCCTAGCATTTGTAAACAAAAAGGTTTTAAAAAAGCAAAATTTGGCTGAAGAAGAAGAGAAAAAAAAAACCTAACCATGAAAGCCTTTAAAAGCATAAACGCCTCTGACCACAAAAGGTCCCAATAGGTGGTCCCTAATGGGTGAACCTGGATTCAATATGTCAGTATGCTTATACTGTAACTGCTGATCTGTAAAGTCCATTAAAATATCAAATCATCAGTACCGCTTGGACTAGAAGAAAGGGGAAAAAATTAACTGTTAGTGCAAATGGAAAAATATCACATACAGTACTCAACTATGTTATTGTCTCCATTCTATCTATCTGGATATCTACACTAAATAAAATCAATGTAACATATAAATTGCAACATTGAAAATAATAAGAATCCTTAGATTATGTATAACAATGAATATAATGAAAATTGCACAAATACCTGGAGCTGGAGCCCCTGTAGAGACCATGTGCAGACCTGCTATACTTATAACAGAGGCCCTAGGTAAAGTGCCCTCAATGTCTTACCGTGGACACACAAGTAGCAATATGATCATATAATTGATCATTCAATGCAACAAAAATTATCAAATATAATACAAATTGAACAACCAAACCAAATATCCTTCATTCAATTGAATTAGTAAGCACTTGATCGACTTGGACTCTTCCAAGAGTGACAGAATTCTGTCTGTGGCCGAATTTTTGTCAATCGCTTTTGATTAATCAGACTAAAATCTATGTTTCAGGACTCTTATGCTAATTTGAAACGATTAAATGATCGTTTTAATAGATTGTTCATATTTATGACGGATAAATATGATCAATATTTTCAGTTGAGGTAAATCGTGTGTGTATCATTGTTTTTTATTTCCATAGATGATGACACTCTTGTTTGTGATTGCCTAAACCTAAATCGATTACAAATCGCTATGTGTATGGCTACTTTAAATGGGGCCTGGAAAAAAAAAACACTTTGCATATAAAGTGAACATACACACCAACACAAGAAGTAGGATTAACATGAACATTTAATGTGTATTGTGGCATAGCTAATCTGTGAAATCCATTGGTATACCATCTTAGAACAAAGGATCTATAGTTGTAAAAGTGTAAAAACTGGCTTGTTCCAGTGCAAAACTATTGGCTATTTAACATTTTTTTCAAGTAAATCCCAAGTCTTTTGTAAACCTGGGACCTCCATTTTACTGTACGCTTGCCTTCATCCTAGCACAAAATGGTAGATGGCCTGACACGGCTAAAAAAGCATCTACGCAATGCCCATATAAAATGCAGATGTTAGTCATGTGACCAGCTTTGGTAGAACAGGAATGCAGACTACAGCCAGCACAGACATCTGTAAGAGAATAGACATGAGCTATTCTTCGCTAAAACTCCTTAAAAAATGTTTTTTTCTTCTGTGCAGGATTAACTTTGTTAGCGTGTTCATCCACTTTAGCTTTGTCTTCTTCATTTACACCACCAAATTTTAAGACACCAAACATCTAACTATAATCAATTATGAAATTTACAGCTGCTATCATTTAGCAGTTAGGTTACCGGTGAAAGTAAAGATCACATCATTTTTACACGCGGAGACTCGTGTGACATATTTTGCTACATGCATCTCCTGTGTGAGGGACAAGAGTTTCCTGTTCATATCTTTTCATCCTTTGCTGGGGGTGAGGAGATGGCACACCCTATTGCTTGTGGGCTACAGGCAAGAGGGTGCGACAGCTCACCCCCAGCAAATACTGCAGTCAGAACGATGCATAGCCATAATAAATAAAAGTAGTCCAAAGTCCAATTATAATATTTGAAAGCAATTGTCATACATATGTTAGCGATTTTTAAATGCCTATTGGTTGTCTACAACAGGATCGAAAGACATAGTCATTTTGTAAAGTGTCAGAAAATGGCCTTACGTACGAAATCTGAAATTGTTTAAAGTGGTTGTAAAGGCTCAAGGTTTTTTTTTTATGTATTCTATGCATGGAGGTAAAAAACCTTCTTTGTGCAGCCCCCCCCCCCAATACTTACCTGAGCCCCATCTCGATCCAGCGATGTGCATGACAGCAGTAATTCTCTCGGGTCTCTTCCATCGCATTGGCTGAGACAACAGCGAGAGCCACTGGCTCCTGTTACTGTCAGTCACAGCCAGTGAGCCAATAAGGAGAGAGCAGGGCCAGGGCTGGGCCGTGTTCCATGTGGGAATGGACACAGAGAGCAGGGACTCGGGAGTGAGCTTGGGTGCCTCCATAGCAAGCTGCTTGCTATGGGGGCACTCATCAGGAGGGAGTGGCCAGGGGGATCGGGGCTGCTCTGTGTAAAACCACTGTACACAGCAGGTAAGTAAGACATGTTTGTTATTAAAATAAAATAAAAAAACGGAAAATTTATATCAAATACTTACCGTAATTTTCCTTTCCTGATGGACTCCATGGCAGCATACGTATGGGTTAATCCCGCCTCTCATACCTCATAGGACCCCACTCCCATAAATCTTTGCTTCCAGCCATAGACCGTGTTCCGTAACATAGCCTACTCCAGCAAAATGGGAGGGAACTCCTGCTGCCATGGAGTCCATCAGGAAAGGAAAATTACGGTAAGTATTTGATATAAATTTTCCGTTTTCCTGACAGACTCCATGGCAGCATACGTATGGGAAATGACTAGCCATACACTCCCGGGTGGGAAATTGCTGGTTTTAAAGAAAAAAGGTTTATTTGGCACCGTCAACAGACAAGACATGCAAACCAAAATTAACCGAAGACAAAGAGGCCGGTTCTACACAATAGTGTGTCATAAAGGTGTTGATCGACGACCAAGAGGCCGCCTTGCAGATTACTTCCGGGGACACATGACGGGAAGCTGCCCATGATGTAGAAACGCTCCTAGTAGAATGGGCGGTCACCGCTTCTGGAGGAGCCAGACCCTTGGCTGCATAAGCTCCTTGTATAGCCTGAACGATCCAAGCTGCAATGACTCTGGAGGAAGCACGTAAACCCTTGTTCTTTCCTTGAAAATAAACAAACAAATGATCAGATCTTCGGAAAGAGGCAGTGACTTCAAGGTATTGCCTTAAAACTTCTCCCACATCCAAAGGGTGAATGCTAGAGTCCTCTGTTGTCCGGAAAATTGGAAGAACAATCTCCTGATTCTCATGAAAAACCGATGTCACCTTAGGATTTGATCCGAGCATAGGAATCAGGACCACCCGGTCAGGGAAGAAGGTCAGGAATGGTTCTTTACATCCTAGAGAACTGATCTCGGAGACCCTTTTGGCTGATGTTATAGCCACTAGAAATACAGCTTTGAGGGAGAGATCTTTAATAGCTGCTTGATCCACACATATTTCCTTTTCAGAAAAGAAATTTAGTACAAGGGGAAGATCCCACTTAGAAAACCTTGGCTTTCTTTGAGGCCTGAGTCTTATCGCTCCTCTGAAGAATTGCCTTGTAAGGGGATGCCTGGCCCAGGATATACCTGTGAAGGCAGAGATTGCGGAAACCTGAACCCGAAGAGAGCTTACTGATAAGGATAGATCCAGGCCTGTTTGTAAGAAACCAAGAATATCCTGAATCCTAGGGTCAGTACAGGAACCATCAGTGGTGGAGACGTAATCCGCAAATTTCGACCAAATTCTTTGGTAGACCCTATTGGTACCTGGTCTCCTGGCATTCAGTAGAGTCGAAATAGCCGCACTTGGACATCCTAGGGCTTCCAACCTTCCCCTCTCAAGAACCAAGCCGTCAGATGGAGCTGGGACGGACATGGGTGAAGAGATGTTCCTTGTAATAGGAGATCTGATCTGGATGGGAGAGGAACTGGATTCCGGTAGCTGAGTTGTAGTAAGAGGGGGAACCACGGTCTGTTGGGCCAATATGGAACAACTGCCACTATTTCGACCTCTTCCCACCTGAGCCTCGATAGGAAGCGAAGAATGACCGGAACTGGTGGAAAGGCATAAGCCCTGTGGAATCTCCACTGGTCCGTCAGAGCATCCACTCCGAAAGCCTGGGGACAACGACATCTCGTGTAGTACTTCTCCATTTTGTGGTTGCAAGGAGACGCAAACAGATCCACTTCTGGTGACACTCCCAGAGACAGGATCCAATTGAAAACTTCCGTGTGGAGAGACCACTCGTTGTTGTCCAGGGCAAACCTCGAGAGGAAGTCCGCCTGGACATTTTGGACTCCTGGAAGATAGACAGCTGTCAGATTTGATAGGTTCGTCTGGGCCAAAGACATGATAGGACTCACTTCCTTCAGAAGGGAGAGACTGCGTGTGCCCCCTTGTCTCTTGATATAAGACACCGCTGTCGTGTTGTCTAGCCTCAGGAGGACTGAGGCCCCTGATGTTAAGTGGAGAAAGGCTCGTAGAGCACAGAGGGCAGCTCGGAGTTCCAGGACATTTGAAACTACGCCCCGGGATGGGAAATCCCACTGACCCTGGGCTATCTCCGTCAGACAGAGAGCGCCCCAGCCTCTGCTGCTGGCATCCGTTGTCACCGTGATCCATGAAACGGGTGCTATGGAATGGCAATTGAGGAGATTCCTCCGCTGCAGCCACCAGGGGAGACTTTCCCGCATGGACGGGGTTATCCGAACCAGATGGTCTCGAGAACCCGGATCCCACTGTTGTAGGAAACCCTTCTGAAAAGGGCGCATCCTCCATTGAGCCCATTTCACCATGGGGGTTGTTGCTACCATGGTGCCGATTATCCTGAGACACTGAGAGGCTCTGAGCAGGGGAGACGACATTGCCAGGTGAATTCTGTCCCGAATCAAAGGGATTTTCTCCAGAGGCAGAGAGATGGTGCTCTTCAACGTGTTGAACTGGGCTCCGAGGAATATCAGAGACTGTGTCGGATCTAGATGACTTTTTTCCCTGTTCAACAGCCAACCGAACTCTGTCAGGGTAGAAATGACTTGATCTCGGTGTGACACTAGTTGATCCCTGTCCTGCGAAAGCAAGAGTAGGTCGTCCAGGTAGTGGTGTAAACGGATACCCTTGACCCTGATTAATGCCACGACAGCCAGTAAGAGCTTCGAAAACACTCGCGGCGATGTTGTAAGCCCGAATGGGAGACATGTAAATTGGAGGTGTCTCTGATCCACTGCAAAACGTAGGTACTTCTGGAAGTCTCTCGCAATCGGTACGTGAAAGTAGGCATCTTTCAGGTCTATGGAGACTAGCCAATCGCCTGGCTGTATTATCTGACGAATTGTTAGCAGTGTCTCCATCTTGAATTTTTCCTTCTTGATGAAGGAGTTCAGGTATGTCAGGTCGATGACTGGCCTCCAGGAACCGCTCTTTTTGAGGACCATAAAAAGGGGGGAATACACCCCTTGAAATTTCTCTTCCGAGGGCACCGGGACGGCAGCCCCTTGAGCTATCAGAGAATCCGTGTATGATAGAAGAATTTGTTTCTTTTCTTCTTGGTGAGGAAGGATTGTGGGGACAAACCGGTGTAAGGGTGGATTGCAGAACACCCATGAATGGCCTGATGAGACTGTCTTGACCGTCCAGTAGTCCCTGATCGAGGCTGCCCAGACGTGCTGAAAAAGGAGTAACCGCGCCCCGACTTGCTCCGCCTGGACAGGCTTCATATCAAAAGGACTTAGAAGCCTCCCGTCCACCAGAAGAGGATGTCTTTGAGGACTTCTGACCAGAAGGTTGATTTCTCTTCCAGTTTCTCCTGAAATCACGGCCCGGTCTATAGCGGCGGGCATCTCTAGCGCGTTCTTGGTCTTGCCTGGGTTGAGGTCTCCTCTGCCCCAAAAGGCGACGATCTTGGGGTAAGAACCCTGACTTACCCCCTGTGGCACGGGTAATGGCGGAATCAAGTTTGTTCCCAAAGAGGGAGGAACCCTCAAAGGGAATTCTGCACCAGGCCTGTTTAGAGGCAGGATCCGCAACCCATGGGCGTAGCCACAAAGCGCGTTTGGCTGTGACTGAGGAAAGCATGACCCGTGCCACTAAGCGGATAATATCCAGGGATGCTTCCCCTAAGAAGACTGACGCCAGTTTTAGTTCATGGATTGGTGAACTCTTGACCAAATCTTCAGACACACTTGCTAATGCCGCATCCACATCATCTGACCAGGATTCCATAGCTTTCGACAGAGCTGCGAGAGCCAAGGCTGGTTTACAAGCCATACCTGCCGTAATATAGATGCGTTTAAGATCAGTATCGATCTTCCTTTCCAGACCATCCTTAAATGAAACGGTATCCTCTAGAGGGAGGGTGACATGCCTCACCAGCCTCATCAAAGCAGCATCAATGAGCGGAGCTGACTCCAGATGCTTTACCTCTTCGTTCTTAAACGGATACATCTTGGCCACTTTGGAGATTAGTGAGTTCTTCCTCTCAACTTTACTCCACTCTTCTGAAATGATTTCGCCAAGCTCTTCCAGGAAGGGGAAATTTGGTTGATCCTTTTTGAGATGCTTAAAGTATTTCCTCTGTTTAGAGGGTGCTTCTACTGGTTCTTCCCATCTCAATGCGTCTTTAACCGCCTTGACCAACCGTGGCACTAGGGAGAAATCAAAGCCTGCGCCAGGATCTTTCAGATCAGCCTCGCTTTCCGAGGATCCGCTTAAGGAGGGACTGCGTCTAGAGGGACCAGGAGTCCCGAGGTCGACTCCACCAGGAGCTAGCACTGGAGCAGAAGGAGAGATAGCTGAACGATTGGGATCCGTTCTGATCAGGGATTCCTGAACCACTCTTCGGACCATAGCTTCCACCTGCTGGTCCCCAGCTCCTCTTTCTTTTGCAGCTCGGGCATAACATAGCTCACAGAGGGACTTCCCTTCTGGGACCTGAGCTTTACATCCCCAGCAAGCCCTTTTATCAGAGCGGCTAGAATGGCGGTGAGAGTGACGCCCAGATGTGGACTTGGGCTCTTCACTATGGCGCCTAGAAGCTGATCTAGAACGCCTTGAACTTGAAGATTGTTTCTGATGATGCGATCTGGAACGATCGGTATCTTCACGTGCTGAGGGTCTATGTTCAGACCTAGGAGTGCTGTGGAAAAAAGGAAATAAACAGAATCCAGAAAGAAACAAACCCAAAACAATCAAGCAGAAGGAATAAACAATTCCTACCTGCAGCGCAAGGGTTGGCCACTGGGGGGCGGTGACACGTCCATAGCAGAAAAAAAAAAAAACCAGGTACCGTGTTTCCCCGATAGTAAGACACCCCCGATTGTAAGACGTATCGGGAGTTTCAGAGGGGTCAGCTAATATAAGCCATACCCCGAAAGTAAGACATATGTCTTACTTTCGGGGAAACACGGGGGGATTTGCCTGCAGTGAAGTGCGGTACCCCTCCTTCTCTGTCCCCCTCCGTTCTCCCCCTCCGTTCCGCTTTCCTCCTCTGTGCCTCCCCGCTGTCCCCTCCGTTCCCCCCTCCTTCTCTGTCCCCTCCGTTCTCCCCCTCCGTTCCGCTTTTCTCCTCTGTGCCTCCCCGCTGTCCCCTCCGTTCCCCCCTCCTTCTCTGTCCCCTCCGTTCTCCCCCTCCGTTCCGCTTTTCTCCTCTGTGCCTCCCCGCTGTCCCCTCCGTTCCCCCCTCCTTCTCTGTCCCCCTCCGTTCTCCCCCTCCGTTCCGCTTTCCTCCTCTGTGCCTCCCAGCTGTCCCCTCCGTTCTCCCCTCCTTCTCTGTCCCCTCCGTTCTCCCCCTCCTTCTCTGTCCCCTCCGTTCTCCCCCTCCGTTCCGCTTTCCTCCTCTGTGCCTCCCCGCTGTCCCCTCCGTTCTCCCCCTCCTTCTCTGTCCCCTCCGTTCTCCCCCTCCGTTCCTCCGTCCTCCCCCTCCTTCCCTTGTGAATAGACAGAGTCAGCTGACTCTGTCCATTCACATAACTGAAACATTGTAATCTCCTGTGATTACAATGTGTCAGTTTATGAATGGAGAGAAGCCGCTGTCTTCTCTCCTTTCATTCTCAGAGCAGCTGACGCTGCAGAGAAAGGGACTGGGGAATCTCTATCCTCTGTCTCTTTCTCTGTCTCAAGGGGGAGATATCAGAGGTCTGTTAAGACCCCTGATATCTCACCAAAGCCCCCCAACAGGGCTGATTAAAAAAAAAAAAAAAAAAAATATTGCAATAAAAAATAAAAATTTTTTTTTTTTCCCAATATAAGACATACCCCGAAAGTAAGACATAGTGGGGCTTTTAGGGATAAAAAGAAAGTAAGACACTGTCTTACTTTCGGGGAAACACGGTATCTGAAATGAACAGTTCCTTGTCAAAACACAGGGATCAGAGAGAAAGAAAGGGGCTTGGACAGCCAGCAGCGAAGTCTCCTACCTTGCCAGGGAATAAGCACTGCACCGGGAAGCCGCCGTATACACCCGCAGACAACCCAAGTAATAGCTGTATTCTGACAGCTATTTAAACTTGGCGCCGCCGATGACGTCACCGCGCCCCCCAGCGTCGAAAAACGGGGCTCGCGCGCATGCGCGGCCGCCGCCATTTTCCCGGGACTGCGCATGTGCGAACCAAGCCTCGCTCCCAGACGAGGATCGCACTGTGCAGGGACCCGGAAGACGCGGCGGAATGGGACGCAGATGCGTTCCAGCCGCCATAGAGGCTAGAAAGATACAGGAACGAACAACACACAAAAACAGCTGCCATATATGAATGAATAATGCAATATACGATACCACCGCACGATCCTGGTCCAGTCTGATTTGGGGACGAACATCCACTGCACGGCCGGGCATCAATAAGGGGGAGGCCTCCTGCTAATAGCAAGGACGTTTGGCCAGTTGCCGCTTGCCTGCCAATGGCGAGGCTAGTAAGCTCTTCATGGCATCGCAGATCTGCCCGTATCCACCCTGCTAATAGCTGGGACTGCTGGACTCCAGAACCGCCATCAGAACCACCGTGCAACCAGAACCGGACCGTAGAAAACTTCATAAGGTAAGATACACCTTGGTCCTAGGAGGAGGACAAAAAAGGAACACGGTCTATGGCTGGAAGCAAAGATTTATGGGAGTGGGGTCCTATGAGGTATGAGAGGCGGGATTAACCCATACGTATGCTGCCATGGAGTCTGTCAGGAAATCTGTTTTTAGTATCACTTTAAAGATTGTTCCCAATTATTTTCAATCTCAGAAATCTTTCCCTCTAAGGCTGGGTACACACGGGCTGAAAATTGTCCGAAAATGATCGATTTTGCAGGAAGTGGCCAACTTTTAGCTAGTGTGTACAGCATCCTGTCCTACAGAAGCCAGTCTCATGTCCTGCTTCTATTGACCGGGCATTTTGGTAAACTGGCATCCAATCAGCGCTCACAGCCAATTTCTGCGAGTGCTAATCAGTATGTTCTGGCGGGGGGGATGGTAGTCCCCCTCTGAAAACACAAAGGCACAGCGGGGGGGGGGGGGGGGGTTGTGGGGTCGCCGAAAAAACATCGCTTGTATTAGTATGGCAATCTGTAATTTTTTTTTTCGCTCAGCCTGCTGGTTTTAACAGAAAAAAACATATAGTGTGTACCCCGCATGAGACTTTCTGTGTAGAGACCCTAAAATAGCTATGAAGGAAACGTAGACTTTTATTTTCCCTAAAGATCAGGAGATATTACCTCATTGGCAAAATACATTGGAGTCAATGGGGAAGGCATAATTACGATTTTTTGTGTGTTTTTGGAAAGGTTTAATGTGCCTCTAAATAGCTCCTAAAGTTGTAGACCTGTTCTTGTGCCAAAAACATCCCCTTATTAGCCTAATTTTTTTACATTTTTTTTCGCAGAAAGAAAACACAGACAGTAAAAAAAGTCACGTAAAATATTTAAAGCAACAGTACACAAATAATAACATTATATTATGTTATTATGTTATTAAATTAAAAACACACAAAAAAAAGAAAAAAAAAGAGATTCAAAGAACGCTAAATGAATCAAACTAAACCATCCTACATCCTTACCAACCCACACCTTTAAATAATAATAACCTTTAAATACCAACCACACCTTAAATTAAGAGAACAAATTTTTTTTCAAGCAAATTTCACACATTGAGCAGGTAGCTCAATGTGTGAAACTGATATCCACGTCACAGATCAGTAATTTTGCAGTGTGATCAGTTTTACCTAAATCACTCTATTGATCCATAGCCTAGATGCATAAGAAGGTCTGGGAAGGGAGTAATTCTTACTGAAGAATAGCAAAGTAACAAATCCACACATGAAAAAGCTTTTTGGCCATACTTCTCCTGTGGGTCCTTTACTTTTGCTCTCCTGTGACCCAGAATCAGCTGATAGCAGGTTACCGCCCGCTATCAGCTGACGTAGCAGAGCCGCTTCATACCCTGGAAGGATCCCGACCATATTATCGGGATCCACTTAGCTGCCTTATTGACAGCTGGCTCCACCTGTCAGCGTACAGCTGAGAGCCAAAGCCAGCCACACCCCCCATCCTTTCCACAGTCGGAAATTCAGTGAGCACTGGAGAGTTTTGACTGACAGTCACTGCTCTCTGCTCTGAGCAGACCAAAAACAGAGATCAGCAGTCCGCCAACGTGAGACAACTGCGGCATCGGTGAGCATGTGTGTTTATTTATTTTTTGTTAACCTCAAACTTCTTCTTTAAGTATATTAAATATGTATGTTCTCCCCATGCATGGCTTCCCTGCAGGTGCTTTTGTTTTTTCAATTTCAAGTAAGAGTAGTCAGCAGCACGGGACACTTCACATTCAATGTAAGGACCATCTATTGTGCTGATTTTTTTTTTTAATGAAATAAACTTAGGCTTTAACAGCCTTTACTAAGTATAGATCTGGATACCCCCAGCCCCCTCCCCGCCATCCACTAATAGTTGCAGCCAGTATGGTTAATTTACTAGAAGAGTTGACTTACTTTAAAATGTATGTAAATCCTAATAATTAACTTTTCTTTTTTACTCTTTTTTAGTCTGTTACATATACAGCTGAAAGTGTTTTGTTCTATCTGATCTTCTATCAATGGGTGTGCATTGATTCTGCTAGAAATCCAGTGAGGTTATAACTTCATGTGGATTCTGCTTCTGCTGAGCTGAAAACTCCAATCAGTGTTATCTGCCTTTCCAATCCACCAATGTGTACTACAGAACACCTTCTCTAAACGTTATGAATATGAAGAGAAGGGAAGGCATTCTTTACTTCAAATCAGGAGGGGTGACAACTCTGCTCTTCTGTAGATACTGTATGGGAGTGTTGTCATCCTAAGGCAGGAAGTGTGTTACTGGCAAAATAAAGGGGGGAAAAAGCCTGCGAAAAAGAAAACGAATGCAACCACTACATCTAATGCTGCGTACACACCAGCGGAAGAAGTCAGATGGGAGCTTTTCATCGTATATTCCGACCGTGTGTATGCCCCATCGGACTTTTTCAGTCGAATATTTAGACGGACTTAGATAGAGAACATGTTCTAAATTTTTCAGACGGAACTAATTACTATTGGAAAAAACGCTCGTCTGTATGCTGTTCCGACCAGATTAGCAGAAGGAGCCCAAAGGGTGGCACACTGGCTATTGAACTTCCTCTTTCTAGTGCCATCGTACGTGTTGTACGTCACCGCGTTCTTGACAGTTGGAATTTGGTGTGACCGTGTGTATGTAAGACAGCTTGAGCGGAATTCCGTCGGAGAAACCTTCAGAGTTTATTCCGACGGCAAAACTGCTCGTGTGTACGCAGCATTAGGACAACTAAGCTGTAATATATTACATTTTCGTTCTTGGGTTTAGATATACTTCAATCGTCAAATCACGTGAAGCAGAAATCTTGTTTTTCTGTTGTTCCTTATTGATTATGCTTTGTGAATAAAGCATCACATAACACAGTAAGTTTGCACTGTGAACATTCCCTTTTCCTATAGTAAAATCAACCCAAGTGATCCCGTTTCCTAGAGCTCAATTTCATTTTCAGGCATTGCAGGCTGATAGTTTTTTTTCCTTTTGAAGCATTCGCTACCTAATGGCTTGTGTACAGCTAATCTGGGCTGCCATCTAGGGGACGTGATGTGCATTACTGTTTTGCCACAGAAATATACGGAAACAATAGTATAACATTCCTGTGGTTAGATAAATATCTGAAATTTTAAAAGGAAAATGTCAAAAATACAAATATAATTTTTCACGTGATTATGTAGTATGTTTATTAGTTGGGTAATAATAAGCCAGTAAAAAGAGTGGTTTACGTGAAATGTGAAGTAAATCATGGCAACTATTTAGATTTAATATTTCATTTTCAAACTATCAATGATTATTACAAAAGTGTTATTGCACCATAATCTTCCTAGTGGCTAATAGTTTGGAATGCATAGCAGCTGACATCCATATGACATACTACCACATGACAACTGCCTGGGTTCACTTTGCGTACAAATGGGACAGCAATGTTTAAAATTTTAGCCTCTATTAAGTTATAAACGAATTAAACCCACTATACTGAAATAAACAAAATTGCAATGATTTCTTGTAACCCTTTCACTGCTGATCCTGATGAAGTGGAGCTATCTATGAAACGCGTTGACAGCAATCTGTTATCTATTCTCGCATGGACTCCTCTTTCTATTAATGCATGTAAGCACTAGATATATAAGATGGAATAAGATATTAGTGATCTAGATGAAGTGTAGTGATATTAACAGGTAAAGTAATGGAATAATAGCAATGATGTCAGTGATGGTAACATAATAAATGTTCATGACGACAAAAAATAAAAGAATAATAAATGTCATTGATAAATCAGTCACAGCACTCATTGAAACGTCAATACACTGGCCAATATATATACATTTTTAAAACAAGCCATTACTAAATCGATACATGTGAATATAAAGGCAATCACTATATAAAATTAACACTTATTATACCTAATATCATGGCTCAAAGCATTAAAACATATAAACATGTGAATATATAGACATAAAAACAATGAGATCTGCACAAAGGTCCATAGTATACACAAATGAACACCTATATCTTCTTGATACCATGGCACGAAGCTCAATTAGAGACTAAAAGTAATAATGGAACAGTTAAATGTCTAGTCTATAAGAAAAAAAAAGCATATTGAGTGTCGTTGGTGTGTTATATCATGATATTCCAAAAAGTAAAGAAAAGGTGTTCATATAAAATTAAAGCAGAACGTTCCTATTTGTTGCCCAAACCCGAACCTATGTGTGTATATTTTATTATTATATACTGGCTTGGATTGACAAATACTGATTTATAAAGAGTTGGATGATGGTAAGTAGCGATATGTTACTAAACCGTTAAGCGAAAGAACAAAGGAACAAACAAACAGACTTTGCATTGCATGGCCAATGACATCCACTGAATGACTCTAAAAAGAAGAAGAAGAATTTAGATTTAATATTTCATTTTCAAACTATCAATGATTATTACAAAAGAGTTATTGCACCATAATCTTCCTAGTGGCTAATAGTTTGGAATGCATAGCAGCTGACATCCATATGACATACTACCACATGACAACTGCCTGGGTTCACTTTGCGTACAAATGTGAAAACGATGAACCATATAAGACTGGTGGATAAAAGTTGACAGAGGTAGGTTACAGCCTTGCACAGTGTGTTTTTTTAAAAACGTGCATCTGTTACAGTTTTCTTTGGCATTTTCAGGCCTCTTGGAATGAGTGTTAGTACACAAAACCATACATTTTTGCATGTTTTTAATGGATTCATAAATTTATTTATTAGGGGTATTATTTATATAGCGCAAACAATTTACATATTGTAGTTGTATATTCCCATCAGTCCCTGCCCTCAAGGAGCTTACAATCTATAGCTGCCCATAGTTGGATCCAAATTTGCGCTGAATTTGGATCCATCTAAGGCCACTCCTGATCGACAGAAGGCGATCTCACAATCGACTTCTGTCAAATGGGAAAGTTGGAAAAGTTTTGTCAATTAGTCGGCTGCAGCCACTAA
Organism: Lithobates clamitans; assembly: GCA_037952925.1. NCBI lineage: Eukaryota > Metazoa > Chordata > Amphibia > Anura > Ranidae > Lithobates > Lithobates clamitans. Next base: position 689,479 of record JBBGZY010000500.1, on the reverse strand, counting down.
TCAGTATATTAAGACAGAGGAAGAGTCGTGCCTCACATGCCTACATACACATACTAGGGCCAATTTAGACAGGAGCCAATCAATCTACCAGCATTAACATGCATTAGCATGCTGTGGCTAGTTGTAGAGCTGCACGATTAATCGTTAAGAATTGGGATTATGATTCTTTCCCCTTTGCGATCTTAACAAAGCATTTTCCCGATTCTATCCATAGTTCTCTGCTCAAGCCGACAGCTGTCAAAAAAAAAAAAACAGGCAGTCTGTCACGTTTCACAGCATTCCTCAGCCGCTGAGCTAACTATAAACATTGTAACGTTTTGTTCTTTAGATCAAAGGAATGAACTTTGGTCTGTAAATAAGAGAAGTTCAACCACTTAAAGACTAACCTTTTTATGACACTTGTTGGTTTCAAGTTAAAATCATTATTTTTTCCTAGAAAATTATTTAGAAGCCCCAAACATTATATATATATGTATTTAGAAGAGACCCTATAGAATAAAATGGTGGTTTTGCAATATTTTATGTCATGTATTTTATGTTGTTGCAGTATTTGTGCAGTGGTCTTTCAAATGCAATTTTAGACCCCTTTCACACTGAGGCGCTTTACAGGTGATATAGCTCTAAAAATAGCAGCTGCAAAGCGCTTGTAAAGTGCCTCTTTTTTCACTCTAATGTGAAAGCCAATGGGCTTTCACACTGGAACGGTGCGCTGGCAGGACGCTCAAAAAAGTCCTGCAAGCAGCATCTTTGAGGCGCTGTAGGAGCGGTGTATACACTGCTCCTAAAGCGCCCCTGCCCATTGAAATCAGCAGCGCCGCTTTTAATCCTTTTTCGGCCGTTAGCCGGGGTTAAAAGCACCCTGCTAGTGGCTGAAAAGCACCGCAAAAACGACACTAAAGTTTAAACTTTACCACCGACGCCCGGCCCTGCTCAGTGTTAAAGTGCCTATATGGAAAAAAAATACACTTTAACCATCTCAATACAGGGCATTTTAACCCCTTTCCTGCCCAAGCCATTTTTCAGCTTTCAGCTCTGTCACACTTTGAATGACAATTGCGCGGTCATACAACACTGTACCCAAATTAAAAATATTATTTTTTCCCCACAAAATAGAGCATTATTTTGGTGGTATTTGATCACATCTGCGGTTTTAATTTTTTGCTCTATAAACAAAACAAGAGTGACAAGTTTGAAAAAAACACAATATTTTTTACTTTTTGTTATAATAAATATCCATTTTTTTTTAAAAAACTAATTTTTTCCTCAGATTAGGCCGATACTTATTCTTCTACATATGTTTGGTAAAAAAAAATCGCAATAAGCGTATATTGATTGGTTTGCGCAAAAGTAATAGCGTCTACAAAAGAGGGGATAGACTTATAGCATTTTTATTTGTTTATTTATTTTTTACTAGTCATGGCGGCGATCTGCAATTTTTATTGTGACTGCGATATTGCGGCGAACACATCAGACACTTTTGACACATTTTTGGGACCATTCACATTTATAAAGCGATCCATGCTATAAAAATGCACTGATTACTGTATAAATGTGACTGGCAGGGAAGGGGTTAACACTAGGGGGTGATCGAGGGGTTAACTGTGTTCCTAGGGAATGTTTCTAACTGAAGGCGGAGGGGACTCACAAGGGGAGGAGACCGATCTGTGTTGCTCTGTACTGAGAACACAGATCGGTCTCCTCTCCTCTCTGACAGGACGTGGATCTGTGTGTTTACACACACAGATCCACGTCCTGCCGTGCTACCGGGCAATTGCTTGTGCCCGGCAGACACGCGCATCGGGTGCCCAGTGAAACGGCGGGCGCGCGATTGCCGGCGGCGGCGCACGCGCGCCCCCTGGTGGGTAGGGAAGGCGAGGGCGTCATATGACCCCCTCCCAGAACGAGAGCTGCGCCGCCTGGCCGTCATATGACAGCCGGCGGGCGGCAAACGGTTAATGAATTTGAAAAAAAATAAACAGTAAAGTTAGCCCAATTTTTTTGTACAATGTGAAAGATAATGTTACGCCACGAGAATTGTGAGAGAATCGTGATCTTTATTCTAAGCAAAAAAAATAGTGATTCTAATTTTTCCAAGAATCATGCAGTTCCAGCTGGTTGCAATGCATCTACAAGGGCTACTGAGGCTTACACTTACATTGTATGTAGTTTCAAATGCAGAAGCATAAACAGTACCTAAAGGCGTTCTCTGTGTTTGTAAGCATGCATGTATAATTAACATATTTACAGATATAATACACCCTGGCTATTAACGTAAATGTGTTACATGTTCAGTAATTAGAGCCTGGTTGGAGGCAGTAAAATCATTTTAATAAGAAGTGCATACTGTAACTGCAATGATGAATTCATATGACCAGTGCCCAGTCATATCAGTTATTATACAGTCACCAGAGTTCACATTGAAAGACATGGGAAGGTCCGGGCTTTACAAGGTTTTACAAGCTCTAGGTAAAGAATCTCGTTACAGTTTGAAGCTGTTGATTTAGGCAACTGGCAGAGGGATTAACACAAGAATGGCTGGGGTGGGAAGGAGATGAAATGTTTGCATAGACTGGCTTGGCTGGGTGGCAGGCTCTTTCATACAGTGTATCACCAATGACTGAGACTACTACTCTTTAACTCTTTATGGTTAGTGCACATGAAGAAATGAAGAGATGTGTACTACTACACATGTACTACACATGTAGAAATCAAGAGATGTGTATAACAATTGCAAAAATGGAGAGATATGTACAACACATGCAGGAGAAACCCCACTGAATGCACTCCATCAGACAGTTCAATGGACACAAGTACACTCCTTTGTGCCCTCTGAACTATAATATACCACCAGCTTGCTCTTTGCATGTACACATGGTTAGCAATGAAAATAAAGGGAAATGGCGCTTGGAGCAATTGCACATCAAAGATGAGGAATGTTTTAAGCACCCATCTATGAGTGTCCAGACCAGCTATTTAACAATTTCCCTGATCATTTGTTCGTCCAGTAGTTCTACATTTTGCAGAGATATACATCTTTGAATGGAATTTCATACTGGAAGCTGCTGGTTTTATTTTGAATGTCCCCTTTACCAAAAATCCAAAAATAGACTTTTAGGGCTTGTTTTCCAGCAACACAATCAACAGTTTGTACTTATTTTCTGAACAACGTAAAATGAACCTTAAGGTCAGTGTTTACATTTTTCTTTGTCAAGCAGGTTTCTTTCAGTTGGTTTCTCCTGGAAACAAACAACACATTCATATTAAAATACCTCAACTAGTCCTGTCTACTGCTTGTTAGAGCTTACAATCTAAAAGGGAGGGTCAAGGCATACAAAAGATAATAACTGTGGGGGATTAGCTGATGGAGAAAGTGAAAGTACAGTTGTTAGGTAGAGGCAGGATAGGCTTTTCTAAAGAGAAGGGTGGGGGCGTGGCCTGCACGGGCATGTGAGCAGTTACAGTACCCGGGTTGATCCGGGAGTGTTTCCAGCGCTTCACGGGGCCCATGATGAACTGTAAAGGAGAGAAAGACATGGCGGCAGTGGCAGCCATGGAGGCCCAAGATGGTGCCTACTCTCCACAGCCTCAGAGAACAGCGCAAGGTGCTGATAAACAACAGGAGGCCGGCGGTGAGTCCCTCTAGGCTAACAAGCTACAAGGGAAGGAGCAGCCCAGGGACATGCTTTATCACAGGCGCCTTTCACACGGACGGCTATTCTGCCGCAGTTAAAAGCATGTTTTTTTTCCTGTGAAATTCAAGACACCAGTCACTGCCATCAGCTGCATTTGTACAGTGTGATTAGCTGCGGTTGCGTTTAGCTGCGGTTTGCCATTTCCATAGCAACCCGACAGGAACGGAGATTGGGTAGGGGTACGATGTACCCCATACTCATTCACATAGAGTGGGGGGCCAGGATCTGGGGGCCCCCTTATTAAAGGGGGCTCCCGGATTCCGATAAGCCCCCCGTCCGCAGACCCTGACAACCAACAGCCAGGGTTGTCGGGAAGAGGCCCTTGTCCTCATCAACATGGGGACAAGGTGCTTTGGGGTGGAGGGGCCCACAGGGCGTCCCCTTGCCCCAAAGCGCCAACCCCCCCCATGTTGAGGGCATGCGGCCTGGTACGGTTCAGGAGGGGGGGGGCGCTCACTCGTCCCCACTCCTTTTCCTGACCGATTGGGCTGCATGCTCGGATAAGGGTCTGGTATGGTTTTTGGGGGGACCCCTACGCCGTTTTTTGGCGTAGGGGGTGCCCCTTGGAATCCATACCAGACTGAAGGGCCTGGTATGCTCTTGGAGGGGAACCCATGCCGGTTTTTTATTTAAAATTTGGCGTGTAGTTCCTCCTCAAGATTCATACCAAACACAGTGCCTGGCATTGGCAGGTTTCCAAGTCGGAAAACATTTTTCCTTTCCCAATGAGCGAGCCAGCTCGGCGCTGTTATCTGCAGTTGACACAGTGCACTGCGATTACCTGCGATTATGGGCGGATAGCTGCGCTAAATCGCTCCTGGACGCAGTCAATTCTATTTTTTCTATCCGCACAAAACCGCATGTAATTAAAACACAGCTAAACGCAGTGTGTGAATGGGGCCATAGGAAAGCATTGTGTGCTTTTAGCTGCGGTAGAAAACGCAGCTAAAAGCACAATTCTATCCATCCGTGTGAAAGGGGCCTAAAAGCTGCAAAGGACAGGCTGCTTCGTCCCCCTGCAAGCACAGACTCCTGCACATGAGCCAGACAAACAGCACAGCATCTCAGCAATATAGATGACACACTGCCTCTGGATAGTTCCCCTGTCCCTACTCCTGATCTGTTTGACACGCTGCAGGATGACACACAGCAACCCATATTCACTGAAATCCTGCGTGCAGTCCAGCGGTGCACGGCCTCAGTGGATGGCCTGAAAGAGCAGTTTGGGGGTCTCACAGAAACAGTGTCCCTTACGCGACAAGACCTCCTGTGGAGGGCAGAATTTGTGACGTGGAAGATCAGTTGCCCCCACACACCAGAGACACCAGGGCAGCGATACAACAAGCAGCACAGGCCAATGAGTATGCTGTCCAGTTCTCAGGAAGGATGTACTGGAAATGGAGCGAGTACAAAGAAGGGCAACAAAGCTAATAAATGTATTCTCTCTGGAGAAGAGACGCTTACGAGGGGATATGATTTCAATATACAAATACCATATTGGTGACCCCACAATAGGGATAAAACTTTTTTGCAGAAGGGAGTTTAACAAGACTCGTGGCCACTAATTAAAATTAGAAGAAAAGAGGTTTACCCTTAATCTACGTAGAGGGTTCTTTACTGTAAGAGCGGCAAGGATGTGGAATTCCCTTCCACAGGCGGTGGTCTCAGCGGGGGTCATTGATAGTTTCAAGAAATTATTAGATTAGCACCTGAACAACCGCAACATACAGGGATATACAATATAATACTGACATATAATCACACACATAGGTTGGACTTGATGGACTTGTGTCTTTTTTCAACCTCACCTACTATGTAACTATGTAATGCCAAAACAGATGATATAGAGAACGGCCTGAGGTGGAACAATGTCCGCATCATGAGGCTCCCCGAAAAAGTTGAGGGCCGGGACCCCACAGCATTTACAGAGCAATGGCTGCAAGATATATTTGGCAGGGAGGCCTTTACCTCACTGTTCTCGGTTGAGCGGGCCCACCGCAAACCACCTTAGCCCCTTCCCCCTGGCAATCCACCAAGATCCATGTTGGTCTGGCTCTTGAATTACAAAGACTGTGAGATCATACTCAGATTGGCAAGGGAGAAAGGCTCTGTTCATTTTAATGGGGCTAAAGTTTCATTTTATCCTGATTTCTCGGCTGAGGTGCAACGAAAGCGAGCTAAATTTGCTGAGGTGAAGAAACAGCTACAAAAAATTCAAGTAACGTACACAATGCTGTTTCCAGCCGAACTGTGTATCACAGCCAGAGGGCAATCGACATTCTTTGAATCAGCCTCGGATGCAGCCGCATGGCTGGACCACAATGAACAGGACCTCCAGAGACGTTGTGATGCCGACAGGGGAGACTGACACCTGGAGACCCAATCTGGCAAGGCCGGTATGATGTCTATTGACACTTCAAGTATATTACTTACACAGCGGGACACTTTACAGTTTGCCTAGACCAGCGGTTTAAATAGCTTCTGACACAAGTTCAGTTCTAAGTCACAGTGTGTGAATCGAGCCCATATGCTTACAATGTGTTTCACTATGTCCCAGTTGCAGGGACACCTTTGTTGGTGCCAGGTTGGCACATATTTTTCTACCAGTTACTGGCCTGTGGGGAAAAGGCGTCGGAATGCTCCCACCCCATAGAAGTTGGCGAGGGCTGCTCAGCAGACCAGTTCTGTACTATTCTCTACACTTACCTATGTTGCTCAGTTGAGGTTTGTTTTGAACCCAACACTTCACTACCTCTTAAAGCTGAGATTGACATTCTTTCAGTGTTTAACCATATGTCACCTGGAGTAATTGAGTGATTACCTAGCAGATTGGAACATTCTCATACTCGAGTACTTGGTTTGGAACCTTCCACACCAAAGCTGTGCAAACCTAATGTTCTAATGTTCTTCACTATGATAAGCTCTTGTCTAGAAATTTCATCCATCCATAATAGGCCTACGGGAAAATCACCTCACAAAGGATACAGTGGGATTTTTGCAATATTCCTGGATAGGCAAGGCGTACCACTCCACGCACTCTGCATACTCTCACGGAGTGAGTGTGTTGATCTGTAAGTCCTTGGCTTACCAGGAAATAGACTCCGTAGTAGACCCCATGGGACAATATGTGTTTTTGTACTGTAGACTGTTTACATGAAATGTGATTATCGCCTTTGTGTATATCCCCCCTCCATTTTCTAGAGAGATACTACAGCTCCTTCTGTCGTACCTGGTTGGCAAGCCTGAAGTCCCCACCACCATGATCATGGGAGACTTTAACGGTTACCTGGATCCCAGGTTGGAAAGGCAACCTCCGGTCCAGCCTCTCTTAGGTGGATAGGGCACCATTTTCAGCTGCCTGCTGACGGAGGTGGGCTGGACAGATGTATGGCGATTGAAATACCCTACGACTAAACAATTCCCCTGTTTCTCTAAAACCCATGGCTCTCTTTTTTGCATTGACTTCTGTGTTGGCTCTTCACATATACTTAACCTGGTCTTTAAGGTAGAGTACTTTCCCAGGGGGGTATCAGACCACTCCCCAATGGTGGCACATGTATTTACCCGTCCAGCTATCTCCCTACCAAGAGCTCCATGGAAATTAAACACCTTTTGGATAAAAAATTTTTATTCTCATGAGCAGGTGGTAAACAAATAGAGGGATTTTTACATAATAACCAATCATATCTCGATGTTTCAATAAAATGGGATACCTTTAAGGCATGCCTTAGAGGCACTTTCATAGCAGAAAAAAACATACCTCGTCAGCCCTCCTGGAGCGGGTGGAGGATCACGTGCGGCAGCTGGAGCTCACTTATGTCACAGATTCGTCTGACTCTGCGAGGGAGGCATGGATATCAGGCCAGGATTCCCTGGACTGGTTGAGATCCTCCGCCGCAGAGCGGAAACGCTTTTTTACTAAACAGGCTTTCTATGAGGAAGGTGAGAAAACAGGTTGCTTGTTAGCTAGGATTGCTAGGTCCCAATAGTCCTCTCCAGCCATAGGAGCCATTCGCTGTTCCACTGGGCGGCTGGTGAATGACCCAGAGCTAATAACCAAGGAACTAGCATCTTTTTACACAGACTTGTACAGGCCTTGTGATGATTACTCTGATGAGGCACTGCAGGGTTATCTAGAAACTATAACCCTACCGCTTCTGACCCGTCAGGTTCGCCTGTGTAAGGGCTTACCTAGGTTGGAGTCCATGATGCAGAGATGTATGCTCACCCTTGCATAAGCTACCTGGGCTGTGAATCTGTGCACGGGGGCTTGACAGGAATAGCCAGTCAGGGATTCTAGAAGTCAGGATAACGATAAACAAAGCCAGGGTCTGAAGCCGGGGTCAGTCTTGGAACACTGGAACACTGCAACAGAAGACAGGAGCACAGGAACACTTGGCAAACATGAGGAAATGAGACAATGAACTTACCAAGCCCTCAGAGTGAGACAGGGTTTTATACCCAGCTAATTAGGTAATCTCATATAATCAATGTCCATATCAGATGGAGGATATGATCACTCCCAATCAAATGAATCATTTGATTGGGAGTGATCATATCCTCCATCCGATATGAACATTGATTATATGTGGACATATGTTACCATATCTTTATAGTCTCATACTGCGCAGCTTACCTTTTTGAAATTATTATATTGTGTGTATCTCACATTTAAGCTGCAGCAGGACCTATTCACCGTCACTACATTTTAGTAGAATGGCTCACTAGACAGCGCAGTATCTTTACCTTTGACATTCTAATTAGGTAACCTGCCTCAGCTGATCCAGGAGTGACAGGTACAAACAGTCTTTGCACTGGGTAGGGGGACTAGGCAGGGCTGCCCCCTGTCTCCCCTTCTCTTTGCACTGGCCATTGAGCCTCTCACTGCCCAGGTGTGGGATTGTCCACAAATCAGGGGATTTCGCTATGGTGACCTACATGAGAAAATAAGGCTCTACGCCGATGATATGCTCCTCTTTTTGTAGGACATGGACAACTCATTGTCTCATGCAATGTCAGTCATCGCTGAATTTGGCCACTATTCAGGCCTTACCATTAATTGGTCTAAATCCGCATTGATGTTTTTGGACAAGGTACCTGAGTCGAGCACAGAGCTTCCCTGCCCTATCCCTATAGTGACTTCCTTTAAATACTTATGGAATTTACATATCCCCCAAACTGATTGATTATTATACTCTAAATATATACCCCTTACTGACTCGTTTCAGAAACAAAATAAACATATGGAACCGACTTAAAATATCCTTAGCAGGGAAAACAAACCTTATTAAGATGATTCTTATGCCCCAATTTCTGTACCCGCTCCACAACACACCTGTGGTTATTTCACTGAAAATATTTTGAGTGGTCAACTCCATATTGAGATTACTGTTATGGCATAACAATCCCCCCAGGATCAAATTGGAGCAGCTGCAATATCCAAAGGAGGGGGGTGGTCTGCCACCCCCCAACCTTTGGATATACTATTTAGCTGTACAGCTGCAGCACTTGATAGGAGCCATGGTTCCCAGACCTGCTGGTTTGTCAGCTAAACTCCTGCTTGTAGGCACGAGGGCGGAGTCTGTACCAGAGGGCCTGGAAGCACAGCTGTTTCAACGACCCAACAAACAAATGCCCACTTACACACTCCTTCATAAGGTGTGGCATAAGGTCAAACAATTGCAGCAAGTAAGGGGGTATACAGCATACAGCCTGCTTTGAGGGAATAAATCATATGAGGAATTGCCCAAACTCCAACAGGGACCTAGGTGGCGCTCCCTGGGAATAACTCACCTCAGGCATGTCTTTCATAATGGGAGACTGCTATTTTTCTCAGACCTGCATTCTAAGTTTGCACTGCTATTCTACTACTTATAACTAAAGCATGCTGTTAAAGCACAAGGTGCCGCAGTAGAATGGGTACAATTACCCACCCCTGTTTTCCACATACTGCAAAACGCAACGGACACAAAGGGTATAATATCCCAATGCTATCTTATGCTCCTATCTGCACTCTTAGAGGGATACCCCATGAAAGGAGCGGCCCAGTGGGAGGCAGACTTAGGCCCTATTACAGGAGAGCAGTGGGAAGAGACCCTTCAAGCTGTTAACACCTGTTTGCTGAACGTATCGCAAAAGTATATCCTGTTGAGAGCTCACTATACTCCAATAAAACTCTATAAAATGGGCAAACTACCCGACTCGTTGTGTGGCAAATGTGAAATAGTGCCAGATGACCTGATACATCTCCTCTGGCATTGCCCCAAATTCCATAGATATTGGAAGGGGGTCCTGGCCAAGCTTAACCAGGTATTCCAAACAAAAGTCCCTCTTGATCCGCTATGTTGCCTTCTAGGTGTTCTGGAGGGGGCAATCCCAGAGGAAATTACAAGGATGGCCTTCGCCAGAGCCTTATTCCAAGCTAGAAAAATAATACTTATGAGCTGGAAGTCCACCATTACGCCGTCAGTTAAATCCTGCATTCAGCACGTGGGTAATACCCTTATCCTGGAAAAGTATATATATATTAACATAGGGGGAATCCTGGGAAATTTGACAGATTATGGGCCACATGGCTTGATACACCAGCAATTAGTCCCAGAGAACTGGTACAGATAAGGTTGCTCAGATGCCCTTAGATACAGTGGGTGCCCAGAGAAATGCTTGCTTGAGAAATATGTAACATTGTAGGGAAAATGCAGGGATGATATGGCTGCCAGTACAATGGCAAGGGTTCGCAGTGTATCACCATCACTATATGGAATTAAACAATGGATGTGCCTTACAGTGGCTACTTACTGTTACCTGCTTATTAAAGGGTATGACTAATGGTTATAAAGCTGATTTTTCAATGTCAAATTGAAGTGTAATGTAATTTTTGTTTGGATTTGCTGTATGTTTCTTTTGAAAAAAAAGAGAAGTGTATTCAGAGACAGAGTAGGAGATAGTCAGGCAGATTGGGGTAGGGAGTTCCATAGGATGGGAGAAGCCCCAGAGAAGCCCTGATGGCGAGCATGGGAGGAGGTAACAAGGGCGCTAAAGAGCAGGAGGTCTTGGGAGGAACAAAGAGAATATATATTCCTTCTCAAAATATGTACTTTAGACCTGGTTGCTCTTTGATTCCCCAAAAGCATTTTGAGGAATATTTGTCATTGTCCTATGCGGTAAGTGTATTGGATATCGCATGTGTTCCCGCAGCACATGAAAATGCATTATGTTCTGACAGTTTGCTGGGGTGCTATTCATTCGTAATGGGACTCCAAACATTGCAGCCAATGCACATGTGCTAAATTGCAGTGCATGTTGACTTATTGCCATGTGTTGTAGTGCGATGGAAAAAACGGTGCCTGCGCTACTTTTGTGCAATTGTGTCTAGGGCAGCCCAAAATGTGCACACTGTCGCACCTGCATAGGTGTTACTCCAACCTTATTAATGCTCTTGTGTTATAGTTGTGTAGCAGTACCCCCGCACACTGTCACATCTGCATAGGTGTTAATCCAGCCTTATCAATGCTCTTGTGTTATAGTTGTGTAGCGCTACCCCCGCAGGAACTGCTGGTTACTGCTTCCCCCTATTCCTGCACAACCAGGGAACATGCATTTCCAACTTGCATCGAGATACAAGAAATAAGTTCATTGGCTTGTTTTTGTTCTTTTATTGGGGAAAACAACTTGGATAAGTTATAGGGATTATGGGATGCCCAACTTGAATTGAAGAACAACAAATGAGGACAACTTCCTTCTTACAGTATGTACAGAGAAAAGATCCCTGGCTGTTCTCCTTGCTAGAAACACCCAGTCTCTTTAATCAGTGGTAAAGTCCCTAACGGACCAGGAGCTCTCAGCCCCCTGGAAAATAGCACAAAATGTTGCAAAACTGCATGCAGGCGTATCTCCTCTCCTCTTGTAGAGCCGCTCCCAGCTCCACTGCATGCAGGTACTACTGGCTGCTTTTCTACCAGCCCACCTGGCTGCTCTGAAGACCTCCCAGGACAAGGGATAAAGGGGTTAAGCTCAGTACTGTCCTTTGAAACCTTGCTACACGTGGCAGTCTCTCCCCTTGTGAATCCTTGGTTGTGCTGATGTACTCACTCTGTCCTCCTTGCTCCCTGCTGCTCTTTGGCAAGATTCCTTCTCAAACCGGTCACTGAAAGGATTCTTCCAAGCTAGCCCGAGCCCTAACCTGGAAGCAGAGCCCCCTTTAGACCTAGGGAACCCCTCCTAGGCCACCGACAGCCTCCTCAACACTCCAACTTTCACCTGACTCTCTTGCTGGCCAGGCTCCCCATATTTAAGGGCTGACCCAGCCATCCTGCTAGGCCCTCTGCCTGGGGACTGGCCATATTCCCTCAAGTATGCAGATCAGGACCTCCTGGCCTCCACCCACTAACTTCCAGAAGCTTCTCCAAACTTCTAGATCCAGGGGGAGCTACCAGAGGCCTGCACTGTGGAGCCATCCAGCGTGACCTGCGGTAACCCAAACTAATTACAGACTCACACAGTTACCATGACTCATACTGAAATAAATGTACCTACACTAACACTAGTAGCACACTAGAGGGCTCTACAGTTGTTTTGCATATGTTCATAATATTGCTTTGTTAGAATTATACGTGTAAAAATAAATATATTCTACAACCCTTAGTTAACAGGCCATGTTCTGTCCCCGCTACACGTTTTCGTGTGTGTAGCTGGACATGCAGCTAAACCCAACTATTCTGCAAAGAGCCAGACTGCGTGTCATTTTGAAGCTTTATTCACAAAACAGGGTGGGGTGAAACTATTGAGATAAAACAAATACAGATACATATAATCAGTATATGAATTGTAGAGAAATACAATGAATAAGCTAGTCTGTGCATGGCGATAAGTAATTCTCACCAACAATGTTGCGTTTAGAGGATGCAAGGGGATGCAAGTTTTACTCCAATATGTGCTTTATTATCTGGTTACTACTTTCAGTCTCTAAGATGGAGTCCGAGTTCCCAGGATGCACCTGTCTCTCTTCCTTAGACTGAAGAATGATGGTTATTTTTGTTTAAGCTGAACAGTTTCTAGATTCTGCAAAAAAAAAAGTAAATTTACCACTGGCTCCATCTTGTGCTCAAATCTGATATTGCAGGCAAAACAACTTAATATCCTGCAGGAGGCAATACAGGCCACTTTGTGCATAATTTTACATACTGTACACAGAATAGGAGTGAAGACCCCGGTATCTGGAACTTGCATCCACTCAATGGTTTTCGAATATACAGTATCCCACAAAAGTGAGTACACCCCTCACATTTTTGTAAAAATTTTATGATATCTTTTCTTGTGACAACATTGAAGAAATTACACTTTGCTACATTGTAAAGTAGTAAGTTTACAGCTTGTATAACTGTTAAGGCAATTATTTCAGCTTCTCAGATCGCCCTCGGGAATCAAGGTAATATTTATTGCATATGCAAGAGAAATGAATTACACGTTCATGCAGCCTTTATCATTTCTAAAGAAAATACTTTGGTACATGTTTTTTATAAGCCCTGGACACCCCCCTTTCCTGTCTTAAAACATGCCCAGTCTCATGTATTTTCAACTTTATTCTAGACAGAACAGGAAAGGTGGAAGTGTCTGTTACAGACTGTTATCTTACATATAACAATGCTTACAAGATACATTCAAAACTGCACATCTAAGCATATTATATTGCTGACTCCATATTATCACTATAACTTATTTCTAGGCCATGATAATCAAAATGGCGTCTTTCATAACTGACATTTAAAGTATAATTTCTCTAACATCTCCCTCCTTTTATACTAATAATGTCAATACTTCAAATATCCAGGTTATTTTATTTTACCAGGTATTATCATTTAGACAGATGAGTCCTTAGCGAGAGTTGTAAATTCATCATCAGGTTCCGAGTATAGTTCCGTGTCGCTCTGGAGGAGCATAGTTTTTGTTAAAGATGTGTCAATCAGTCTTTGAAGAATTCCCCTAATACAGGGAATGCAGCAACATCCACACAATGTAAGAACTGCGGCTGCCATGACAATAGAGATAAGCAAACTTTTTGCAAGATCACCCCATTTACCAAACCATTTTCCGAAAAGTCCTGTCAGGGGGTTCTCTACACCAGAGTTCTCAGCTAATTCTTCGGATAGCATTTGTAGGCCTTGTAAGGCTTTGGTGATACTTCCATCAGGTGCCGTATTGTTTGGAATAAAAGTGCAGCAGAAGGTGCCGAACATTTTGCATACCCCGCCCCTTTCTGCCAGCAACATATCCAACACTATACGGTTCTGCCACGCTGTCAAAGAGGTGGCGTCCAATTGTGCTGCTATGCCTTTGATAGCATCTCTGGTGTAATTCACAAACCTCTGCTGGTTGTAGTAGATGTAGTTTATCCAGTCGACGTTCTTGTTGGGCTGGACCCATATGAAGAGTGAGGTGAGTCCTGCTGTTATTTGATTCTGCGCTTTAAATTCATCTGGAACTCCTCGTGGAACACCTATATACACTTGGTTGTCAAATGATCCTTGTGGTGTTTCTCGCTTAATTCCTTTAAAAAAAGTATTTACCTGGTAATTTCATTGATTTATCACTTATAGGAACTATATAAAAGGGAAGCAGCAATCGGGTAAGGGCACAACTACCCTCCCATCTAGGTGGCAGTCTGGGCCTTAGTCTCTTATCTCCACACAAACACCAAACATCAGCCAATTGCCGTTTCTGTTCCTGAAACCATTTTAGTTGGTACTTAATGTCTGTAGTAAGGGTTGTAGTTGCACAGTATTCAGGGGACAGGGTGCCAACATTTGTACCATTACTGTCATTGTTAGAGAAACAAGTAAAATTTCCTGGTAATGCTTGTACTGAGGGGGGTATACTTTGCATTTTAGTCTTAGAGTAGCTCTTTTCTCATTTACACATTCTGACCCAGTAATATTTTATGAAAACATTCTTATTATACAAGTCAAGTCTATTTCCTCTTCAGGGAGAGGAACGGTGGCTAGTTGTGGAATATAATAAGGTTTACCATACAGCATTTCATACGGTGTTAGTCCTTTAGCAGTAGGGGTAATTCTTATACTCAACAATGCCATTGACAAACACTAAACCCATTTATTTTCCCTGTTTCCTTCAACAATTTTCTTAGTTTACTCTTTAAGGTACCATTGTCTCTCCACTGTGCCCACAGATTGTAGGTGGTAGACACAGTGGTCTTCTTAGGTCAATATTGTAGCATTTACCAATTCGTTGTATTGTTCGGTTTACAAAATGGGAGCCGTTGTCACTGTAAATCACAGAGGGGATCCCATGAAATGGAATCACCTCTTTAATAAGTACTTTGGCTACTGACTGCCCATTTGGGTGTGTCAGGAAAAGCTTCCGCCCACTTTATAAACAACAATAATCATAAAATCCATGCATATCGTGTGAAAGAGATAAGAGGGTTGTGGGAAATGACCTCTTAAGGGTCTTAGGGCACCTTGAGCATGGTATCTGTTACAAAGCGGACATGTGAGGCAAAAATTTCTAGAGTCATTTGTAAACCCATATGTTGTGAACACCTTATTGATCACCTGCACCATCCCTCCTTTTGAGATATAGGCTTGCCCATGGCTCAATAACGCAGCATATCTAAATAGTGATGTAGGTATGGTGGGTTTACCTTCTGTACTTGTGTATATACCATTGACCAGCGTTGCCCCTTTAGAAAACCACTTTTGTTTTTCACCTGCCGGTGATGTTTTCTGCATTTCTGATAACCATGTTTTATCAATAGCTTTCCGTACCTCACCATTTTCTTGGGGACCTGTATAGTATATGTGTGTTTTTTGCGGTCCTGTAGTAGCTTCCCTTGCGGTCTTGTCTGTTAGTGCATTCCCTAGAGTAATTGGATCTGTTCCCTTTCTGTGTGCTGTACATTTACAAATAGCCACTTGTGTTGGTTTCTGTACATTTTCTAGAAGGGCCAGGATAAGATCTCTATGTGAGATTGGTTTACCTGTGGACGTAATCATACCCCTATTTTTCCATTGCTGGGCAAATATGTGTATAGTAGAAAAAGCGTATTGGCTGTCTGTATAAATATTTATTTTCTTCCCTTCCCCTAGACTACAGGCCTTGGATAGGGCAATAATTTCAGCTTGTTGTGTAGAGTAGGAATTGGAAAGGGGTCTGGCTTCAATGACCTGGTCATGCGTTACTATAGCGTATGCCATTTGATGTACCCCTTTATCATCCTTTTTACAAGACCCATCAACAAAAAAGGTAATGTCAGCATCTAGAAAGGGAACATCCGTGAGATCCTTCCTTACAATCTACAGTCTGATAAAAGGTTTTACTGTAATTGGGAAGGCTAAGTATAACCCACAATGAGGTGCTTTACCTTTGTAAATGCATCCTCTGCTTACACATTCCACTGAATGGAATCTTTTGCAGCCATTAGTGAACCATAGATGAGATCAGAAAGAGGCTCCACCTCCATAGCATAATTTGCTATCCATGCTACACAGACATTTGCCATGCCAAGAAATGACATCATTTATTTTTTTGGTATGTGATTTGGGGACTTGAAGGGTGGCCTCTTTTCGGATCTCATCCAAATGTCTACCTTCTTGAGATAAAATGTAACCCAGGTATTTCACCTTTTCTTTCCACAGTTGTAATTAGTCTTTGCTGACCTTTTGACCTTGGTCTGCGAGGAAATGCATCAGAACCATGGTAATTTTACATACATTACTACCAGAATGTCATCCAAATACAAGAGAATTTAACACACTGGGAGGTACAAACCGAGACAAATTATTGGACATTCTTTGTGAGAAGGTAGTTGGACTTTCACAATATCCCTGGGATAACCTAGTGTATGTGTACCTCTTTTTTTTTTTTTTTTTTTTCGTGTACATAAATGCAACCCAGAACTGACTGTCTTTGTGTAAGGGAATGGAAAAGAAGGATTACTGTTATCAATAACATAAAATACCTCGTTCTCTGGGTAGAGCTCGTTCAGGAGGACATGCATGTCTGGGACCACCGGGGCCCTCGGTAATACGGCCCCATTGACTGCCTGTAAATCCTGCACGAGTCTCCACCCATCTTTCTCTCCCTTATGCCTCCTATACCTCTGAATCCCTCTGGATTTTAGTTTCTCATCTGTCAGTTGGACCCAGTTCGTGATAAGTTCTCCTAGCTCATGCCATGATACCTTGGAATTCTGGGTGACCGAAACACAAGAACAGTATCCTGCCTGTATATTTGCAGAATAGGCTGTGGTAGGAGACAAGTAGCCACTCTATTTCCTTCCTTATCACAGTACAGACATTTTAATAGAACTTCAGTGTTAGTGAGACTCATTAACTGTTTCTCATAGGACTTATCAGGCCCAGAGGTCTTTCTGTAATACATGGTGCAATAGAGGTTTGTCTGGACCTTATACCTTTTCCTCACAGACTCTTTGTCAATTATTTCTGCCAGGGTTTTGGGTATATTTAATCCCTCAGTTTGCAAATTCCAGGCTGTACCAGTATCAGGGCTCATTATCCACGGCTGTGATTTGTTTTTCACACAGCCGATGGGCACTGAGACCTCCCTCCACTGGTACGACAGAAATATCAAGAGCGTGCAACATGTCTCTACCCAACAAATTAACAGGACATTTAGTAATAATGACAATTTTACACTGAGCCTATTTACCTGTCTGTGGATCTTCCACAGTAAGGCCTTCAGACATGACCTCCTGGTGCATCAACCCATTTTGCAGATTTTACATATACTACACCTTTTTCTTTACCTTTTTCATATCCAGCGGGTGTATTAGGGTCCTACAAGCCCCAGTATCACAGAGAAATGTTAGCCATCTACCCTTCACAACCAAGATTATTTCTGACTTGACTTTAGCATGCAAACAAGTTTCAACAGTGCACACATCCAAAATTTCAGATTCTTTCTCATCATTTTCTTCTGTATCTCTCTCTCTGCAGACATACCAACATCTTCATGCATCTTCCTGTCTGTTTGACCTACATTCTTTTGCCAAGTGACCTCTTTTACCTCACAGGAAACACTCCCCTCTCTCTTTTTTTTTTTTTTTTTTTCATAGTCCTAAATGCGGGGCCTTGTTTAGGTGTTTCCTATCCTTCTGTTCTCCTTCTCAATGACATACACATCATTACCTTCATCCACATAAACACTTTCCCTTTCTTTACTCTCTTTTTTGATTGGAAGTGCCGCTCAGCATGCCTCGCATACTCTATCAGCCCCTTGTAGTCTGCAGATCCTATGGTTGATCATGTGTTTGATAACAAACTTGATATAGGGGCAAACAGCCCCTTCAAGATTGCATCCTTTAGCTGTTGCTCATATGTACTATCGTTTACTTGATTTACTGGGACTTCTATTCCTGAGTGATTATTGAAAATCTCCCTCATCCTAACAATGAAATTGTCCACTGTTTCCTCTTCTCCCTGTACACACTGATTTATAATGGACCAGTCGGCTCGACGTATCCATCTATTCTCTATCCTTGCTATAAGAGCATTTCTCCTGTTTTCTAGTGCTGCATCATCATGAGGCAACACAACTCCCTGATTGTTTAATCCACTCCAATCTCCCACTACATGATGCCAGTCGGGACCCAGGATCTGTCTGATGACCTGCTCTATTTCCCTCCCAATAAGATGATAGTTAGCAATCATTCCCATGATACCATCCCTGATTTAAGCTATGTTCACCTTGGGATGTGGTACCCCTTCAGTAGTTTTTTTAACATCCTCAGGGGTCCAGGGGCGATAGACCATCATAGTGTTGGGGACTACTATACCTCCTACATTTTGTCCTGCCCTAGGTTTGGGAACTTCAATTAGTGGAAATTCTTCCTCTCCACATTCTGTTTGTTCCCCAGCTGAGGGGGATATCAATTGGTTCACCAGGTCCCCGAAAAATTTGTAATAGTTCTCTTATCATTACTTAATACTTCACTAACTTGTAGAGAGCATTTACAGAATTACGAGGAAACTGAATTCTCCCGACTGTTCTTTCATCCTATCAAAACATTTAATATTTCAGTCATTGATCCAAGGGTATTTATGTGCCTGCTCAGGATTAATACAACATATGAGGCTGGCATGAACACCGCGGTCCGCCAAATGTCCTCTGTTTGTTACCTGGAAATCTATCAGGCCACACCCTTGTATCAACGGAGGGGGGGGGGTTCTTTAGGTTTTGATCTAGGAGTATTTATGTGTCCCCAAGGGATTTTCTGCAGTTTACAAGGCTGTCAAACCGACAAATTTCCTTTATCTGCACCCGGATATTAGTATGGGACCATACCCCTATATCAAATGACAATTAACCAGAAGAAACAAACAAGAACACACAAGAGAGAGAACACCCGCAGTGCTCGACTGCCGCCAGGTCGCCCTGAGCGCGTCTTCCCAAAACGCGGGCTAGTCACTAGGTCTGCCCATCCAGGATGGCCACAGACGGATCTATACGGGGAATACGTGACCACTTATTTCCCCTCAACAAGAGTAAAGCAGATAGGACAGAAACAGATAAACATTCGATCAATCTCTATATTGTATGTATATATTCAAATCCCTTATTCATCAAATTCCTAATCAAGTCTAACAAAAAAGGTTAATAATAAAATAAAAATCTTACCTTGTCCCGAGAGCGGTCTCTTGTGCTGATCCGGTAAGTCGCTGCCCGGGAGGCACTAGTTCAGCGGACCGGCCTCTTTTTAACATCTAATTTGAGATGGAGGACTTACAGTTTTGCCGTACGGTCATCGGTCACTGTTGGCCAGTGCGTCTCGGGGAAATGGACTTCCGGCTCTTCGAAGGACCAAATTTGTTAAGGCAATTATTTCAGCTTCTCAGATCGCCCTCGGGAATCAAGGTAATATTTATTGCATATGCAAGAGAAATGAATTACACGTTCATGCAGCCTTTATCATTTCTAAAGAAAATACTTTGGTACATGTTTTTTATAAGCCCTGGACACCCCCCTTTCCTGTCTTAAAACATGCCCAGTCTCATGTATTTTCAACTTTATTCTAGACAGAACAGGAAAGGTGGAAGTGTCTGTTACAGACTGTTATCTTACATATAACAATGCTTACAAGATACATTCAAAACTGCACATCTAAGCATATTATATTGCTGACTCCATATTATCACTATAACTTATTTCTAGGCCATGATAATCAAAATGGCGTCTTTCATAACTGACATTTAAAGTATAATTTCTCTAACAATAACAGTGTAAATTTGCTGTCCCCTCAAAATAACTCAACACACAGCCAATAATGTTTAAACCAACAAAAGTGAGTACACCCCTAAGTGGAAATATCCAAATTGGGCCCAATTAGCCATTTTCCCTTCCCGGTGTCATGTGACTCATTAGTGTTACAAGGTCTCAGGTGTGAATGGGGAGTTAAATTTGGTGTGATCCCTCTCACTCTCTCATACTGGTCACTGGAAGTTCAACATGGCACCTCATGGCAAAGAATTCTCTGAGGTTCTGAAAAAAAGGTGGCCAAGACCATACAGCGGCTTAACAGGACAGGTTCTACTCAGAACAGGCCTCGCCATGGTCGACCAAAGAAGTTGAGTGCACGTGCTCAGCGTCATATCCAGAGGTTGTCTTTGGGAAATAGACGTATGAGTGCTGCCAGATTGCTGCAGAGGTTGAAGGGGTGGGGGGGTCGGCCTGTCAGTGCTTAGGCCATATGCCGCACACTATAAAATTGGTCTGCATGGCTGTTGTCCCAGAAGAAAGCCTTTTCTAAAGATGATGCACAAAAAGCCCGCAAACAGTTTGCAGAAGACAAGCAGACTAAGGACATGGATTACTGGAACCATGTCCTGTGGTCTGATGAGACCAAGATAAACTTATTTGCTTCAGATGGCATCAACCAGGTGAGGAGTACAAAGACAAATGCGTCTTGCCTACAGTCAAGCATGGTGGTGGGAGTGTCATGTTCTGGGGCTGCATGAGTGCTGCCGGTGTTCTGCCGAGAAAGTTCCACTCGGCGGATAAGGACCCCCCTCTACTGCGCAGGCGCTGCGCCTGCACAGTAGGATCCGGCGGAAATAGCCGAAGGGGAATAGGTCCAAAT
The DNA here is from genome assembly GCA_037952925.1 of Lithobates clamitans. Lineage (NCBI taxonomy): Eukaryota > Metazoa > Chordata > Amphibia > Anura > Ranidae > Lithobates > Lithobates clamitans. Next base: position 668,674 of record JBBGZY010000500.1, on the reverse strand, counting down.
CAGCTGTAGACTGCGCCTGTAAGAGGGCCGCTCGCCACGCTTCGGGCACGGCCTCGCTTCGCTCGGCTCTTTTATATTCCCCCTCTAGGTCCACTTGGATGGTAGGGAAGGAACCTGGACCCAGAGCGCAGGCGCCGTGTACAGCTGATTGTCGATCTTGAGCTTCGGCCATCTCCGGCGGCTGTTAGTAGTTCGTACTGTGCAGGCGCTGCGCCTGCGCAGTACAGGGGGGAACTTATCCACCGAGGGAACTTATTCGGCAAGACACCAGCACTGGGGAGCTACAGTTCATTGAGGGAACCATGAATGCCAAAATGTACTGTGACATACTGAGCAGAGCATGATCCCCTCCCTTCGGTGACTGGGCCGCAGGGCAGTATTCCAACATGATAATGACCCCAAACACAATGCCAAGACAACCACTGCCTTGCTAAAGAAGCTGAGGGTAAACGTGATGGACTTGGCCAAGCATGTCTTCAGACCTAAACTCTATTGAGCATCTGTGGGGTATCCTCAAATGGAAGGTGAAGGAGCGCAAGGTCTCTAACATTCACCAGCTCCGTGATGTCATCATGGAGGAGTGGAAGAGGACTCCAGTGGCAACCTGTGAAGCTCTGGAGAACTTCATGCCTAAGAGGGTTAGGGCAGTGCTGGAAAATAATAGTGACCACACAAAATATTGAACTTTGGGCCCAATTTGGACATTCTCACTTAGGGGTGTACTCACTTTTGTTGCCAGCGGTTTACACATTAATGGCTGTGTGTTGAGTTATTTTGAGGGGACAGACAATTTACACTGTTATAAAAGCTGTACACTCACTACTTTACATTGTAGCAAAGTGTCATTTCTTCAGTGTTGTCACATCAAAAGATATAATAAAATATTTCCAAAAATGTTAGGGGTGTACTCACTTTTGTAAGATAATGTGTATATATATATAGTCAGGTCCATAAATATTGGGACATTGACACAATTCTAATCTTTTTGGCTCTATACACCACCACAATGGATTTGAAATGAAACAAACAAGATGTGCTTTAACTGCAGACTTTCAGCTTTAATTTGAGGGTATTTACATCCAAATCAGGTGAACGGTGTAGGAAATACAACAGTTTGTATATGTGCCTCCCACTTTTTTAAGGGACCAAAAGTAATGGGACATATTAACCACTTGCCGACCGCCTAACGCAGATATACTGCGGCAGAATGGCACGGGCAGGCAAAATCATGTACCTGGTACGTGATCTGCCTCCCCCGGTGCCCTAGGCGATCGGTTTCGATAGGGGAGTGATCAGAAGTGAGGGGGAGGCCACTCATTCGTGGCCACCCCCTCGCGATCGCTCCCCACGAATGAAAATCTTCCTCTGCTGCTGTAATGTAAATAGCGGCAGAGGAAGTGATGTCATCTCTCCTCGAGCCGGTCTTTTCGTTCTGGCGCCGAGGAGAGAAGGCATCAATGTGAGTTGCACCAACACTACACTTACTTACTTGTAGAACACGCAGGCACACTTTTCACCCCCCATCACCCCCCCCGATCACCCCCCTGTACCCCCTGTCACAGTGACACCAATAGCAGTATTTTTGTTTTTTGCATTGGTGTCAGTTTGTGACAGTTATAAGTGGTATAAGTGGCAGTTAGGGTTAGCCCCCTTTAGGTCTAGGGTACCCCCTAACCCCCCCTAATAAAGTTTTAACCCCTTGATCACCCCCCCGTCGCCAGTGTCACTAAGCGATCGTTTTTCTGATAGCTGTATTAGTGTCACAGGTGACGCTAGTTAGGGAGGTAAGTATATAGGTTCGCCGTCACCGTTTAGCAACAGGGACCCCCATATACTACCTAATAAAGGTTTTAACCCCCTAATTGCCCCCTAGTTAACCCTCTCACAAGTGATCACCGTATAACTGTTACGGGTGATGCTGGTTAGTTAGTTTGTTTATTATAGTTTCAGGGCACCCGCCGTTTATTACCTTATAAAGGTTTACCCCCTAATCGCCCGGCAGTGTTATAAGTTAAGTTTTAGGGTCAGATAGGGTCTGCGTCGCCCCAGGCAGCGTCAGGTTAGCGCCAGTACTGCTAACACCCACGCACGCAGCATACACCTCCCTTAGTGGTATAGTATCTGAACGGATCAATATCTGATCCGATCAGATCTATACTAGCGTCCCCAGCAGTTTAGGGTTCCCAAAAACGCAGTGTTAGCGAGATCAGCCCAGATACCTGCTAGCACCTGCGTTTTGCCCCTCGGCCTGGCCCAGCCCAGCCCACCCAAGTGCAGTATCGATCGATCACTGTCACTTACAAAACACTAAACACACATAACTGCAGCGTTCGCAGAGTCAGGCCTGATCCCTGCAATCGCTAACAGTTTTTGTTTGTAGCGTTTTGATACAGTCGCTAACAGTCAGGAGTTTTTTTGCCTGTGAGTCTTACTAGTGTACCACTAAATTTAGAGCCCAAAATGGCAAACCGAAGGTACACTAGTGAAGAGGCCTACACGTTTCTGAGCATGACAGATAGTGAAGAGGAAGTCACTCATCTGTCAGATTCAGGCTCAGAATACGATCCTGTAGATGACAGCGGCTCCATGACAGCTCTTAATGCTCTTAATGCAAGCTATAAACGAACCTGCCTCCTGAAGGGCGCTACTGTTGTAGTAAGACTCTGAGCAGACCTGTCTGTGGTGGCAGTGTGTGTGGCAGAAGCTTATTCTAAAATTATAATTGGTATTGCTAAAATTACGAGTCACCCCCGGCTCGGTCTTTTAAACGGGGGTGGTGGCAGTTAAAGGGTTAATTGTGTAATTAGCCCAGTGACAATCACTCTCAGGCTGCTCGCACCTAGATTGTGGTCCCGCAAGCTGGAAAATCTTTGTGCTGGGTGCAGCTGAGAGTGGCATTGTTACGTAAGTGACAGCGTGGTGTGAGGTTGGCCGGTCCTTCGTTGCAAGTTAGCGAGGAGGGCAGGGATCTGACACCCGCGTTCGTCACATATCTCTCCACCCCCCAGCTCTCTCCATCTGTCTCCTCACGCATTACCAACTTACTAGCCGACATATCAGCCTGGATGTCACATCACTTCCTCAAACTCAACCTATGCAAAACCGAGCTCATGATATTTCCTCCCTCAGGTGCCACTTCCCCTGATTTCTCTGTCAATATCAACGGCTCAACTATCAACCCATCTCCCCACGCCAAGGTCCTAGGTGTAATCCTGGACTCTGAACTAACCTTTCGACCCCACATTCTATCACTATCCAAAACTTGCTGCCTCAATCTCCGCAACATCTCCAAGATATGCCCCTTCCTAACCAATGTCACCACAAAGCTTCTAATCCACTCCCTGGTCATCTTCCGCCTCGACTACTGCAACTCCCTCCTCATTGGTTTATCTCTAAATAGGCTATCCCCACTTCAGTCCATCATGAACGCTGCTGCCAGGCTCATCCACCTCACAAACCGCTCAGCGTCTGCTACACCCCTCTGCCAATCCCTCCATTGGCTGCCACACAGTCACCGAATTAAATTCAAGATACTAACTATAACTTACAAAGCCATCCACAACCTGGCTCCCAGCTACGTCTCTAACCTAGTCACAAAATACCAACCTAATCTTTCTCTTCGCTCCTCCCAAGACCTCCTGCTCTCAAACTCCCTTGTCACCTCATCCCATGCTCGCCTTCAGGACTTCTCCAGAGCCTCCCCCATCCTCTGGAATGCTCTACCCCAATCCATCCGATTTTCTCCTACTTTATCCACTTTCAGACGATCCCTGAAAACTCATCTCTTCAGAGAAGCCTATCTGGCCCCCACCTAACAACTGTACATTTATCTTCTCAATCAGCACATCACCCACAGTTATTACCTCTTGTATCTCTTGACCTTCCCTCTTAGATTGTAAGCTTTAAGGAGCAGGGTCCTCTGATTCCTACTGTATTAAAGTGTATTGTATTTGTATCCCAACCACGACACTACCTGCCTGGAGTTTGCATGTTCTCCCTGTGTCTGCGTGGGTTTCCTCCGGGTACTCTGGTTTCCTCCCACACTCCAAAGACATGCTGGTAGGTTAATTGGATCCTGTCTAAATTGTCCCTAGTATGTATGAATGTGAGTTAGGGACCTTAGATTGTAAGCTCTTTGAGGGTAGGGACTGATGTGAATGTACAACGTATATGTAAAACGCTGCGTAAATTGACGGCGCTATATAAGTACCTGAAATAAATAAATACTGTCTACCCTCAAGTTGTAAAGCGCTACGTAAACTGTTGGCGCTATATAAATCCTGTATAATAATAATAATAATAATAATGACAGATAGCTCTGACGACGGAGTTGTGGTCCCTGCCAAGGTCAGGTGTACCAGACCCCGAACTTCTTCTTCTGTCCTTGATGTGCAAGAACCGCAGGTCCCTCGTATGGAGCAGAGAAGTACTAGCGCCGCTATTCCTTCTGGTGAACTGGCAAGCACTGGCCTAGTACACCCTGGTCGTACATCCAGCACTGCAGTAACACTTGGTGACGTGGCGAGTCCCATAAGTGCAGTTCAAGCTGGTGAGGTGGCAAGCACAAGTAGAGTCCCGCTGCCACCAAGAAGACAAACACAGGCCGTCGTGCCCATAGTGCCCTTCCTGCTGCATTCGCCAATCCGAATTGGGAACCCACCACTTCTGCAGCACCCATACTTCCCCCATTCACTGGCCAACCCAGCATTCAGTTGGAAACAGTTGATTTTACGTCACTGGATTTTTATTTGCTGTTTTTCACCGAAGATCTCTTTAGATCTATTGTGAACCAAAGCAATTTGTACGCTGGTCAACACATCGCCACTATTCCCCACTCCTCCCTTGCCAGAGATTGGAAACCAATTACGGTTTCCGAATTTAAGATCTTTCTGAGCCTTTCCCTCCTCATGGGCATAACCAAAAAGAGTGAGTTGTGGTCATATTGGTCCACTGACCCAAGTCACCATATGCCCGTGTTCTCTGCTTCCATGGCCAGGGCACGATACGAGCAGATTTTGCGGTTCATGCACTTCAACAACAATTAACTCTGTTGTCCTTGTGGAGACCCTGGATATGATCGGCTCTACAAAATTCGGCCCCTCGTAAAACACTTCAACCAACGTTTTTCAGACTTGTTTACTCCCCATCAAGTTGTTTGCGTTGATGAGTTCCTGATTAAGTTTTCTGGCCGCTTGTCATTCAAACAGTACCTTCCCAGCAAGCGTGCCAGATACGGGGTCAAGATGTATAAGCTCTGTGACAGGGCCACAGGCTATACATGTAGTTTTATGGTTTACGAGGGAAAAGATAGTCACGTAGAGCCGATAAACTGCCCTGACTACATAGATTGTGTGGGACTTGGTGTCACCCCTATTTGAAAAGGGGTACCACTTGTACGTGGACAATTATTACACGAGCGTGCCACTTTTTAGTCACCTTTTTGATCATCAGATTGGAGCATGTGGCACCGTGCGACCTAATCGGCTTGTAGATTCCCGTCTTAGGCTGGGGGAGAGAGCCTGCTTGCAGTGTAATAATTTGCTCACTATGAAGTGGAGGGATAACAAGAATGTTTTCGTTCTTACCTCCCTTCATGCAGACACGACGGTCCAAATTACTACGGCGACTGGTGTTGTGGAGAAACCCCTCTGTGTCCACGAATATAAACTTAACATGGGAGGGGAGGACCTCAACAACCAGTTGTTGACGCCGTACCTAGTTGCCAGTAAGGCCAGACGCTGGTACAAAAAAGTGTCTGTTTATTTATTTCAATTGGCTTTGCTGAACGCTTATGTGCTATACAGAGCTTCAGGACGGACTGGATCCTTCCTTAAATTCCAGAAAGAGATCGTCAGAGCCCTTCTGTTTCCAGACGGTGCTCCCCCTCACCTTTCCCAACCAAATGCAGTAAGCCGGCTGCATGAGAGGCATTTTCTTTATGTCCTCTCGAGTACCCCTACCCAACGAGCCCCCCAAAAAAGATGTCGTGTCTGCAGCAAGCACGGATATAGGCGTGACACCCGGTATTATTGTCCCTCCTGTCCTGACACTACCATACACTAGTTCAGTATTAGCGTAGGGTACAGCACTGCACAGACTAGGACACACTTTCACAGGGTCTCCCGAGATGCCATCGCATTTTGAGAGACCCAAACCTGGTACCAAAGTTAAAGTTACAAAAAAAAAGTGTAAAAAAAAAAAAACAAAAACAAAAAAAACGTAAAAAAAAATTAAAAAAAACCAAAAAAATATATAAAATAAAAAAAAACTTAAATAGTTGTTGTTTTATTGTTCTCTCTCTATTCTCTCTCTATTGTTCTGCTCTTTTTTACTGTATTCTATTCTGCAATGTTTTATTGTTATTATGTTTTTATCATGTTTGCTTTATAGGTATGCAATTTTTTTATACTTTACTGTTTACTGTGTTTTATTGTTAACCATTTTTTTGTTTTCAGGTACGCCATTCAGCTGCAGAGCGGATTTATTTATCTTGACAGCAACAGCGTTTGCTGCCACGATACATAAAGCCGTGACTCCAGTGCTGTCGGAGGTGATTTCACCACCACAGTTACATATATCAGCATATATGCCGAAGCGTGGGGGCAGCAGTGGGTGGAGGAGCGATTTGCTCCTACCTTTTGCGGGAGGATGCCCCCATGCTTCGGCATATATATATTTTAGGCACAGGTTGCGTTAAATGTTTTATTTTTGACTATGTTTTTTTTGTATTTGCTTTGCAGGTATGGTAAATCTTACTGTTATGCCCCGTACACACGGTCGGATTTTCCGATGGAAAATGTCTGATCGGAGCGTGTTGTTGGAAATTCCGACTGTGTGTGGGCTCCATCGGACATTTTCCATCGTATTTTCCGACACACAAAGTTTGAGAGCAGGATATAAAATTTTCCGACAACAAAATCCTTTGTCGGAAATTCAGATCGTGTCTACACAAATCCGACGGACAAAGTGCCACACATGCTCAGAATAAATAAAGAGATGAAAGCTATTGGCCACTGCCCCGTTTATAGTCCCGACGTACGTGTTGTACGTCACCGCGTTCAGAACGATCGGATTTTCCGACAACTTTGTGTGACCGTGTGTATGCAAGACAAGTTTGAGCCAACATCCGTTAGAAAAAATCCTAGCATCTTGTTGTCGGAATGTACGAACAAAGTCTGACCGTGTGTACGGGGCATAATACTGTAATGTTACTTTGTTTTATTGTTAACCATCATTTGCTTAGCGGGTACGCCATTCAGTTGCAGCGCGGATTTATTTATCTTGACAGCAACAGCATTTGCTCCCACGATACATAAAGCCGTGACTCCAGTGCTGTCGGAGGTGATTTCACCACCACAGTTACATACTTCAGCATATATGCCGAAGCGTGGGGGCAGCAGTGGGTGGAGGAACGATTTGTTTCTACCTTTTGCGGGAGGATGCCTCCAAAAGGTATATATAAACGGTGCATGTATGCCCATCATTAGAAGTGGGTGGATGAAAGGAGGCATTCTAATGGTGGGCATACCCACGGATCAATATCTTTTTTTCGTTCAGCCCACAGGCTGCATGAAAAAAAAGTTTACAATATATGCCCAACAAGGACCAGCAACGTACTGCTATGTTGCTGGACTTTGAGTGGTTATACCAGAATGATGCCTGCAGGTTTAGGTATAATCTTGGTATCATTCTTTTCAGCCAGCGGTTGGCTTTCATGTAAAACTAATCCTAGTGGCTAATTAGCCTCTAGACTGCTTTTACAAGCAGTGGGAGGGAATGCCCCCCCCACCGTCTTCCATGTTTTTCTCTGGCTCTCCTGTCCCAACAGGGAACCTGAGAATGCAGCCGGTGATTCAGCCAGCTGACCATAGAGCTGATCAGACACCAGAATGTCTCCAAACATCTCTATGGTCTAAGAAACCGGAAGCTACGAGCATTTCATCGCTGGATGTAAACAGCGCCATTGGGAAATTGGGAAAGCATTTTATCACACCGATCTTGGTGTGGTCAGATGCTTTGAGGGCAGAGGAGAGATCTAGGGTCTAATAGACCCCAATTTTTTCAAAAAAGAGTACCTGTCACTACCTATTGCTATCATAGGGGATATATACAATAAAAATGATTTTAAAAAAAATGAAAGGAACAGTTTAAAAATAAGATAAAAAAGCAAACAAAATAATAAAGAAAAAAAAAAAGCACCCCTGTCCCCCCCTGCTCTCGCGCAAAGGCAAAACCAAGCATCGTTCTGGCGTCAAATGTAAACAGCAATTGCACCATGCATGTGAGGTATCACCGCGAAGGTCAGATCGAGGGCAGTAATTTTAGCAGTATACCTCCTCTGTAAATATAAAGTGGTAACCTGTAAAGGCTTTTAAAGGCTTTTAAAAATGTATTTAGTTTGTCGCCACTGCACGTTTGTGCGCAATTTTAAAGCATGTCATGTTTGGTATCCATGTACTCGGCTTTTATTACATCAAACATTTGGGCAATATAGTGTGTTTTAGTGCATTAAAATTTTAAAAAGTGTGCTTTTTCCCAAAAAAATGCGTTTGAAAAATCGCTGCGCAATACTGTGTGAAAAAAAAAAAGAAACACCCACCATTTTAATCTGTAGGGCATTTGCTTTAAAAAAATATATAATGTTTGGGGGTTCAAAGCAATTTTTTTTGCAAAAAAAAATAATTTTTTCATGTAAACAAAAAGTGTCAGAAAGGGCTTTGTCTGCATAAAATGCCAGGACAGTTCAAAACCCCCCAAATAACCCCATTTTGGAAAGTAGACACCCCAAGCTATTTGCTGAGAGGCATGTCGAGTCCATGGAATATTTTATATTGTGACACAAGTTGCGGGAAAAAGACAATTTTTTTTTTTTTTGCACAAAGTTGTCACTAAATGATATATTGCTCAAACATGCCATGGGAATATGTGAAATTACACCCCAAAATACATTCTGTTGCTTCTCCTGAGTATGGGGATACCACATTTGTGAGGCTTTTTGGGAGCCTAGCCGCGTACGGGACCCCAAAAACCAAGCACCGCCTTCAGGCTTTCTAAGGGCGTAAATGTTTGATTTCACTCTTCACTGCCTATCACAGTTTCGGAGGCCATGGAATGCCCAGGTGGCACAAAACCCCCCCAAATGACAATATTTTGGAAAGTAGACACCCCAAGCTATTTGCTGAGAGGTATAGTGAGTATTTTGCAGACCTCACTTTTTGTCACAAAGTTTTTTCTTGTCTTTCTTCATTTTCAAAAACAAATGAGAGCTGCAAAATACTCACCATGCCTCTCAGCAAATAGCTTGGGGTGTCTACTTTCCAAAATGGGGTCATTTGAGGGGGGTTTGTGCTATCTTGGCATCTTATGGCCCCCGAAACTGTGATAGGTAGTGAGGAGTGAATCAAAAATGTACGCCCTTAGAAATCCTGAAGGCGGTGATTGGTTTTCGGGGCCCCGTATGCAGCTAGGCTCCCAAAAATTCCCACACATGTGGTATCCCCATACTCAGGAGAAGCAGCAGAATGTATTTTGGGGTGTAATTCCACATATGCCCATGGTATGTTTGAGCAATATATCATTTAGTGACAACTTTGTGCAAAAAAAACCCAAAAAACAAAAGTTTGTAATTTTCCCGCAACTTGTGTCAAAATATAAAATATTCCATGGACTCAACATGCCTCTCAGCAAATAGTTTGGGGTGTCTACTTTCCATAATGGGGCCTTTTGGGGGGGGGGGGTTGTGCCATCTTGGCATTTTATGGCCTTCAAAACTGTTATAGGTAGTGAGGAGTGAAATCAAAAATTTACGCCCTTAGGAATCCTGAACGCGGTGCTTGGTTTTCGGGGCCCCGTACGCGGCTAGGCTCCCAAAAAGTCCCACACATGTGGTATCCCCATACTCAGGAGAAGCAGCTAAATGTATTTTGGGGTGCAATTCCACATATGCCCATGGCCTGTGTGAGCAATATATCATTTAGTGACAACTTTTTGTAATTTTTTTTTTTTTGTCATTATTCAATCACTTGGGACCAAAAAAATAATATTCAATGGGCTCAACATGCCTCTCAGCAATTTCCTTGGAGTGTCTACTTTCCAAAATGGGGTCATTTGAGGGGGGGGGGGGGGTTTGTACTGCCTTGCCATTTTAGCACCTCAAGAAATGACATAGGCAGTCGTAAACTAAAAGCTGTGTAAATTTCAGAAAATGTACCCTAGTTTGTAGACGCTATAACTTTTGCGCAGACCAATAAATATACGCTTATTGACATTTTTGTTTACCAAAGACATGTGGCCAAATACATTTTGGCCTAAATGTATGACTAAAATTGAGTTTATTGGATTTTTTTTATAACATAAAGTAGAAAATATCATTTTTTTTCAAAATTTTCGGTCTTTTTCCGTTTATAGCACAAAAAATAAAAAACAGCAGAGGTGATCAAATACCATCAAAAGAAAGCTCTATTTGTGGGAAGAAAAGGACACAAATTTCCTTTGGGTACAGCATTGCATGACCACGCAATTAGCAGTTAAAGCGACGCAGTGCCAAATTGTAAAAAGTGCTCTGGTCAGGAAGGGGGTAAATCCTTCCGGGGCTGAAGTGGTTAACAATCATCCATCAAACTTTCACTTTTGAATACTTGGTTGCAAATCTGTGGCAGTCAATTACAGCCTGAAGTCTGGAACGCATATACATCACCAGACGTTGGGTTTCATCCCTGGTGATGCTCTGCCAGGCCTCTACTGCAACTGTTTTCAGTTCCTGCTTGTTCTTGGGGCATTTTCCCTTCAGTTTTGTCTTCAGCAAGTGGAATGCATGCTCAATCAGATTCAGGTCAGGTGATTGACTTGGCCTTTGCACAACATTCCACTTCTTTCCCTTAAAAAGCTCTTTGGATGCTTTCGCAGTATGCTTCGGGTCATTGTCCATCTGCACTGTGAAGCGCTGTCCAATGGCTTCTGAAGCATTTTGCTGAATATGAGCAGATAATATTGCCCGAAACACTTCAGAATTCATCCTGCTGCTTTTGTCAGAAGTCACATCATCAATGAATACAAGGGAACCAGTTTCATTGGCAGCCATACATGCCCATGCCATGACACTACCACCACCATGCTTCACTGATGAGGTGGCATGCTTTGTATCATGAGCAGTTCCTTTCCTTCTCCATACTCTTCTCTTCTCATCACTCTGGTACAAGTTGATCTTGGTCTCATCTATCCATAGGATGTTGTTCCAGAACTGTGAAGGCTTTTTTAGATGTTGTTTGGCAAACTCTAATCTGGCCTTCCTGTTTTTGAGGCTCACCAATGGTTTACATCTTGTGGTGAACCCTCTGTATTCACTCTGGTGAAGTCTTCTCTTGATTGTTGACTTTAACACACATACACCTACCTCCTGGAGAGTGTTCTTGATCTGGCCAACTGTTGTGAAGAGTGTTTTCTTCACCAGGAAAGAATTCCTCGGTCATCCACCACAGTTGTTTTCCGTGGTTTCTTCCGGGTCTTTTGGTGTTGCTGAGCTCACTGGTGCGTTGTTTCTTTTTAAGGATGTTCCAAACAGTTGATTTGGCCACACCTAATGTTTTTGCTATCTCTCTGATGGGTTTGTTTTGTTTCTTCAGCCTAATAATGGCTTGCTTCACTGATAGTGACAGCTCTTTGGATCTCATATTGAGAGTTGACAGCAACAGATTCCAAATGCAAATAGCACACTTGAAGTGAACTCTGGACCTTTTATCTGCTCCTTGTAAATGGGATAATGAGAGAATAACACACACCTGGCAATGGAACAGCTGAGCAGCCAATTGTCCCATTACTTTTGGTCCCTTAAAAAGTGGGAGGATATACAAACTGTTGTAATTCTTACACCGTTCACCTGATTTGGATGTAAATACCCTCAATTAATCTTGTTTGTTTCATTTCAAATCCATTGTGGTGGTGTATAGAGCCAAAAAGATTAGAATTGTGTCGATGTCCCAATATTTATGGACCCGACCATATATATATAAATGTTTTATATATATATATATATATATATGACCAAGGAATATATGTTTTTAATATTTTAATTAACATAATAAAAAAATTATTTAATAAAAAAATTTGCAAGGAAGGATAAACATTTTTAAAATTCATAACACGTTTGAAATGTGGAACAAGGATGTGATATAATACTCTGTCTCAGTGTGTTTTACCCCCAAACATATTGTTAAACCGAACAGTTAAAATATCCTTTAATGTGTTTGTGTAGTTTTTGTTCGACAAAGAAGTAATATAATAGGTCTGTTCTATACATACATGAACCAAGGTGTACATTGAATGGACTGTCATTTCTGTCTGAATATGCAGCTGCTGATTGTAATGACAGGGTTAGGAACATCATAGACATGGAGAAAGCCTCTGGACTTGCATACACAGGGCTTTGGAAAATTCCACAAAAGACACCATTCTCTTTTTTTGTAAATCACAATAAAGTCAAAAGAACAATAGAGGATTTGAGGATTTTGAGAGGAATAAAAACACAATGGGTGGAATATACATTCATAACCAGAATGAGACATTTCATTTTTGACAAAAAATAGATATTATTTAACTACTCGCTGACCGCATACCGCAGATGTACTGCGGCAGTTCTGCTCTATTGCGCGAAACAAAGTACGTCATTTTGTGTAATAGACACGTGGGGGTGGGGGTGCGTGTGCTAATTGGACAGAGGGGGAGCCAATCAGCGAGTCACCCACAATCGTTCCCGAGCGAGGCAGATCGCCGTTCTGACAGGGAAGAAGATGGAGATGCTAAGCAGGAACATAAATCTCTGTCTTCATCCAGTCAGACAATCCCCCACACAGTTAGCAAGCACTCCCTAGGAACACACTTAACCCTTTGATCGCCCCTGATGTTAACCCCTTTCCTGCCAGTGTCATTAGTAGAGTAACTGCATTTTTTAAGCATTGATCACTGTAATAAAGTCAATGGTTCTCAAACAAGTGTCAAAAGTGTCAGTTAGATGTCCGATTTGTCGCAGTCCCTCAAAAAATTACCCCCATTTCTAGCAAAAATAAATAAATAAAAAATGCGATAAAAATATTCCATAGTTTGTAGAGACGATAACATTTGCGTAAACCTATCAATATGTGCTTATTGGGATTTTTTCTTACCAAAAAATTTTTGCAGAATACATATTGGCCTAAACTGATAAAGAAATTAGATTTTTTTTTTTTTTTTTATTGGATATGTTTCATAGCAGAAAGTAAAAAATATTGTTTTGCTTTTTTCAAAATTGTCACTCTTTTTTTGTTCATAGCGGAAAAATTAAAAACTGCAGAGGTGATCAAATACCACCAAAACAATGCTCTATTTGTGGGGGAAAAAAGGACATACATTTTTTTCGGGCACAGCATCACACAACCGCGCAATTGTCAGTTAAACTAACGCAGTGACGTATCACAAAAAATGGCTGAAGTGGTTAAACACCAACAATTTTTTTTTTGTTATGCAATGTATTTAAACTGGGTTGAAAACGAGTCATTTATTAAATATTGCATTTCAGGCCACAGTGCCAAAAGTATATAATGTTAAAGTGTATCTAAACCCAAGAAAAAAAATGTAAAAGATTGCAGCTTACTAGTCCTTTGTTGTGGTGGCTGCATTGTATTTTTTTAAGCTTTTGATCCTTTTATTTACTTGGTGATCCTGCCAGTGATACACACCTGTCCTAGGGTAACAACACTCTTAAACTGTTCTGTATCTATGGAGGCTCAGAGTTGTCAAAACTGGGTTAGGATTAAAGAACACCTCTCCTTCTCATCATATTCATAATATAGCAGGACGTACAGAGGTTAAAGTGGTTCTAAAGGCAGAAGTTTTTTTTATCTTAATGCTCTCTATGCATTAAGATAAAAAACCGGTGTGCAGCAGCCCCAAGCACACCCTAATGCCGCGTACACACGATCGGACTTTCTGGCATACTTGATCCGGCACACTTTCCAACGGACTTTGTCCGCCAGGTGCGCCGGACTTTAAAACGGACGGACTTGCCCACACACGACCGGACTTTCCGACGGGCTAGGTCCGCCCCTCTTTCCGACGGACTTTCGCCGGAGTTACGGCGGACTTTCAGAATGAACGGACTTGCCCACACATGGACAAGTCCGTTCATTTTGAACGTGACTCAGGTGCGACGGGACTAGAAAAGGAAGTCAATTTTGCCGCTTTTATCGGCGAGATTGACACCTTGCGAGGCCCGTCGCGGGTCATACCAGGACCTTAGGTCTGGTATGGGTTATAAAGGGAACCCCCTACGCCGAAAAAACGGCGTGGGGTCCCCCCTCAAATCCATACCAGACCATGATCCGAGCACGCAGCCCGGCCGGTCAGGAAAGGGGGTGGGGACGAGCGAGCGCCCCCCCCCTCCTGAACCGTACCAGGCCGCATGCCCTCAACATGGGGGGGGTGGGTGCTTTGGGGGAGGGGCCGCTGGAGCCTACACATGGTTGGATTGTCCCGTGGACTCTGGTCCGCCGGACCAAGTATGCCGGAAATTCCGCTCGTGTGTACATGGCATAATACTTACCTGAGCCCCATCTCGATACAGCGATGTTGCAAGAGAGCCTCGGCCCCCGCTGCTGTCACTCAAAGTAATTAAGCCAATGAGGACAGAGGAGGGGTAGGACCGAGCTGCTGCTCCGTGTCTGAATGGACACACAGAGCGGCAGCTCGGCTCGGCTGCCCCCTTAACAAGCTGCTTGCTGTGGGGGCACTCGGCAGAAAGGAGGGGCCAGGACCGCCGGCGAGGGACCTGAGAAAAGGAGGATCTTGGCTGCTCTGTGCAAAACCACTGCACAGAGCAGGTAATTATAACATGTTTGTTATTTTTAAACAAAAAAACAACAAGACTTTAATATCACTTTAACATGACAGGGCTGATACATAGTTACGTACATAGTTGGTAAGGTTGAATAAAGACACCAGTCCATCCAGTTCAGTGTATGTGTTTGTATGTATGTGTTCATATCACTATCCCTTGGGATAGAGCACCCCCCCCCCGATTACCTCATATTAGTGTCCACCTGTGATATAGGAGGAGTCCTTTATTTCTCCCATATAGGGGAGTGTATTTCTACCATGGTTCAGAGAAGCAGGATCTTTCATTCTACGAATAGCGTTGGACCTACTGATAATAGTGTACTTTGACGCAGTAAGTGGGCTTAATCACTTCCGGACGGCCCACCGTCGTTATACGTCGGCTGTTTGAAGAGGAGTACTACTGTTATGGCAGCAGCTAGCTGCCATAACCCCAGTATCCTCTTCTTCAGTGAGCGGTCCGGTTTAAGATAAAAGTGGTGGGAGCAATCAGATCCTTCCTGTGGCCTGACATGGAGATGAGTGAGCGGAAGATGGCCCCCACCCGTCTCCATATCATTGCAGGGCGGAGGCGACGTCAGTATGTCACTTCCGCCCATAGCTCTTAAAAGGCCATTTTTTTTTTTCATTTTTTTTTTTTGCATTTTACTGTAAATATGAGATCTGAGGTCTTTTTGACCCCAGATCTCATATTTAAGAGGTCCTGTCATGCTTTTTTTTCTATTACATCGGATGTTTACATTCCTTATAATAGGAATAAAAGTGACACAATTTTTTGCTTTAAAAAACAGTGTAAAAAAATAAAATAAAAGGTAAAATAAATAAGAATAAAAAAAAAAAAAATCATTTTTTAACGTGCCCTATCCCAACAAGCTTGCGTGCAGAACCGAACGCATACATGAGCAGCGCCCGCATATGAAAACGGTATTCAAACCACAAATGTGAGGTATCGCCATGATCGGTAGAGAAAGAGCAATGATTCTAGCCCTAGAACTCCTCTTTAACTTAAATATGCAACCTGTAAAATTTTTTAAACGTTGTCTATGGAGATTTTTAAGGGTAAAAGTTTGTCGCCATTCCACGAGCGGGGGCGCAATTTTGAAGCGTGACATGGTATCAATTTACTCGGCTTAACATTATCTTTCACAGTATAAAAAAAAATTGGGCTAACTTTACTGTTGTCTTATTTTTTAATTCAAAAAAAGTGTATTTTTTCCAAAAAAAGTGTGCTTATAAGACCTCTGCGCAAATACGGTGTGACAGAAAGTATTGCAACGACCACCATTTTATTCTCTAGGGTGTTATAAAAAAAAATGTATAATGTTTGGGGGTTCTAAGTAATTTTCCAACAAAAAAAAACAGTTTTTAACTTGTAAACAACAAATCTCAGAAAGAGGCTCAGTCCTTAAGTGGTTAAGCACAATATAGACATATGGTGTGACTAAATCCCCATATTTTTGGAAAATGTTCAGGTGTTTTAAATAGTCTTACAGGAGTTAAATGTAATTTTTGTATGTGTGCGCTGTAATATTTTGTTCTCTTCATATCACTACCATTTCCCATATCCCTGTATATTGAGTTCGCTAAGATGACCATCTAAAAGTTTTTTTCAATTATTGACACTTCCCACTGACACCACTAACTTTGGAAGGGAGTTTCACATCCTGAAACAGTAAAGAACTGCTTATGGAGTTTAAGGTTAAACTGCTTCTTTTCCAACTTCATTGAGTGACTGCATGTATTTTAATGAGACTTAAGACTGAATAGTTTTCTCCCTATGGTAGACTCATCATTAATTATTTGTGTAATGCGATCATATCTCCTCCTTATCGTCTGTTCTTCAGGGAAAATAAGTTTAATGTTTGTAGTCGTTTCTCATACCTGAGGTCCTTCGACCACTTATAAGCTTTGTTGCCCTTCTCTGGACTTCCTCCAGCTCCAGCATATCTTTCTTGAGGACTGGTGACCAGAACTGAACGGCATACTCAAGATGTGGCCGAACCAGAGTTTTGCAAAGTGGTAGAATTACAGTCTTATCTCTTGAGTAAACACCTTATTTAATGCATGCTAACAGTCTACTAGCTTTGCTTGCTGAAGCTTGGCATTGCATGCTATTGTTGAGCCTGTGATCTACTTGGACCCCAGATCCTTTTCTATCCTCGATTCCACCAGAGGTTATCCCCCTAGTGAGTAAATTGCATTTGTATTTTTAACCCTCAAGTGCATTACATGTTTCAATATTAAACCTCAATTGGCATATACTTTCCCACCCCTTTATTTTATCAAGGACTTCTTGTAAAGTTTCTATATCCCATCGTGAAGTTATTACCCTGCTAAGCTTTGTATCCTCAGCAAACACTGAAAATGTAACAATTTTTACCTACCTCAATATCATTTATGAACAAAGTTAAAAGAATAGCTTCAGGACAGAGCTTTGGGATACCCCACCTACCACTCTAGATCATTCAGAATATATGCTATTTATCAGTACCCTTTGGACACGCTCTTGTAACCAACTTCCTATCACAATTTTCTACATATACTATTGTCAATGCCAAATGTTTATGGGGTACTGTATCAAATGCTTTGGTGAAAGCCAGACACACCATGTCAACAGGCCTTCCTCTATCCAGATTACAGCCCACCTCCTCATAGAACGTTAACAGGTTGGTCTAGCAAGAACGAGCTTTCATAAATCCATCCTGGTTACTGCTGATACTATTTTCATCAGCAAATTCCTGGATATGGTCCCTTATCATCCCCGCCAATAGTTTACATACTATTGATGTTAGGCTTACTGGTCTGTAGTTTCCAGGAATATAGCTCGGCCCTTTTTTAATATTGGTACCACATTAGCTTTTCGCCAATCAGCTGGTACCATTCTAGTCAGTAATATGTCCTTAAAGATCAGGAACAACAGTGTGGTTAAAACTTGGCTAAGGGGGGGGGCGTGTCCTGGATATGGAGGAGTGAGGACGTGCATCGCCTCAGCCCTGCTCCACCGCCGCACAGAATCAGCTTTAAAATGGGGGATACTCACTTTTATAGTCTCCCCCCATGTCACATCGGCCGCGGCAGTCCTCCCAACCAGCAAAGACCGACGGATTGCGGCAGGGACAGCTGGATTCATACTTTTCTGAGACCCGGGGACCAGGCCGTGAAGCCTCCAAGATGGCACCGACCGGGAAGGCCCAGAAAGCTACAAAATCATCCCAGCCAGCAGCAGCTGCAACCCGAGGGTCAAAAGCGACGGCTCCCCCAGCATCTCCGGTTCCATCCCCAGGGTCGGTGAGTGATTCGGCTCCCTGTGCCTCCCCTGCTTCCTTAGATGGCCGCTCTGAGGTTTCTGACTACCTCAGTGATGAAGACATCAGGCGCCATATCATGTCCCTACCCACTAAAGAGGATCTTGAACGCTTAACATGCAGGGTGGAGAAGGCTTTTACAGAGGACATCACCCAATTAAAAGCTGACCCTTCCCATTTGGGTAACAGGGTGGAATCCATAGAAGAGAGGCTGGAGGAGGTTCTCCCCGCTATTGCTCTGCTGCAATCTAGGTGTCAAAGACAGGAGCAGCAGATTGAAACCCTGCTGTGCCAACGATGATGCTGAAAATCGCAGCAGGAGGGCTAATATCAGGATTCGGAAGCCACAGCCTCAAGGGATATCATCCCCACACTGACGGATATATTTAGGGACATATTGGGCCTATCAGCTTCAGTCCCCATAGAAATTGATCAGGCACATAGGGCATTAAGACCTCCATCTCAAGACGTGGATAACCCCAGAGACATAATTTGTAAACTCCACAAATTCACCCTAAAGGATAGCATTATGCAAAAAATGCGCGGAAAGCCCTTCTACGATTTTGATGGTGCACGTTTATTTTTTATCAAGATATTTCCAGGCGCACTCTCATGCAGCGCAGAGCTCTCCACCCCCTCCTGACGGCGATCCAGGAAGCTGACTTACCATACCGCTGGGGCTTTCCCTTTTTCCTGCAGGTGACTAAGGATGGAAAGCAAGTCACACTACGCAACAAAGATGACCTCCCACATTTTCTTTCCACCCTTGGTCTAGACCCCGTGGACTTTCCGGATTGGAGGGGTCCATCTGATGCTCAAAGGATTAATCTTCCCCCTCAGTGGTCAACTGCTACACGCAAGAACCGCAGGAGGGACAGACAACATCAAAATCGAGACCCCCTTGTGGGCTCTTTCACTACCCGCGATTGAAGCTGTGGCCCCTCGGTGTCCATACGGTGACCACTGTTCCTGATTTGAGAAGATCCGGCAACTGCCTTTTGTTAAGCTTCTCTTTCTTAAGTTTCACCTGGGAGACGGGATATTTCAGGCTGGACTTTGTGATTGCCCTGGTTAGGGCCCTGATCCTGTGGAAATAGCTTCATTATTACCTCCAGGCCCCAGTCAGCTGAACTTAGCAGACCATACCTGGGACATAGATAGCACTTCTTTATTTTTTTTCACTTTGGTCTCTACTAGGAGTTAGCGAACTTTTGCTTTTTCTAATGGAGTATATCCCCCATCCCAACTCCCAACACCCTATAAGATGCGGTGGTCGGAGGTGGGACCTTCTGTCTCCCCCTCCGTGTGTAGGCTCACGTACCCCCACGTAGGCCACCCCTTGTTGGGTATAGTCCCCAATTGGGACATTAGGTTCAGGTTTGAGGCCCCCCTTTTTTACTTGGGAGGACCTCACATCTAGCATACAGATGTTTTGTTTACAGACACTGTTAATGCTATGTTACAATTTTTTTTTACTCTAACAGTTAATTTTTTCACTTGCTCTTCTCTCTTCCTCACCCCCTTTTTTTTTCTTCCCCTTCTTTCCCAGGAGCACTTCACAGCTTCAGATTCTGCACCGGGCGAGTTGGACCATTTGATAACCTTCCTGCCATCTGATCCCTCATGTCTACTCTTAGGCCCCTTTCACGCGGACGGATAGAATTGTGCTTTTAGCTGCAGATTTTCTAGTTTTCTACCCAGCTAAAAGCACACAATGCTTTCCTATGGCCCCATTCACACACTGTGTTTAGCTGCGATTTAGTTACATGCGGTTTGGTGCGGATAGAAAAAATAGAATTGACCGCGTCCAGGAGCGATTTAGCGCAGCTATCTGCACATAACTGCAGGTAATCGCAGTGTACTATTTCTCCTGCGGATAGCAGCGGCAACAAGGAAAGAAAAGCAACAGGAAGCACATCAGAAATGGCAAGAATGTTCCAACACAGCCGCATGTAAACGCACGTAAACGCAGGTAATCTCACTGTACAAATGCAGCTGATCGCAGTGCCTGGAGTATTGAATTTCACAGAACATATCATATGCTTTTAACTGCGGCAGAACAGCCGTCTGTGTGAAAGGCTCCTTAAGGTAATATCATATAACATACGAGGCCTATGCTCCCCTGGGAAAAGAAATAAATTATGGTGGGAACTCAAGAAATTTAAAGCCCAAGTGGTCTTCCTACAGGAAACCCATTTTACCCACCACTCCTTGCCTAGATTACCTACCCACTTATTTAATCAATGGTTCCACAGTACCTCCCCTACCTCTAAATCTAAAGGCATTACGATAGCGATTCACAGGACCTGCCCTTTTCAGCTTTCTGGTAGCAAAATAGATCCACTAGGCCGCTACATTTTCCTGAAAGGTATCATAGCAGGGCTAAAGTAAACATTTGCCTCGATCTATGCGCCTAATTCTAACCAACTTACTGTCATAGACAATACCCTCGAACTGTTAACAGAATTCAAGGAAGGATTTGTCATCCTTGGGGGGGATTTTAATGTTAGCCCGGACCCTTTAATGGACACCTCTAGCACTAGCCATTCATACTCTCACGCCTTTCTTAAGCATTTCCGAAAGTCCTTTCAATCTCACATGCTACTCGATAGTTGGAGGGTCCTCCACCCTGTGGAGAGAGACTTCAGCTATCACTCAGCTGTCCACGATGTATATACTCGCATAGATCATATATATGTGGACCGCCCCGCGCTGGAGCTCCTGCAATCCGTGTACATTGGGAATATTACATTGTCTGATCACGCGCCAGTCGGGGTGACCCTCATGCTCCCTTCCAGCTCCCGTAGAGCTTGGACATGGAGGCTGAATGACAACCTGTTGGACGATACAGTGGCGGTTGCCAAAGTGTCTGAGGCCATCACAAATTATTTCAAAGAAAATGTCACGGAAGACCTCAGCGCGGGCATAGTGTGGGAGGGCCATAAGGCAGTAGTCAGAGGAGAGTTAATATCCCTGGGTGCTAAACTTAAAAAGATGCTTCAGGCAGATTTTGACAGGGTGCTGGCCGCTCTGCAATCCACAGAACTTAAACATAAACAAAATGGGGGCCCTGAGGCACTGCGGAGGCTGACTGACTTGAGGGACTTGTTTCTGCGTTTGCTAGATCGGCGGACTCGCAAACAAGCCAGACACTTGTAGCACAAATATTATGAGCATGGCAATAAGTGCGGCCGTATGCTTGCAAGGGCCATCTGCAAGAAGCATGCTCAGACTTGCATACAAAAACTCCGCTCTCCATCTGGTGACATTTTGGTCTAGTCCTCCAAAATTGCCTCAGGGTTTCAAGACTACTACACATGCCTTTATAACTTGAATCCTAACTACCCTTTAGATGCCCAAACACCCAGGTCTACTGCCATCCAAGATTATTTAGCCCCAGCTGGCCTCCCACCTTTCAGTGTAGATCAATGTACCAACCTTGAACTTCCGATTTCCTCTGGGGAGATTGAATCAATAGTGAAATCCCTGCCCAAGGGGAAGAGCCCTGGACCGGATGGATATTCCGGGTTATATTATAAAACTTTTCTACCCCTCTTAGTATCCCACATGTGCACTTATTTTAACTCAATTGCGGAAGGGACCCCTATCCCCACTGGGGCATTTTTGGCACACATTACAGTGTTGCCAAAAGAGGGTAAAGATCCGATGATTCCCCAAAGTTACAGTCCCATATCCCTCCTTAACATTGACGTTAAGATCATGGCAAAGGTCTTGGCGAATAGGCTTGGGAGTCTTATGCCCCATATAATTCACCCGGACCAAACAGGGTTTATTACTGGGAGGGAGGCAAGGGACAATTCCATTAGAGCCATCCAACTCATTCACTGGGCCTGCACTGGTCCTGACCCTAAACCTTACATAATCCTTTCCACTGATGCCGAAAAGGCTTTCCACCGGGTCGATTGGTCAAGATGCTTCAGGCAGATTTTGACAGGGTGCTGGCCGCTCTGCAATCCACAGAACTTAAACACAAACAAAATGGGGGCCCTGAGGCACTGCGGAGGCTGACTGACTTGAGGGACTTGTTTCTGCGTTTGCTACATCGGCGGACTCCTAGTAATAAACCCCGTTTGGTCCGGGTGAATTATATGGGGCATAAGACTCCCAAGCCTATTCGCCAAGACCTTTGCCATGATCTTAACGTCAACGTTAAGGAGGGATATGGGATGGTAGCTTAAAGCAGTATTGGAGGCTATAGGTCTGAAAATATGCTGACCTCTATTCTGGCTCTTTACTCCACTCCCTATGCACAGGTTAAAGTGAACGGAGTGCTCTCCTCTCAGTTCCCGATTTGGAATGGCACGAGACAGGGGTGCCCCCTCTCCCCCCTCCTCTTCGCTCTGGTTCTTGAGCCATTGCTATGTACTGTAAGAGCGAATGCGGACATAAGGGGCTTACGGGTTGGAAACACTGAGCACAAACTGTCGGCATATGCAGACGATGTGCTGTTCCATCTCTCTGAACCCCTGATCACGCTGCCAGTCCTGATGAGGGAACTAAAAATATTCGGGTTGCTTTCTAATTTCAAAGTTAATTTTTCTAAGTTGGAAATTTTACCTG
Source organism: Lithobates clamitans (assembly GCA_037952925.1). Classification (NCBI taxonomy): domain Eukaryota; kingdom Metazoa; phylum Chordata; class Amphibia; order Anura; family Ranidae; genus Lithobates; species Lithobates clamitans. The sequence continues at coordinate 645,926 of JBBGZY010000500.1, read as the reverse complement.
TCCACTTGAACCCATCTCTGACAAATAGCCTTCAAGCCTCCTTTCCTTTCACCTGGGCCAGGTCCTCCATTCGATACTTAGGTATTCAATTAACAGATCGTTTTGATACCCTCTACGCCGCAAACTCCCCCCCGCTTACTTACCACAATTAAAAAAGATTTCTCCCTCTGGACCAGGACCGCTTTTACTTGGATAGGCCGCATTAATATAATAAAAATGAATATTCTACCCGCATACTTTTTTTTCTACAAATGATACCAATTCCCCTGCCTAGAAACTTCTTCTCCCAGATTAATAACATATTAACTGGATTTGTGTGGAATGCACAGAAACCTAGAATAGCCATGAAGACACTGAAACAGTCAAAAATGACAGGGGGCCTGGGGATCCCAGATATTTTAAAATACCATAGGGCCATCGCTCTTAAGAGGATCCTCAACTGGCGTTTCCACACCCAGTCCAAGCTATGGGTCTCCCTCGAAAAATGGCTAGCTGGAAGGAATTTAGCCTATGCACCATGGCTGCCCAGTGAATATAGAGGGCTGTCAGATGCTACCTCCCCACTGACGACGCACACTCTTTCCACTTGGGACAGGATGAATTCAGTTTTGGGTTTATCTCCTCCCATGTCCCCGCTGGCTCGGTTAGGGGGGTTCTTGTGGTTCCCGCCAGGTGAGCAGATGGCTTTTTTCGGCCCTTGGGTAGAAGATGGCAACGCCAGTTGCGGAAAACTAATGCGCAACGGTAAGCTGATAAGTTTTGAATTCCTAGCAGACTAGACATGGGGGCTTCAAAATGAATTTCTGGAGATATAGGCAGCTCCATCACTTCTTCGCAGTCCATGGGCACTCTATAAGAGACATCTCCACTCTCACTCCCTTCGAACAATTTTTTGGTGAAGAGGATTCGATCCCACACATGATCTCTGAAATATATCACTTATTACGTACTGTCACTGACAACCTTAGACCAACATACATACGGCAAGGGAGAGGGATTTACAACTGGACTTTTCCACATCCCAATTAACACACCTCTACCAGCTCACTCACTCGAGCTCTGTTGAATCCAAAACCCAAGAAACAAATTACAAGCTTTTATCACGCTGGTACAGAGTGCCGGCTGATCTAGCTCGTATCTACCCCTCGGTGTCGGATCAATGCTGGAGGGAATGTGGTACGCTCCTTCACATTTGGTGGGAGTGTCCTCTGATCAGGCCATATTGGACAGATATTAAATCTCTAATAAGAGAAATTCTAGATCTAGACATCCCTCTGTCTCCGGCCTACTTTCTCCTGCCTGTCTCCAGGATACCGATTAGTAGATACAAGAAAAGAGCCCTACCACACATTTTTACTTTTAAAAGTTTTATTTGGCAAAGTCAAACATAACATGTATACAAGTATTCATACACATATTTGCAAACATTAATATGGTATTACTTGCAGTAAAGTTACATTACATTTGTAGAAGTGTCATATATTCGATAGGTACTTATGTGAAGGTGTGAATTTAGATTAAATTTGATTGTTATCAGCACAATTTCAAATTACCTATAGATATTATTGCAATTGTAAAACAGTTATGTGCAGGTTGCGTATTCCTGTAGCCATTGATCCCATATTTTACTATGTTTAGTTGGACACCCTCTATGAATATAGAGGAATTGTTTATATGGAAGGGTCGTATTTATGTCTCTTTTCCAATCTACTATATTCGGGGGTTCAGGTCTCATCCATTTCCTAGCAATAATTTTTTTAGCTGAGAATAGAGTTTCTTGAAGGAATATTTGAGTAAATGTATCCAATACATTTGGAAATATTACTAACAGGCATTGTTTCGGGTCAAGGGTTAGTGGAGACCCCATGACATCATGAAGGAAGGTGACTATTTGTTTCCAATATTCTTGTATTTTGGGACAAGACCATATAAGGTGAAAAAATGAACCAGTTTCAGTGCCACACATTGGGCATAAAGTGAGCTGGTTCTGTTTGTATCTGGCGACCCTAATAGGGGTAAGGTATGCTCGGTGAAGTATATAAATTTGTGAAAGCCTATCTGAGAGCTTAGGTGATACCAACTTACATGTTTCTAGTGCTCCCTCCAATTCCTCATCTTTCAGTTTCCCAACCTCTCTCTCCCATCGTGGTTTTAGTGTGTATGCCATATTTGCAGATAAAGGAATGGAAAGCATATTGTAGAAGCAAGATATAAGCTTTTTTGGATCTGTGCTTTTGATTATTGCTATAATAGGATTAGGGGTGGGTTGTGGAAGGGAGTTTTGGAACTGTGTCTGAGTTGCATGCCTGACCTGGAGGAAGCGGAAGAACATATGATTTGGAATTGCGAACTCCCCTTTAGGTGTATCAAATGTCTTCAGGTTTCCATCTGCGATCAGGTGATGCAGATAGTATATACCCCTTGTAGCCCATAGCTCTGAGTTCTGAATACGATGGAATTCTTGCAGCCTGTTATTATGCCAGAGTGGGGTGTAGTCATTGTGTGGAGGTATTCCTAGCTTAGCAGAAGCCAGGTCCCAAATTCGTCTATAGTGATAGAGTAAGGATTGTCTATATTCTGTTCCCTGTGTGTTCCCTGTGCCTACTGATGTCGAATTTTTTCGGGTCCCCAGTGTGTTGAGCCCATCGAGGGCATAGAAGGGCAAGGAAGCGTTCTTTATCTGCCTTATCAATGTGAAAAAGTTGGGACAATTGTGACGCAATATAGTAGTGGTTAAAATCTGGTAGTGCCGTTCCACCTATGTCAGTAGGGTTTTTAAGTGTTTGCCATGAGAGTTTGTGTCTGGTTTTCCCCCATACGAATGGTTTAAGTAGAGCTTCGAGGGATTTAAAGTACTTCAGGGGTAAGTAGACTGGTGTGTGCCAGAGAACATATAATACTTTAGGCAGTAATACCATCTTTATCAGATTGATACGACCCCATACCCCGAGAGGTAAACGGGTCCAGGTTTGGATTTTCGATTTAATTAGTGAGTACAGTGGTTCAATAATCAAAGCAATATAATCAGCTGGGGTTTTAGATATATATATACCAAGGTATTTTATTATATCAACTCTCTTAAGTGGTAAATGGGTTTGGGATTCTGGGGGCGGAAAACTATCAACTGGTAATACCTGAAATTTTCCCCAATTAATCTTTAGGCCAGAAAAGGTCCCAAATTGTTCGATCGTTTGAAGAGCATTTTGCAAAGAGGGTCCAGAATCTGCCAGGTAGAGGAGAGTATCGTCCGCATAAAGACTGATTTTTTCTCTGTCAGGGGTCCAAGCCTTAATCCTTTGATCTCTGGGTCGGCACGAATGGATACGGTGAGGGGTTCCGAAGCTAGAGCGTACAACAATGGAGAAAGTGGGCAACCCTGTCTCGTGCCTCTACTGAGGTCAAACTCCTGAGAAGGGACCCCATTCGCCACCACTCTAGCCAAAGGATGCTGATACAACAGCTGAACCCATCTGATAAATTTGGGCCCAAAGCCGTATACATCCATGCACCTCCACAGGTATATCCACTCTACCGAATCAAACGCCTTTGCCGTATCCAGTGTTATTATTACCCTTGTACCCACATTGTCATGTATGGCCTGAAGATTAATAAATAATTTCATGAGATTGAAGGAGGTATTACGGCCCGGCATAAACACTGCCTGGTCTGTGTGTATTAGGGAAAGTATTACTTGATTTAAGCGTTTGGATAGTACTTTGGCCAATATTTTAGTGTCTACCTGTAGTAGAGAGATGGGACGATATGACTCTGGGTATCCTGGATCTTTACCTGGCTTGGGTATAAGGACAATTGTGGCCTCTCACATAGATGATGGTATTGTTAGGTTTTTAAACATATCATTGTAGAGGGCTAGTAGTTTAGGTGTAAGTGTCTCAGAAAAATGTGAGTAAAATTCTATAGGTAGGCTGTCCGAGCCTGGGGATTTAGACCTGGCAGATTCCGCGATAGCAGTGGCTATTTCCTTTACTTTCAGGCATGCCTCAAGGAGTTCCACTTGGCTCTCCGAGAGTTGGGGAAGTGAGATGTTATCAAAGAAGTGATCCATGGGTGCCATTGGTGCCGTATCCTCCGAGACTGTTGATGAGTATAACTCTTTAAAAAAAGTCTCGAAATTTGGAGGCTACAGCTGGTGGATCCGTAATTGGTTGTCCACCCTGCTCATGTAGGGAATATAACAATAGGGGGCTTGTCCTCACTGTGAACCAGGTACACAAGAAGTTTACCAGCCTTTTCCCCATGCTCGAACCACCTTTGTCTAGTAAAAAACAATTTCTGTTTGGCTTTTCCATATTGCAGCTGAGATAAGACTCTCGTCTGAATCTTAAGTGCATTAGCATTCGATATGGAGGGATCTGCTATATATGTCTGTTCTGAAGAGTGAAGTTCTGTCACCGCTTTCTCAATTGCTTCCGCAGATTCTGTTTTAATCCTATTAATATGTGAAGTTAGGGTCATACGGGCGTGGAGTTTGAACGTGTCCCATATTGCCAGTGCAGAGGTAGAAAGGTCATTGTCCAGAAAGAACTGGTTCCATTCTGTCCCTAGGGTATCATCCTCTGGTACCAGGGATAACCAAAATGGGTTCAAGCGCCAGGTCTGTGGTGGTCTATTAAGGGGTATATTAATTGTTATTGTATATGGGCTATGGTCTGTCAACAGTGTAGGTCCGAAGGACACTTTTAATAATCTGGGTAGAAGTTGTGGAGATATAAGAATAAAATCAATGTGTGACATTGAATTGTGAGTGGAAGAAAAACATGAATAAACATGTGTACATGGGAATCTGTTTCTCCAGGTGTCAATTAAGTGAATTAATGAAATAAGTTTATAAAACTTGGTATCTCCATTCTTCCCTGTATTTATTGTTGGTGGCCTAAGTCTGTCTAGGGTATCATTCATTGTGGTGTTGAAGTCCCCCATTCAGACTACTTGTACTGTAGGGTGTCTGGCCATAAATGTGAGTCCCTCGAGGATTATATTGATGGAGAACAGGGGTGGAACATAAAAGGCCATGAGAGGAAAGGGTTCTCCAAACAGTTTGGATGATAGAAATACATATCTGCCTTGTGGGTAAGTGCTTATCTCTCCAATTTTGCAATGAGTATAGATACCCCTCTAGAGTGGGGTGTGTGTGTCGAATGGAATGCCCATCCTATCCAGGGGCGACGAAGGGCCATCTGTAATCTGCCCTCCACATGTATTTACACCAGTGTCATTATATTAGCCCTCTGTTTCTTAAGGAACGTGAAGGCTGCGGAGCGTTTAATTGGCTCACGCAGACCTCTCACGTTCCAAGTAAGAAATTTCAAAGTCGCCATATTAGATCAGTTAAGAGAAAATATATCCCAGAGATATCCATTGTATACTTTACCGATAACCCTTTATGTGTAACCATCTGAATTATAGACAATGCTACCAAATATAAGGTGAATGTAATACAAACAAAACTGTTCAAGAATATATATATTGGTTTAAACCTTGCTTCCAAATTGCATTCTGCAGTTTAAAATTTAACCACATTAACATTCCCTCCACCTCCCACCCCGCCCTGCACTTTCCCCAACTGGTGCGGGCACGTTCCCAAAACAAAACTGTAGGTGAGTTCCAAAAAAAAACAGTCTTTTTCATCCTATGACAAAAGGCAAAGAAATCCATGTAACTCCTGAAACATAGATAGGTACTATCCAAAAGAGTCGATATATGAAAAATAAGTGAGTACGGTTCCAGAAGCACACAGGAATGTATGCTAGTACTGTGATTCCATGTATTGTGACTGGTTTCCTTAATGGTGCGTGGGGCAAAAACACGCTGCACCTTACATGTAACTGGTAGGACTGTTTTTAATCCGAAACTCCAGCCACCGAAGTGGCGAATGGGATAGGTGATGGTCTCCTAAAAAGGACATTATTCAAAGTCTAGGATCCTTATAGATGATGTGATGTTGTGTCTACAGTTCCTAACATGCATAAGTCCCGTTCCAATCGCAAGGGTATGGCGACTCAAACCTCTTGGGTGGAATAGCCGTAAAATTCCAAAAAGAGGAGCAACTAGGAAACAAACAAGTTCCTCTAATAGCATTACCCACAAACAGGGGAAAAAAAGGGGGTATTGGGTCTAAAACGATCATGTCGCTTTATAAAATATGTTGCGGGACACCTTGTGCATTAGGAAGGTATTGTATAGTGTACTCACGGCATGGTCAGTCTGTCTTTGCAGAAGTCATGCGGCGTTCAAGCCAGGCAATCAGTTCTCCAGGATCTTCAAAGAAAGAGGCTCTTCAGTCATTTTCCACCCGAAGCCTGGCGGGAAATAACATGGAGTATTTGAGATGATTATCTCTAAGCTTGCGCTTCGCTTCCATGAAGCCCTGGCGGCGGTGCTGGACCTCCGCCGAGAAGTAAGGAAAAATGGCGACCTTGACGTTGCAGAAGGGATTATTACCCTTTTCTCTGGCCAATCTAAGTGCTGCGTCTCTGTCCTTGAAGTTTTAGCAGCTTGGCTATGAATGTGCGAGGGGGTACTCCCTGGGGAGGCAGCCTGGCCGGCATGCGGTGAGCTCTTTCTACTGCCAGCATGGGGGAGAAGGCCTCTCTTCCATAGGTTGTAACCAGTAGCTGCTCCAAAAAAGTGGTGGGGTCCCTACCTTCAGCCCCCTCCGGTAGGCCAATCAGCCGCAGATTGCATCTTCTAAGCCTATACTCCATCTCATCCTGTTTGGAGAAAAGCTGCTGGATTTGTTGTTGCATGCGGCCTGAGTCAGCTTGTAATGGCGGGATAATATCTTCCACATCGCTGATACGAGTCTCTGTTGCTTTGACTCGATCGCGCAATTTGTGTAGATCCTGCCGTATCAAGGAGATATCTACCTTTACTTCCTCTATTTGAGCCGTGAGAGATGTGCGGCAGTATGTAATCACTTCCAAGAGCTTGTCTGTATCTCTGGCCGTTCCTCTCCGGACTGTGTGCCCTACCACACCTTTTAAATGCGGCTAGACGTCTTCTCCCAATTTATTGGAAACAATCCAGGGTCCCCTCCAGGGAAAATTGGATCAAAAAAGTAAACGATATTAGGGAGGCCGAGCACTGGATAGCGACCTGCAGGGGAAAGGTGGAACGTTTTGAAGCTATATGGGGACCGTGGAAGGAATATACGTCTGACTCAGATCAAATATCCTCTAGCTTAGACCTGGCCCTACTGGAGTTGGCAGAACCATCCTTGAGATGTCATTTAGATAATGGCAATAATGCCCAATGAAAGGCATTTTCCACCCCTGCCTGCTATAAAGATGACATGTACTTGGCGGGACTCGCCCGGCTCGGAACTACAAGACCTCTTCAGACTAAAAGGTTAGCTCCACTTCTCTCCCTCCCCTTTTTCCTCCCTCCTATTCCCTCCTCTTTGTTACTTCTCTAATCTTATACCTCTACCTCTCTTTCTCTTTTCCACTCTCTTTGGTTCCATAACTACCTATTGCCTCCTCGATATCAGGCTGTAATCATCTTTGTCATTTGTTGCACTACCCGGATTTAGGGCGACAGTGGTTGGCGGGGGGGAGATAACCCTGTTATACCGGGGTGGGCTTTTAACTCCGCCTCCTGTTGGGTGGGGGGCCTGTGGGACGAGCCCTTTCCGGGACTGGCGGGACAGGTGAGGTTGATGGAGGCATTTGACCCACCTCTGCTCGGACCGCCGCCAGGGGGTTGCCCCTCCTTGCCCTCCTGATCAGTCAACACCTCCGGGAGTGGTAGCTGGTTTCTGACTGGACTGCCGTCCCTGGACCATCCTGATCCCGGGAATTGATTATTGACCACTGGTTTTGCTGTTGCCTTGAGTCTAGAATAGTCACTTACAATGGCCTGTGTCGAGGCACATTTTCTATGTGTTTTGTTTTGCATATTTATAACATGTGTAGTTTTCTACTAAAATGTTGCTAAAAAAAGATTTTACAAAAAAAAAAAAACATGGCTAAGTTCTTTTAGAACTGTTTGGTGTAAGCCATCTAGTCCTGGTGATTTATTCACATTCAATTTTTCAAGTCTTTTTTGAACACTAGCTTCTGTTAGCCACAAGGGTACATTCCATATTGTGTTACTAACAATAAAAGTCTTGTTTAGTATACCCCTCCTTTTCCTTTGTAAAAATTGAGAAGAATGTACTAAATACAGTTGTCTTGTTCTTATCACCTGTAACCAACCTGATTATCCTTTATGGGGCCAATATACTCTGACCTCTGGGGACTGGGGACGACACAACACCACCTAAGGTCTGTCCATGACAGGACCTCAAAGTTCGGGTGTTCCCAGGATGGGTAGGAGAAGACTTCAAAAAGTGACCTGCCTGGCCACAATAAAGGCACAATCTCTCCCTCCTCCTAAAGGCTCTCTCAACCACAGAGAGACGCGTGAAGCCCAAGTGCATGGCTTCATCTTCACTGAACGATTCGGTACCAGGATGCATGGGAGGTGAGGGAGGCACAGGTGGGACTGCAAAGCTCGGAGGCAAACGTACAGGAGGCTTTCACAAGCGCTCCTTAAAAGAAAGTCTTTCTCTGAGTCTGGAGTCAATGAGGATGGCAAACAAGATCAAGCTCTCTAGCTCAGTGGGTATATCTTGGGCTGCTATCTCATCCTTGATGAAATCTTAGAGACCATGAGAAAAAGCAGCCATGAGGGCCTCATTGTTACAAGCAACTTCTGCTGCCAGATTACGGAACTCAACGGCGTAGTCGGCAACACTGTACTCTGTTTGATGGACATGAGGCACTTGGCAGCAGAAGTGGAGCGTGTGGGAACGTCAAATACCCTTTTAAAGGAGGCCACAAACACAGGGTAACTCAAGACAACAGGTTTTTGCGTCTCCTATAGAGGGTTAGCACAAGCCAAGGCTCTCTCAGAGAGCAAAGATATCAGGAACCCTACTTCTTCTGTCCGTGGGAAATGCCTGGGGCCGCATCTCAAAGTAAAGCTCAACTTGGTTGAGAAACACTCTGCATTGAACTGGATCACCCCCAAATTGCTGGAGAAGTGGGGCGGAACCAGACATACCTCTTATAGAGGTAATACTCAAGGCGGGTGCATGCACAGAGACTAGCGCAGCAACAAGGACGGCCTGCAACTCAGGTTGTACTGGAGCAGCCACGGTGGGGGATTACAGGTGACTCAGGAGTGTTTGTAATGCCATGGCAAACTGATCCATGCGGTGATCTTGCTCATCCAATCTGGAAAAAATATTACCAACAAGTGGATTGACTGTATCTTCTGAATTCATGGCCTTCACCTACTGTCAGAAACCATGAACCAAACCAAGACAGAAGTACAGCAAAATCACACTTGTTTATTTATAAAAATAAAAAGGGTAAATAGAGTAAGCGTAGTCAAAGCATAGCCAGAGTCCAGTAACAGGATCGAGTAGTCAGCCAAGCCAGAGTTCAGTAACCAGTAATCAGCCGGGCCAGAAGTCAGGGATCCAAGTAGAGGAACAGCAAGCAGGATAAGGAGCCAGAAGGGATGTCAGCAAAGCCAGTCTTTAAACAGGAACGCAGGAGATGGTTTCTTGTGACGTGACCAAGGCGAAGGCAGGAATGAAGTGAGCTGGAGATCTTTAAGTAGGCGGGACTGACGAGCAGATCCACAAAAGCTGGTTAACTGTGGAGAGAGATGAGAGCTGGCAATTAACCGACAGCTGAGCGGCCAGCTCAGAGAAGGAAGGGCTGAGCCAGTCCTGACACTCATATAGTGTGGGGCGTGGACTTAGTCCCCCTGATCCATGATTGGCCAAAGGCACCCTGCCTTTGGCCAATTATGTCTCTCTCAGCAGAGCGCGCTGTGATTGGCCAAAGCATGCAGGTCAGGTGCATGCTTTGGCCAGTCATCATACAGCAGTCTCGCAGTGCATTATGGGGCGTTCCGCGGCGCTCATATGCTTGGTTCGTTTTAGAACAAAGGAACACCCGATGTTCGAGTCGAACTTACGTTTAACTTGAACCGCGGGCTCATCTCTAATAGTGACCGATTTAATTTTATACTGTTTAGGAATGTATAGAGAACATCTTATTTGAAGAGTGTCAACTAGAACTGCTAAATTATCCAAGATACTGTTGGACAGGGGCGTTGCTAGGTCTTTAAAAGATCCGGGGCTAGAGCCCATAGCAGTGGTCACCAACCTTTATGCATGCCTCACGTAGGGGGGGGAGCAGTTTTTCACGGGCGATGGCTGGTGTTGGCGCTTCAATCACCATGGCACCATGGTTGATATGGTGTCAGAATGATTGAAGTGCATTATCTCTATTGTTACATTCTAATATTTATTGAAGCGGTTCAACTCACCATACTGCAGAATCAGTGGGAGCACTGGGCTTGTCACTTGCCACATCTCCTGCCACCAGATGCAGCGTGTCACTTTCCACCATCGTCTGCCACTAGATGTGGATTGTCACTTGCCATGTCGCCTGCCACCAGATGTGGATTGTCACTTGCCACTTTCACCTGGCGGCAGATGTGGATTGTCACTTGCCACGTCACCTGCCACCATTTTCAGATTGTCACTTACCACATCATCTGCCACCATTTGCAGATTGCCACATCTCCTGCCACCATTTGCAGATTGTTACTTGCCACGTCTCCTACCACCATTTGTAGATTGTCACTTACCACGTCTCCTGCCACCATTTTCTTTTTTTTTCTGTGTTTCCCTTCTTTTTATTGATAACAATATCAAAAGTTACATACTTTTACTTTTCGTGGCATATTATAATTAAAGTGTAATTAACAAAGATAATAAAACATATTACAAAGGCAAAATATTAAAGCTAAATACCTCGCATATCTTCTGTGCGCTGTGGTAATTACAAACATTAATAAATATGTAAGTGGCAGCAACTTACAATGTGTTATTTTTCCCTCATTTTATTATCCCCCCCCCCCCCTTACCCTTCCTAATCTACCCAACCACCCTTTATCTACTACCCACCTTACCAACCCCCTCCCTTGTAATCAGCGCAAGAGTTAAGTACATTAACACTGGGACTCGCGGCGTGTTACCACTATCTTAAACCCCAGTGGAACCTGTTCCTACACCCAAGTTTATCTGGTTTGGGCCTTTATTCGCCCCCACGCTCGTGAGGGGATCAGGGGTAAATTAGTTCAGAATAAATGTTGAATATTCAGCTCCTGGAGCCAAGGCTTCCATATGCCAATAAATTTGCTGTAATTCCCTTTTTTGGTGTATACTGTCCTTTCTGTCCAGACCAAGGAGTCCATTGTTTTAAGCCATTCCCCTATAGTTGGAGGGTTTGTTGAGAGCCAGTGTTGTGCTAACAACTTTCTCGCTTGGTATAGACATCTTACTATGGCAGTGATTGTTCTGGTGTTACCCATATTAGCACCCACCAACCCCAACACACACACCTTGGCGTCTAATTCCATGTTTACCTTGAATCTACGGTTTATTGTCCCTATCACTTCCGACCAGTATCTTGCCAATTTTGGACATCTCCAAACCATGTGTATAAGATCTCCTGACCTATAACACCTGGGGCATCTGTCGTCTGGCCTACCCCCAAACCTGTACAGTCTTCTGGGAGTGTAATATGCTCTATGTATAAGGAGGAGGTGTGAGGCCTTCTGCGAGAGACGGACACCATCTGCCCAGATTCCAATATTTTTTTCCACTGGTCGTCCGTCAACTCCCCCACGTCCGCCTCCCATCCCTCTCTAGACCCAAGATGCACGCCTTGAACCAGAATCTTATCCAATAACTGCGTATACACAACCCCAATCAGCCCCTTAGTGCTTGTTGCTTTAACTATTTTATTAAGAAGCGGTGTGTTGCATCGCTTCATGGGAGAGAACCTAAATTGGGTATTCAGTGCGTGCCTGATCTGTAAATAATTATAGAATATGTTATACGGAACTCCGAATTCCGTTCTTAGTTCCATAAAGGATTTCAAGTTAGTATCGCTGTACAGCTGAGCCAATCTATGAATTCCGTGACTTTCCCAAACGGGATTCTTTTCTACACCCCTTAATTCCCCCAGGGATTCGTTAGCCCATATGGGTGAAAACTCAGTGATGCCTCTATACCCCATGATCTTTTTAACTGTCTGCCAGATCTTATTTACTAATTTATGTGTTGGCAGCTTTCTCTGGAGTGAACCCGCCTCTAATGCGTCTACCAAGCAACTGTGTGGGCTACCTTCCAACATTATTTTATTGCTGGCACTTGCTTCACCCAGGGATTCACAGCCCCCTAGGTGCTGCATTTGAGCAGCTAGATAATAACCATACGGATGAGGAATTGCCAATCCTCCTTCCCAGGCAGGTCGCTGCAATGTCTGCAGTTTGATCCTAGCCTGGCCCTTCTTCCAAATAAGTTCCCTAAATAGGGAGTTTATTTTCGTGAACCATTTTCTCCCGATCCATACCGGAGAGTCATGGAGAATGTAGAGTAATTGTGGCAACCAGATCATTCTGATCAAGTTTGAGCGTCCTGCCAGCGACAGGGGGAGCCGACACCAGATGTCGCATTTTCTTCTAAACTTCTCAAGCAAGGGGGCCAAGTTATCTTGGATGTAGTTATTGGGATCCCTAGACATTACTATTCCCAAGTACTTTATCTTATCAGTTACGTTTAACCCAGGGAAACCAACAGGGAGAAGGTTATTAGTTGAATCAATCTGCAACAATGAAGATTTATCCCAGTTAACCACTAGGCCCGATACCTTCCCAAACCCTTCTACCAGTTGCATCGTTTTTTCCAAAGATGGTCCTATATCCCCCAGGAATACCAAGACGTCGTCTGCATAAAGTGCGACTCTTTCTTCGCTGCCCTTCCTCCTAAAGCCCCGCAGGCCCGGTGCCCTTCTTATAGCCTCTGCCAACGGCTCCATTGCCAGAGCAAACAGGAGAGGCGACAAGGGGCACCCCTGTCTTGTACCCCTCTCTAGTGTCAGACTATCTGTATATTCGTTGTTAATCTTTAGCTTGGCTAATGGACAGCTGTACAGGATTTTTACCCATTTAATGAAAATCGGGCCAAACCCGAATTTATCCATTATTCCCCAGAGGTAGCCCCACTCCAAGCTATCAAATGCTTTGGCGATATCCAGGGACATGATGGCTTTGGGGTCCCTATCTACAACTGGGGTCTGCAGGTTCAGGTATGCTCTCCTAATATTGACACTGGTAGACCTATGGGGGATAAATCCTGCTTGGTCTGGGTGTACCAAGTTATTAATACATTTACTTAGCCTAGTTGCTAGTACCTTTGCTAGGATTTTGACGTCCGAGCAAAGCAAAGAGATTGGTCTGTATGACGCTACATCCAGTTGGTCCTTCCCTTCCTTTTGAATAAGTATAATGTTAGACTCTGTCATTGAAGCAGGGAGACCACCATCTATAAACGCCTCCTCTAATGTCCTCAAGAGAGTGGGGAGCAGAATCCCCCCATAATATTTATATATTTCCAGGGGGAGTCCGTCTGGGCCTGGGGTCTTATGATTGGGCATAGCAGCCACAGCGCACCTTAGTTCCTCTAAGATTATAGGGGATTCTAAGTTAAATTTATCTGCTGTAGATAAGGTTGGTAATACAAATCCCTCCAGTAGTTTATCCAGCTCTCCTCTTACTGTGGGGTGTTTCGACTGGTACAGGGAACTGTAGAAATTAAAGAATATCTCCTTGACTTTCCCTGGGTCTGTCACAATTTCCCCACTTGGGGATCTAATCGCAGAGATTGTTGAGGACGGGGAGTTAGTGCTTGCCACTACGGCCAACATTCAGCCCACTCTTTCCCCCTCCTCAAAGAACCTCCGCTTCTGAAAAAGTCTTGTATTTTCGGCTTTTCTCATTGTTACTGCTTTATATTCCTGTTGTTTCCTAGTCCAAAGCTCCTCTAGCTCTATAGTGGGGCCCAGAGCATACTGCCTTTCCAGCTCCATCTGCCACCATTTTCAGATTGTTACTTGCCACATCTCTTTCCACCATTTGCAAATTGTCACTTGCCACGTCACCTGCCACCATTTGTAGATTGTCACTTGCCACATCTCCTGCCACCATTTGCAGATTGCCACATCTCCTGCCTCCATTTGTAGATTGTCAATTGCCAACTGATGTGGATTGTCACTTGCCATGCCAGCCAGGGCCACCAAATGTGCATTGATGCTGCATTGGTGGCAGGCTAATAGCACTGGTCCATTTAGTGAGAGCAGGAGAGCGGTGATGCGGGGCGGGCAGTGAGAGATTATGTCATCTCGCTGCTCCCCGCTGTACCTCCGACATTGAAGCAAGGGGGTCTGGCTGCAAAGTGGAGCTCCACGATGACAGGAAGGACGTGACCTCCACTCCACCGTGCTGTGAGGGCAGAAGAGCGATGATGTGTGGTGGGCAGTGAGAGATTATGTCATCTCTCTGCTGCTTGCTGCACCTCGCTCCCAAATTGAAGAGGCCCAGCTGTGAAGAGCGCTGATGTGAAGCAGGCGGAGAAAGATGTAATCTCTGCTCGTCCGCCCGCTCGCTTCTCTCCTCTCCTCTGCCTCTCTCATGCAGCCAGCCCGCCCACCGTAGCAGCCACAACCCACTGGTTAGGCAGGGACCCTGCGGCAAGAGACTCGGGGCTATGGGCCCCAGATTCGGGGCTATAGCCCCAATAGCCACCCCCTAGCAACGCCCCTGCTGTTGGAACTGATGTTTCTCTATTCTGGAAGTCTATTTCATGTTTTACTGCAGATTGCACTGAGCTGTGCATTGCGGGCAGAATGCAGGGATCAGGAGTGCTTTGCACTCAGAATGCAGGGTTCAGGAGTGCGTTGCGGTCAGAATGCAGGAATCAGGAGTGGACTGCACTCAGAATGCAGGGTTCAGGGTTGTATTATACTCAGAATGCAGGGTTCGGTTCAGGAGTGCATTGCACTCAGAACGCAGGGTTCAGGAGTGCCTTACACTAGGAATGCAGAGTTTAGGAGTGCGTTGCACTCAGAATGCAGCGTTCAGGAGTGCGTTACCCTCAGAATGCTGGTTTAAGGAGTGCGTTACGCTCAGAATGCAGGGTTCAGGAATGTGTTACGCTCAGAATGCAGGGTTTAAGAGTACATGGCACACAGAATGCAGGGTTCTGGAATGTGTTCCACTCAGAATGCAGGGATCAGGAGTGCATTGCGGTCAGAATGCAGCATTCAGGAGTGCATTACACTCAAAATGCAGAGTTCAGGAGTGCGTTACACTCAGAATGCAGGGTTTAGGAGTGTGTTGCACTCAGAATGCAGGTTTCAGGAGTGTGTTACAATCAGAATGCAGGGTTTAAGAGTGCGTTACACTCAGAATGCAGGGTTCAGGAGAGCGTTACGGTCAGAATGCAGGGATCAGGAGTGTATTATGCTCAGAATGCAGGTTTTGGGGGTGCGTTGCGCTCAGAATGCAGGGTTTAGGAGTGCGTTGTGCACAGTGTCCTACCTGTTTCCACAGTGGAGACCAGGAGGCAGCACAGTTCTGAACAGAGGGCAGTAGCTGGCAGAGTGACTTTCCATATTAGCAAGTTGGTGATTGGCTGCTTAGGACCACCCTGTGTCCTAGCAACTAATCACCAGTGGTTTAACATAAAAACTATATTTGGCCTGCTCCTCCTCCCTCCCTCAGACCTGAGCTGTGCATCCTTCCGGTCTCTGCTGTTCACTGATCACAGCAGCAGGGGAGGATGGAGGCGAGAGGAAGAGAAAGAGACCAGGACACAGATAGTGCGGCGGAGTCGCAGAGGAGGTTGGAGGCTGGGAGGGGAGACAAGGACCGGCACATAGAAGACGGGGGTCTGTCACTTGCCTGCGGTCGTCAGGTGGAACGCGATCCCCGCACTAGATCTAAATTGTTTTCGTTTTAGACGTATTTTAGTCTACTAAAATAGTGTTAATTTTGTTCACAAAAGTTACAAATGACAAATGACAAATGATTATGACAAAATTAATACTTTTCATCAGGAACCAGACGAAATTCGCTCCAAGTATGGCCAGCTTTTGATTATCTCACGCTTCAGATATACAAGTATGAGGCTGTAATTACATCCTGTAGGCATCCTCATGTACCAGGAAATACACTGCCTTTGAGGAATTCAAGACTAAAGGCCCGTACACACGATCGGATTTTCCGACGGGAAATGTGTGATGACAGGCTGTTTGCAGAAAATCCGACCATGTGTATGCTCCAACCGACAATGTCAGATTTTCCGCGGACAAATGTTGGCTAGCAGGTTTTAACATTTTCTGCGGACAAATGTGTGTTGTCAGATATTCCGAGCGCACACAAGTCCATCGGACAAAAGGCCAAAGTACAAACACGCATGCTCGGAAGCAAGGACGAGCCAGAAGCGGTCGGTCTAGTAAACTAGCGTTCCTAATGGAGAATCAACATTCGTGACATGGCAAATTATGAAATCTCGAAATGCAGCGCACATTCTCTTCTTCTTTAATGGGATAAAAATGAAGCTGCTTTGCTGGTGATACTGATGGAGTTATTGCAAACAAATTTTCAAAGGCTTTTTTTTCTAGTGATATCAAGCATAATGTTATTATGCTTTTTTTTTTTTTTTGGGCAAGATACCACAACACCATTATCCCGTAGTTTTTAAGATCAAAGATACTATGTTGGTGTCCCTTGTCAATTTTACATTGTATTTTTTTAAATGTAACTGCCTACTCCCAAACTGTCATTTGAAGTAAAACACAGCCAAGTATTATTCTACACAATTGTTTTATTGTGCATTAAAAAAAGAAAACAAATAAAATTAGACATGCTATCTGCCAATAGAACTTAACCAAAAAGTGCATTCTATGCATCTAAAAATATAGAAAATATACCAAATCAAATCATTATTCAACCAAAAAATAATGTCAAAGCAATAACTCAAAGGCCAATAATAAATAACACATTATCTCCTCCAATTCCGCAACATGGCTGGTTGACGAACGACTGTTCAGAAACAAACTGAAAAGCGAGAAATGAAAATTGCGAACAGAAAAGTGTGAACCAAACTTCTACTAACAAGAAATTAATAGAAGGAGCCCAAAGAGTGGCGCTAAAGAGCTGAAAAACAACGTAGTATGTCACTATGTTCATATTTGTCGGTCAACAATTGTGTGCCGTGTGTATGCAAGACAAGTTTGGGCCAACGCCCTTCGGACGAAAGTCCACGGTTTTGTTGGCCAACAATCCAATCGCGTGTACGAGGCTTAAAGGTACATTTTCAGGGTACTCCTTAGGTACAATTAACATTTGTATGTTCTCTATAACACAGCAACCCTTTACTTTTTAAATTCAGGTCTACTTTAAAGCTTTTTTATCGCTTTTCAAGAATATGTAACTCCTTTAATGTCCGTAGTCTGGGCATTGGTGCACCTTGGGGGCCTATCAAAAAATGTGTTAAATTTTTCTTTTGAGCAACATATCCACATATTTGAAACAGACAGTTTTCATTTTAGTCATTAGTCACATATATAAACAGAAAGATATTAATAATCATTGCTTTCATCTATTCCTCCAAACATATGTATTTATTTGAACTAGCACTGAATGTAATCATCTCCATACTCAGCTCTAGTTTGACAATGAATACTAGTCCTATCAACTAATCATATTCTGGTGTGATCTTACACAAAACGATTGGCCCCTTATGATTAATGCTGATCATTTCCCCATGTATTTCAGGAAAACAAGATTTCACTGTTTAATATCTGACAAAGACTGGACATTGAAAGACTTAATTGCTATGATAAAAATTACTGCATATTTTACTGCTGGTATGTTTACCTTGACAAATGTGCTGATTGTATTGTGATAAACCCATACAATTTCTTCATGCTGAGACTAAAAATACGCTTATATGTTCTTCACAGCCTACCTTTTTTTGCTTTGTTTTCTAATCACTGCAAATAAGAAAAAACAATTCCATAATATTTTAGACATTCATTACAATTTTGGATTTAGCAGTTGACAATTTAGTTTCATGGAATATACAAAGGACAAGTGCACTTTTTAATTTTACAATTAGAATCTGATGTTGTAGGGTAAAGTTACGTATTAAACATCCTACTGCAATGTGCTAAAAGCA
Source organism: Lithobates clamitans (assembly GCA_037952925.1). Lineage (NCBI taxonomy): Eukaryota > Metazoa > Chordata > Amphibia > Anura > Ranidae > Lithobates > Lithobates clamitans. The sequence continues at coordinate 627,814 of JBBGZY010000500.1, read as the reverse complement.
AAAACCATCATTAAAATTTTCCACATTTCATGTCATGTTACAACCAAAAATGTAAATGTATTTTATTGGGATTTTACGTGATAGACCAACACAATGTGGCACATAATTGTGAACTGGAAGGAAAATGATAAATGGTTTTCATTTTTTTTTACAAATAAATATCTAAAAAAAAGTGGCGTGCATTTGTATTCAGCCCCCTTCACTCTGATAGTCCTAACTAAAATCTAGTGGAACCACTTGCCTTCAGAAGTCACCTAATTAGTAAATAGAGTACACCTGTGTATAATTTAATTTCAGTATAAATACAACTGTTCTGTGAGACCCTCAGAGTGAACAAACAGGATCATGAAGGTCACACCAGACAGGTCAGGGATAAAGTTGTAGATAAGTTTAAAGCAGGGTTAGGTTATAAAAAAATATCCCAAGCTTTGAACATCTCACAGAGTACTGTTCAATCCATCATCTGAAAATAAGAGTATGGCACACCTGCAAACCTACCAACACATGGCTGTCCACCTAAACTGACAGGCCGGGCAAGGAGAGTATTAATTAGAGAAGCAGCCAAGAGGCCCATCGTAACTCTGGAGGAGCTGCAGAGATCCACAGATCAGTTGGGAGAATCTGTCCACAGGCGTCCAGTTTGCAGTTAGCGAGAAGCCAAGTGGGGGACAAAGCAAACATGTGCAAGAATATGCTCTGGTCAGATGAAACCAAAATTGAACTTTGTGGACTAAATGTTGTAAAGCGCTGTGCAAACTGTTGGCGCTATATAAAACCTGTATAATAATAATAAAAGCAAAACGCTATGTGTGGTGGAAAACGAACACTGCACATTACCCTGAACACAGAATCCTCACCATGAAACATGGTGGTGGCATCATCATGTTGAGGGGATACTTATCTTCAGCAGGGACAGCAAAGCTGGTCAGAGTTGATGTAAGATGGATGGAGCTAAATACAGGGCAAACTTAGATTAAAACCTGTTAGAGTTTGCAAAAGACTTGAGACCAGTGGCGGCTGGTATTTTTTTTGGGGGGGTGGCAACCCCTTCGGGCCGCCAGTGGAGCGGTACTAGCACAACTGCCACCTGCTATGCATGAATCTATCCACTGCATATAGGGGGTGGCGAGGAGAGAAGGGGCGGCACCCGGGCTCCCACTGCTTGAGACTGGGGCGGAGGTTCACCTTCCAGCAGGACAATGACCCTAAACATACAGCCAGAGCTACAATGGAATGGTTTAGATCAAAGCATATGTGTTAGAATGACCCAGTCAAATTCCAGACCTAAGTCCAATTGAGAATCTGTGGCAAGACTTGAAAATTGCTGTCCACAGACACTCTCCATCCAATCTGACAGAGCTTGAGCTGTTTTGCAAAGATGAATGGGCAAACATTTCACTCTCTACATGTGCAAAGCTCGTAGAGACATATCCAAAAAGACGCAGCTGTAATTGCAGCAAAAGGTTGTTCTACAAAGTATTGACTCAGGGTAGCTGAATACAAATGCATGCCACACTTTTCACATATTTATTTGTAAAAAAATTTGAAACCCATTTATCATTTTCCTTCCACTTCACAATTATGTGCCACTTTGTGTTGGTCTATCACATAAAATCCCAATAAAATACATCTATGTTTTTGGTTGTAACATATAACAATTTGTAAAATTTCAAGGGGTATGAATACTTTTTCAGGGCACTGTATGACTAATGGTATCACTCATTTTATACAATACAGAACAGGAAAATATTTCAGTCTAATAAGACTGCCATTTATGGATTAAGGTTTTTCTTTCCAATACTGAGCCAAGATTGGCAATAATCTTCCGAAGTGTTTGAGATGCTAGGTTTCTTCTTTCAGTGAACCATTCTTGATATCGCTCGCCTCGCCTGAACTCCTGGCAAAATCCTCCTGGTATTTTAACAGCTAAAACACAAATATTGTAGCTGTTTTACTTAAAGCATTTGTTACCCCAACACTTTTTTATCCTGATATGTGCCTGCTGTACCATGTACGTGTATGAGAAAATATCCTGTTCTCTTTGTATTGCTTCCTTTATGTGAAATTCCTGGTGTTCCTGCCAATCCCTCTGCTTTCCTATGGACTACACTGAGCTGGAGAGCACAGCATGGTCAGTTCTCTAGCTGTGCTGGGAACTCAGTGTGCTGATCAATGATCAGACTTGTCCTGACATGCCCCCGCTGCACAGCCATTCACTGGGAAGCTCATTGTGCTGCTGCTTTTCCTCCCCCAGCTCTTATGCAGCTGAGAACAGAGGGAATGTGATCACTTATACAAAAAGGAGAAAAGATATTTAGAATTTTTTTTTACATCTTTACAAAAAATATTTTGCCTTTCATTTCTTTTTTTAAACTGAATGGGTTGTTTTACAAGGTGATCATTTACACTTTATTTTCTTTAATTTTCTATCACTTTAAGGATATGTATTTCTGTCTGGCCAGTCTGAGATTTACGCAGTCCAGGCAGTATAACCAACCTGATGACCTGAGATTTCTCTACTGCAGTAAAGCAACACAGCTAGGTCACCTCACCACCCACAGCCTGCAACTGGACAGTGCAGGAGCAGCAACATGCTGATGAGGTGATCTTCTGTGATCTCTCCTCCTGTTAGCATGTCCCTTATAAGCACATGAGCCCTGCAGCACAACTAGCTCCTAGTGCTGCTGCTTCCTTTCTTTTTTAGGATGCTGTTGTACAGAAAATTATATGAGGCTATATATAGAATCATCAGTGGTCGTGGTCTCATTGGAGGCTGTATACTTTTTTATCACCACCTCTTTACGTGTTGGTTACTTACATATATATGTCAATCATCTGCAATACTTGAAAGCTGGTCCCTGGCAATATTTTTTTGAGTTGTAGTCTGTGATGAGTGGTATCCCCTTATATCTTGATTTAAGGCCTATCAGGCAAGCTTACATGTGATGTAATGTCCTGTTATATGTTTTCTGTAGTCCTTCCAAGATGCATAAATGTAAATACAAATATTCTAATATTTCTCTGTATATACAAATGTCTACTATGATGGATATTTATACCTCTTTTTTTGTTATAATTTTAACTGTACATCAGCACCTACCCACTATGTCCTGAGGAAGAGAATAAATTGAGAAACGCGTTGACAAGCAAGTGTGGAGGAGTTGTTGGATCATATCTTTGCCATATAGAAAAATCTATCGCACACATCTACGGATTTCTCATATACTAATGAAAGGATCCAAACCTCTATGTTTATTGTATTGAGTATATGTTGACCTTGTCAAGCAATAGGGTGTTGTTTAAGTGTTATATGTTATATATTATTTTAAATTAATTTGTAATAAATGTTATTTTTTATACAATCATTGCCTCATGATATGCCTACAATGTCCTTTTTTTGAGAGTTTCTCTCAATCCTTACATATATCCTTTTTATGTTGGCATAGTGGGGGTCTTCCCTTTCTATGCATTTATTGATGTTTAATACCTGCATGGAATTCAGAATAAAAATTACAGATCTTTACAGCTTTAAAATGTTGTGAAATGGTCTCTTGTGTACATAAGCTATCATGTGGAATCATGCAAAAAAAAAAAGATATATAGTTGAACATAAAAAGCTAACAGAAATTATTGTGTTGTGCTTGTTATGCTAATTCTAAATTTACAATCTTTAACAGGTATTGTGAAAAAATACATTTTATATAGAAAGGAGCTATTCCAGCCACACGTTACTAGTGTAGTGGAGTGCCCATTTACTCACCATGCTCAAATGCAGGCACGGCTTTATCTCCATTTTCCACAACTCCCTGGGTTTCTGGACACAGGGAGTTCAAATTCCTCAGCTTCCCTTCCTCAGCAGCTCAGAGAGGTCAAACCTGATGAGGTAGAGGTAGCTGGGCAAAGGATCTGCAGGCAGGTGAAAAGCCCTTCACTGCCAAAATTGGCATGCAAGTAGTAGCTGAGCTAGAGCCTTATAGTACACAGCTTCTCCAGAAGACCTAACTACTGTGGGAAGCCCCCCTTGATTGCGACCAAAGTACCCCCTTTCCAGTGGGGTGGCCTCTTGGTTTAGGATCCCTCCAGCTGTTCACCTGGATAAGCAACTGCTGAATTTCTGCTGCAGCATCTCTTTGATAGAGGAACAGCCACCAATGTACATTAAGGGAGTCACAGCAGCATTGATACGGGGGACAATGACAATGACATCTGTGCATATATTGCTAGGAGGATTACACCAGTCAATGTATGTCAAGACACAGACAATAGATCTAAAAAATACTGGAGCCCACAATGCAATGCAACAGGTAGCTACAGCTATTATCAGATACAGAGAGGTTCTTTTATCCCTTTCAAAGTTTTCAGTTCTCCTAATTTGGTATTTGGCTACCAGAAATAGTTTAATATTCAGACCCACCATAATAATGTAGGTTATTACAGACCATACAAGGATATCAATGAGCTGAATCTTCAGAGCTATGGCAGAAGTGGTGAGACTCTGAGAAATCAGGACAAGAAATGTATAAGCCCAAATAGCAACCAAAATGCCCACCGTCTTAATGTTGGTCATTTTGTGAATATACCACATGGCGTAAATGACAGCACATCACCTGTCAGCCTGGGCAGCTACAATAGTGAGGTAGGAGATTCCAACAAAGTTAGCTGCAATAAACTTGGTGTTATTTTTATGGGGGTATCACGGACATCAAAAACTCTGACATAGTACCATGTAATGCCAGTGCAGAAGTCACTGATACAAGTGCTCATCATATATATGAATTGTTTTTCTCTTGTGAAAGAACGAGAGTATATAATAGCTGAAAACCCCAGTCCATTACAGATCACAATCGTGGTGGCTAGAGAGACCTGAAAACATAAAAAGCAAAACGTTGCCAAAATTGTCTGTAGAGACAGCAAGTGTGGGACCATGACCCCCTGTCAAATGGGGTTAGTAGTGACTAATGCCGCGTACACACGGTCGGAATTTCCAACAACAAATGTTCGATGGGAGCTTGTTGTCTGAAATTCCGACCGTGTGTAGGCTCCATCGGACATTTTCTGTCGGAATTTCCGACAAACAAAATTTGAGATCTGGATCTCAAATTTTCCGACAACAAAATCCGTTGTCAGAAATTCCGATTGTGTGTACACAATCCTGACTCACAAAATTCACGGCATTAGTGTGTGTGTGCAGCACATTTTATATCACTCCTGCTAATTCCTAGAAGGGAGCAGCCTGTCATGGGAGAAGATAAGAATAATTCTGTCACACACTATGGGAATTTTCTATGCCCCTATCTCCTGCTGAATGTTGAGAGAGCTGACCATGTTTAATGATGTAAATAATTCTTTTTTACAGCCTTTATTATTTATGTCATATGTCCAAGAAATATGATTGCACTCTGGATGCTAATATAATTATTATTTTAATTGTTGGTTTGGTTGCTGAAATGTTTAGTGCAGTCATTTTACCTTAAAATGTATTTACTGTAAGGTGAAAATGTAAAATAATATTGTGACAGAACCGTCCAGCACCCAGCTTGGTTGCTTCCGTCGAGATACAGGTTCCTCCAATCTGGACCCAAGAATCAGGTATTATAGCTGAATATTGCACCCAAGAATCTTGGCAACACTAGCTTAGGTGCTCTGGAACTCTTTATTGTAAAATCACACAGAATATATAGCACACCTGATCAGATGAGCCTTATAACATTATCTTATGCAAAGGAAACTGTATACAGGAATATAAGTAAAGGGTAACTCCACTTTCATGGGGGAAAAAAATAGCAAAGAAGAAAAAATAATATAGCGTATACGATTGTGACACAAGTCATTATGTAGTTGAATATTATTAAAAATTACCTTTCCTTTTCAATCTGCAGCACTGTAATTTTCTGAAAATGCAAAGCAATATGGCAACCTGGAGGTGTCCCGTACACAGAGTGTGTACTGACCACCCCCAGAAACTTTAACTTAATTTCATGCTTGTGTGATTGGCTCCCAGTTTTCCCAAAGACACAAAGTCAGCAAAGTCTGCAAAGATACAAGTCAGATTTCAGGCATCCCATGCAACAAAAATGTCATTCTTGGTGAGATACTACCAATAGGAAACCAAGGGATGCAGACCCTGCAATTTTCCTCATTAGAGGTTTGCTGGTGCAGCAGCTGGTTGATAATTATGAAACCACTCCTATTAGACAAACTTTTCCACATGGACACCAACAAACACACAGGGATTTCTCCAGAATAACAAAAGGTAGGAATCTGCAACAAGGTTTGTTAAAATCCTTGCAATGGACATAGCTCACTAGGGGAGGGGGAGGGGATGTTTTTTCTCAACAAAAGTGTAGTTACGCTTTAACATAGCAGGTAGGTCGGTCAGTGGGTAGCACCACCCCTGCATTGCACGATCGTCAGCCCACCACGCGTCAGCACTTACCCCATCTAGGTCATAGGCAGCACTTCCACCTCGTCGGCTTCACCCAGTGTCTCCTCCTCCTTGGCTTTATGGTGGCTTCCCCTGTGTTTTCTTCTCCTCCTCCTCGGTGGCCAATACCATCGCTTCTCCTCTCGGCCAATCGGGTCTCAGGACTTGCTTCCTCATTGGCCGGAAGAAGAATCAAGAAGACAATAGTGAATATTAATTTGCTATTGTCATACAACTCTCATGGCTCAGGGCGCACTGCGTGTAGATTAGGGTCCAGATGCATGGATTAGGGGGCGGCGCCCCTGCGCCCCATATGGATGGACCGCCACTGCCCAATCAACAACCCTGGATACAACATATATTACACCTTATTATTATCATTAACACATAACATCCCACTATGGTTCCACACCAAGGTTCAGTGGTTATAATTGTAATCACATCTCCAAGATGATCAGACAGACAGAAACAATAGGTGACTCAATTAACAATGGGAATGCACCCCTCGGCTAGGAGGCACACAATGGGAGAAAGACACTTAACACATAACACCTTAAACAGATTATATCAAGAGACCCCAGAATCAGGTTTCTTTGAGCTAATAATATTAACATCTGCTCTGAGTATCACAATCTAAAGCAGTCATTGCTGGTTTCGGGCATAGAGGCCCTAAATATGTATATGTGTCCTCCAGGTCTCAGAGTCTGTGTGTTTCGGGGAGACATGGGGGGTTGATTTACTAAAGGCAAAAAGACTGTGCACTTTGGAAAGTGCAGTTGCACAAGGCAAGAGCAGTTGCTCCATAGTTTAGTAAATGAGCAGAAGCTCTGCTGACTTTCATCAACCAATCATGTGCAAGCAAAAATGTTTTTTTATTTTTATTTTCCTTGCATGTGATTGGGTATTCTTTGCAAAGTGAAGCTTTGCCTCATTTAATAAGCTCTGGAGCAACTACACTTGCAGTGTGCAATTGTACTTTCCAAGGCGCACAATCTATTGGCCTTTAGTAAATCAACCCCATGGACTTGAATCAGAAACAAGACCACTCCAAGGGTCCCCCAGGCCCATAGTCAGTAGGCAAGAGGCCACCCTGCAGTCCTCTCCAAAAGCCCCTGTCCTGGTTGGATCTGTCACAAAAATATTCATGTCAGTTATTAATAGTTTAATTATTTATAGCCTACTCCTATTCATCTACAGTAAATGATCTTAAAGTTTTAAAGACGTACTTTTTGAAGAATCCCACACATTTACTTCTTGAATTCAGTGACACATATTTACTATGACCTGTCCATCCGATCGGGTGCAGGTGCCTCCATTCTAACTAAGGGAAACCGGCAGTAGAGCCTTCAGGCTTCACCACCAGTTTCCTACTACACATGCGCGAGTCGCACATCGCTTTCTGAATGACCCTGTTGTCTTCTGGGACACACACAGGTCCCGGAAGGGATCAGGGAAGCAGGAGAAAATGACTCCCTGGGCCACGCTGAGCTAGGATGGAAGTACATTATGTACTTCATTAACCACTTGCTTACTAGGCACTTAAACCCCCCTCCTATCCAGACCAATTTTCAGCTTTCAGTGCTCTCACACTTTGAATGACAATTACTCAGTCATGCAACACTGTACCCAAATGATTTTTTTGTCATTTTTTTCATACAAATAGAGCTTTATTTTGGTGGTATTTGATCACCTCCTAATTTCTGTGATAAAATTTTGCAAATTCGTAATTTTTCTTCATAAATTTTGGCCACAATTTATACTGCTACATATCTTTGGTAAAAATAACCAAAAATTTGTGGAAATTATTTGGTCTGTGTGAAAGTTTTAGAGTCTACAAGCTATGGTGCAAATCATAAAAAAATTATCACATCTGATGTACTGAGGCCTATCTCATTTCCTGAGACCCTAACAAGCCAGGAAAGTACAAATGCCCCCCAAATAACCCCTTTTTGGAAAGTAGACATTTCAATGTATTTAGTTAGAGGCATGGTGAGTTATTTGAAGTTGTATTTTTTCCCACAATTCTTTGCAAAATTGAGATTTTTTTTTTCCCCACAAAATTGTCATTGTAATAGCTTATTTCTCTCACATGGCATGTGTATACCACAAATGACACCCCAAAATACATTCTGCTACTCCTCCTGAGTATTACGATACCACATGTGTGTGACTTTTTCACTGCCTGGCCACATACAGAGGCCCAACATGCATGGAGCACCATCAGGTGTTCTAGGAGAATAAATTACACATCACATTTCTCAACCACCTATTACACTTTTGAAGGCCCTGGAGCACCAGGACAATGGAAACACCCACAAAATGACCCCATTTTGGAAAGCTAACACCCCAACGTATAATCTATGAGGCATAATGAGTCTTTTGAATGGTTTATTTTTTTCCAGAAGTTTTTGGAAAATGTGGAAAAAAATGAAAACGCATTTTTTTTTACACAAAGTTGTCGGTTTATAAGATATTTCCAACACATAGCATTTAGATAGCAAAAATGACACCCCAAAATACATTCTGCTACTCCTCCTGAGTATTACGATACCACATGTGTGGGACTTTTTCACTGCCTGGCCACATACAGAGGCCCAACATGCATGGAGCACCATCAGGTGTTCTAGGAGCATAAATTACACCTCACATTTCTCAACCACCTATTACACTTTTGAAGGCCCTGGAGCACCAGGACAATGGAAACACCCACAAAATGACCCCATTTTGGAAAGCTAACACCCAAACGTATAATCTATGAGGCATAATGAGTCTTTTGAATGGTTTATTTTTTTCCAGAAGTTTTTGGAAAATGTGGAAAAAAATGAAAACGCATTTTTTTTTACACAAAGTTGTCAGTTTATAAGATATTTCCAACACATAGCATTTAGATAGCAAAAATGACACCCCAAAATACATTCTGCTACTCCTCCTGAGTATTACGATACCACATGTGTGGGACTTTTTCACTGCCTGGCCACATACAGAGGCCCAACATGCATGGAGCACCATCAGGTGTTCTAGGAGCATAAATTACACCTCACATTTCTCAACCACCTATTACACTTTTGAAGGCCCTGGAGCACCAGGACAATGGAAACACCCACAAAATGACCCCATTTTGGAAAGCTAACACCCCAACGTATAATCTATGAGGCATAATGAGTCTTTTGAATGGTTTATTTTTTCCAGAAGTTTTTGGAAAATGTGGAAAAAAATGAAAATGCATTTTTTTTTACACAAAGTTGTCCGTTTATAAGATATTTCCAACACATAGCATTTAGATAGCAAAAATGACACCCCAAAATACATTCTGCTACTCCTCCTGAGTATTACGATACCACATGTGTGGGACTTTTTCACTGCCTGGCCACATACAGAGGCCCAACATGCATGGAGCACCATCAGGTGTTCTAGGAGCATAAATTACACCTCACATTTCTCAACCACCTATTACACTTTTGAAGGCCCTGGAGCACCAGGACAATGTAAACACCCACAAAATGACCCCATTTTGGAAAGCTAACACCCAAACGTATAATCTATGAGGCATAATGAGTCTTTTGAATGGTTTATTTTTTTCCAGAAGTTTTTGGAAAATGTGGAAAAAAATGAAAACGCATTTTTTTTTACACAAAGTTGTCAGTTTATAAGATATTTCCAACACATAGCATTTAGATAGCAAAAATGACACCCCAAAATACATTCTGCTACTCCTCCTGAGTATTACGATACCACATGTGTGGGACTTTTTCACTGCCTGGCCACATACAGAGGCCCAACATGCATGGAGCACCATCAGGTGTTCTAGGAGCATAAATTACACCTCACATTTCTCAACCACCTATTACACTTTTGAAGGCCCTGGAGCACCAGGACAATGGAAACACCCACAAAATGACCCCATTTTGGAAAGCTAACACCCCAACGTATAATCTATGAGGCATAATGAGTCTTTTGAATGGTTTATTTTTTCCAGAAGTTTTTGGAAAATGTGGAAAAAAATGAAAATGCATTTTTTTTTACACAAAGTTGTCCGTTTATAAGATATTTCCAACACATAGCATTTAGATAGCAAAAATGACACCCCAAAATACATTCTGCTACTCCTCCTGAGTATTACGATACCACATGTGTGGGACTTTTTCACTGCCTGGCCACATACAGAGGCCCAACATGCATGGAGCACCATCAGGTGTTCTAGGAGCATAAATTACACCTCACATTTCTCAACCACCTATTACACTTTTGAAGGCCCTGGAGCACCAGGACAATGTAAACACCCACAAAATGACCCCATTTTGGAAAGCTAACACCCCAACGTATAATCTATGAGGCATAATGAGTCTTTTGAATGGTTTATTTTTTCCAGAAGTTTTTGGAAAATGTGGAAAAAAATGAAAATGCATTTTTTTTTACACAAAGTTGTCCGTTTATAAGATATTTCCTGACAGACTCCATGGCAGCCTACGTATGGGTTAATCCCGCCTCTCATACCTCATAGGACCCCACTCCCATAAATCTTTGCTTCTAGACAGAGACTGTGTTCCTTTTTTGTCCTCCTCCTAGGACCAAGTGTATCTCTTACCTTATGAAGTTTTGTGGATCCAGTCCTGGTGGTTCGCACGTGTTTGATGATGGCGGTGTCTTGTTGGAGTCCAGCGTCCCCAGCTATTAGCAGGGCGGACATACGGGGTTCACTCTGATGCCTGAAGAGCTGATTATACCGGCCATTGGCTGGGGAGCGGCATCTCGGCCAATCGTCCCAGCTATTAGCGGGAGGCCTCCCTCATTATTACCCCGGTCGTGCGGTGAGCGCTCCTCTTGCTCCCATTCCAGGATGGATCCCCTCAGGTGCCGTGGTAATGTATACTTCTGTCTATGAATTTTTTTGGCAGCCTGTTGTGTGTGTTTGTTTTGTCCGAAATGCCTTTTTCCTATGGCCATGGCGGCTGGGACGCATCTGCGTTCCAGTCCGCCGCTTCCCCGCTCCGACTGCGCAGCTGCGAAGTCTCGATTGAGATCGAGGCTTGGTTCGCACCTGCGCAGTCTGCGCGCGATGACGGCAACTGCGCATGCGCGCGAGCGCCGTGGAGCGGCGTCGGTCACAGCGTAGGGACGCTGTGGCCGCGATGACGTCATCACAGGCGGCAGATTCAAATAGCTGTCACATACAGCTATGCTTTGGGATGCTCTTTCGCTCAGGCAGCGGCTTCCCTGTGTCCATCTCTCTGGCTTCTGAGGTAAGGAGCTTTGTTGTACCTTCCTGTGTCTAGGTCTCTTTCTCCAAATAGGGGAAAGAGAAAGTGAAAGTATACATAGGTAGTTATTGGTTTCTTATTGATTGTGTTTGCAGTCCTTTGTTTCTGTCGCCATGGATGTCTCACCGCCCCCTAGTGGCCAACCCTTACACCGCAGGTAGGATGAAGTATTTTTAAATTTTTCATTCTGCCTGTATTGTTTGGAGTACTATTTAGGAACAAGGTATTATTTTCTTCCCCTTCAGCCCTTCTAGGTCTGAACCACAGCTATCGGCACATAAAGAAAAAGACCAGTCTAGGTCTCATCATCACCAGTCTACGTCAGGTTCTAGACGTACTAGGTCATCTTCCAGACACCGCAAAGAGGGGTCAAGGTCTAAATCTAGCCATCATTCCCCCCGCCATTCCAGCCGCCCTGAGAGGAAAGCTTGCTGGGGATGTAAAACTCAGGTCCCAGAGGGTAAATCTCTCTGTGAGTTGTGCTTTTCAAGAGCCACAAAGGAAAGAGGTGCTGATGACCAGCAAGTGGAGGCTCTGGTCAGGAAGGTGGTCCAGGAATCTCTTAATAAAGCAGATCTTGACCGAGCAGTAATTCCTCCTTCTGTTATAACTCCAGTTGCTGAAGATATGGAGTCAGAAGTTCCAGGCCCATCTCATCATAGTCTCTCTTTTAGCGGCTCCTCGGACAGCGAAGCAGAGATAATTGAACCTGGTGCAGGTTTTGACTTTTCCCTGGTTCCCCAACTAGTCAGAGCGGTTAAAGACGCATTGAGATGGGAGGAACCAGTAGAAGCACCCTCTAAACAGAGGAAATACTTTAAACACCTTAAGAAGGATCGCCCGAACTTCCCCTTCCTGGGTGAACTGGGTGAAATTATCCTGGATGAATGGGGTAAAGTTGATAGGAAAAACTCTTTAATTTCCAAGATTGCGAAGATGTATCCTTTCAAGAATGATGAGGTTAAACATCTTGAATCAGCCCCCCTTGTTGATGCAGCTCTCATGAGGCTGGTGAGACATGTTACGCTCCCTCTAGAGGATACCGTCTCTTTCAAGGATGGTTTGGAGAGGAAGATTGATACGGACTTAAAACGTATCTATATCACGGCAGGGATGGCTTGTAAACCGGCTCTGGCCCTCGCAGCTTTGTCAAAAGCCATGGAGTCCTGGACGGATGATGTGGGTGCAGCTCTAGGAAGTGTGTCTGAGGACTTATTCAAGAGCTCTCCAATACATGAGCTGAAACTGGCTTCGGTCTTCCTGGGAGAAGCATCCATCGACATTATTCGCCTCGTGGCACGTGTCATGCTTTCATCAGTTACAGCGAAACGTGCCCTCTGGTTACGCCCATGGGTTGCAGACCCTGCCTCTAAACAGGCCTGGTGCAGGATTCCTTTCGAAGGCTCCTCTCTCTTCGGAAATAAACTGGATTCTGCTATCTCCCGTGCTACTGGGGGCAAGTCAGGATTCTTACCCCAGGACCGTCGTATCCTTAACCAAAGAAGGACTCAACCTAGACAAGAACCAGAACGCGCTAGAGATGCTCGTCGCTACAGACCTGGTCGGGAGTTTAGGAAAAACTGGAGGAGAGGCCAGCCTTCAGGCCAAAAATCCTCAAAGTCAGCCCCACCAAGTAGTCGGGACACTTCCAAGTCCTTTTGATACGATGCCTGTCCAGGTAGTGCAAGTAGGGGCTCGTTTACTCCGGTATCAGCACGTCTGGGCAGCCTCGATTCAAGATTACTGGACCGTCAAAACAGTCTCCTCAGGTCACACTTGGGTTTTCACCAATCCACCCAGTCACCGGTTTGTGCCTACGGTCCTTCCGCTCTCAGAAGAAAAAAGACAAATTCTTCTATCTTATACAGATTCCCTGATTGCCCAAGGGGCCGCCATTCAAGTTCCATCAGAAGAAAAATTTCTTGGAATTTATTCCCCCCTTTTCATGGTCCTCAAAAAGAATGGCTCTTGGAGGCCAGTAATCGACCTGACACATCTAAATTCCTTCATCAAGAAGGAAAAATTCAAGATGGAAACCCTGCTGACAATCCGACAAACAGTTCAACCAGGAGATTGGCTGGTCTCCATAGACCTGAAAGACGCCTACTTTCATGTGCCGATCGCAAAAGATTTCCAGAGGTATCTCCGATTCGCAGTAGGCCAGAGGCATCTCCAATTCACTTGTCTCCCATTCGGGCTCACAACATCGCCTCGAGTGTTTTCGAAGCTCTTATTGGCGGTAGTTGCTCTAATCCGAGTAAGAGGCATCCGGTTACACCATTACTTGGACGACCTACTCCTACTGTCTCAGGACAGGGAACAGATTTTGTCACATCGGGACCAAGTCATATCTACTCTGACAGAGTTCGGTTGGCTATTGAACAGGGAGAAAAGTCACCTAGTTCCGACACAAACTCTAGTATTCCTCGGGGCCCTATTCAACACAGTGGAGAGCACCATCTCTCTTCCTTTGGAGAAGATTCCGGTAATTCGAGAGAGAATTCGCCTAGCATTGTCAGCAACTCTCCTCAGAGCCTCTCAGTGTCTCAAAATAATCGGCACTATGGTAGCCACAGCCCCCATGGTGAAGTGGGCGCAATGGAAAATGCGGCCCTTTCAGAAGGGTTTTCTCCAGCAATGGGATCCAGGGTCTCGAGACCATCTGGTGCGGGTAACCACCTCCATGCGGGAGAGCCTCCCTTGGTGGCTGCTACGGAAAAACCTCCTCAATTGTCACTCCATAGCTCCTGTCTCCTGGATTACAGTGACAACGGATGCGAGCAACAGAGGTTGGGGCGCTCTCTGTCTGACGGAGATAGCCCAGGGCAGGTGGGACTTCCCATCCCAAGGGATAGTCTCAAATGTCCTGGAGCTCCGAGCTGCCTTCCGTGCCCTTCAAGCTTTTCTCCATCTGATATCAGGAGCCTCAGTTCTCCTGAGACTGGACAACACGACCGCAGTGTCATACATCAAGAGACAGGGGGGCACCCGCAGTCTCGCCTTACTGAGGGAAGTAAGCCCAATCATGTCCTGGGCCCAGATGTACTTAACAAATCTATCCGCTGTGTATCTTCCAGGAATTCAAAATGTCCAAGCGGACTTCCTTTCAAGAGTCACCCTGGACAACAACGAGTGGTCCCTCCACACCGAAGTTTTCGATTGGCTCCTGTCTCTAGGGATGATGCCGGAAGTGGATCTGTTCGCATCCCCATGCAATTTCAAGCTGGGGAAATATTACACGAGGTGTCGTTGTCCCCAGGCCTTCGGAGTGGATGCCCTGACGGACCAGTGGAAATTCCACAGGGCCCATGCCTTTCCCCCAGTTCCAGTCATTCTTCGTTTCCTCTCGAGGCTCAGGTGGGAGAATGTCGAGGTACTGGCAGTGGTCCCGTTTTGGCCCAACAGGCCATGGTTTCCTCTCCTGATGCAGCTCAGTTACCGAGAACCGGTCCCTCTCCCGTCCAGACCAGATCTCCTGCTGCAGGGAGCGTCTCTTCACCCTTGCCCATTCCAGCTCCATCTGATGGCTTGGTGGTTGAGAGGAGAAGGTTGGAAGCTCTAGGTTGTCCTAGTACAGCTATTGCTACATTGTTGAATGCCAGAAGAGCGGGCACCAACAGAGTATATCAGAGGATTTGGGCGAAGTTTGCGGACTATGTGATTTCCACCAATGGATCCTGTAGTAATCCAAGGATTCAGGACATTTTAGGTTTTCTACAAACTGGCCTGGATCTGTCCCTATCGGTGAGTTCCTTGCGGGTCCAGGTTTCGGCAATCTCAGCCTTCACAGGCGTATCATGGGCCAGACACCCCCTTACTAGGCAGTTCTTCAAGGGAGCAATAAGGCTTAGGCCTCAGAAAAGACCAAGATTCTCTAAATGGGATCTCCCTCTCGTCTTGGATTTCTTCTCAGAAAAGGAGATACGGCATATGGATCAGTCATCAATTAGAGAGCTTTCTCTCAAAGTGGTCTTTCTAGTGGCCATAACATCGGCCAAGAGAGTTTCTGAAGTTGGATCCCTAGGATACAAAGAACCTTTTCTTACCTTCTTCCCAGACCGGGTAGTCTTGATCCCCATGTTAGGATCGAATCCTAAAGTAACAACCATCTTCCATGAAAATCAGGAGATTGTCCTCCCTACTTTCAGATCCACTGAGGACTCTAATGTTCACCCTCTAGATGTTGGGCAGGTTCTGAAACAATACCTAGAAGCCACAGCTTCTTTCCGCCAGTCTGATTATCTGTTTGTGCTTTTTCACGGCAAGAACAAGGGTTTACGGGCTTCCTCTAGAACCATCGCATCATGGATCGTTCAAGCTATCCAATGGGCATACAGGTCTAAGGGTTTGGCTCCTCCGGAGGCGGTAACCGCTCATTCTACCAGGAGCGTCTCTACATCATGGGCAGCATCCCGACATGTGCCTCCAGATGTAATCTGTAAAGCGGCCTCATGGTCATCAATTAACACTTTTATGACACACTATTGTGTAGAACCGGCTTCTTTGTCTACGGTTAACTTTGGTTTGCACGTATTATCTGTTGATGGTGCCAATTAAACCTTTTTTTCTTTAACCAGCAATTGCCCACCCGGGTGTGTATGGCTAGTTATTTCCCATACGTAGGCTGCCATGGAGTCTGTCAGGAAAACGGAAAATTTATATCAAATACTTACCGTAATTTTCCTTTCCTGATGGACTCCATGGCAGCAGGAGTTCCCTCCCAGTTGCTGGAGTAGGCTAAGTTACGGAACACAGTCTCTGTCTAGAAGCAAAGATTTATGGGAGTGGGGTCCTATGAGGTATGAGAGGCGGGATTAACCCATACGTAGGCTGCCATGGAGTCCATCAGGAAAGGAAAATTACGGTAAGTATTTGATATAAATTTTCCGTTTTCCAACACATAGCATTTAGATAGCAAAAATGACACCCCAAAATACATTCTGCTACTCCTCCTGAGTATTACGATACCACATGTGTGGGACTTTTTCACTGCCTGGCCACATACAGAGGCCCAACATGCATGGAGCACCATCAGGTGTTCTAGGAGCATAAATTACACATCACATTTCTCAACCACCTATTACATTTTTGAAGGTCCTGGAGCACCAGGACAATGGAAACACCCACAAAATGACCCCATTTTGGAAAGCTAACACCCCAACGTATAATCTATGAGGCATAATGAGTCTTTTGAATGGTTTATTTTTTCCAGAAGTTTTTGGAAAATGTGGAAAAAAATGAAAACGCATTTTTTTTTACACAAAGTTGTCCGTTTATAAGATATTTTCAACACATAGCATTTAGATAGCAAAAATTACACCCCAAAATACATTCTGCTACTTCTCCTGAGTATTACGATACCACATGTGTGGGACTTTTTCACTGCCTGGCCACATACAGAGGCCCAACATGCATGGAGCACCATCAGGTGTTCTAGGAGCATAAATTACACATCACATTTCTCAACCACCTATTACACTTTTGAAGGCCCTGGAGCACCGGGACAATGGAAACACCCACAAAATGACCCCATTTTGGAAAGCTAACATCCCAACGTATAATCTATGAGGCATAATGAGTCTTTTGAACGGTTCATTTTTTTCCAGAAGTTTTTGAAAAATGTGGAAAAAAATGAAAACGCATTTTTTTTTACACAAAGTTGTCCGTTTATAAGATATTTCCAACACATAGCATTTGGATAGCAAAAATGACACCCCAAAATACATTCTGCTACTCCTCCTGAGTATGGCGATACCACATGTGTGAGACTTCTACACAGTCTGGCCACATACAGAGATCCAACATGCAAGGAATACCGTCAGGTGTTCCAGGGACACATAGCATGCACATACCAAGAATTACACCCCAAAATACATTATGCTGAGCAAAGCGTAAACAAAAAAGATTACCTGTGGTTGTAGTAGCGCAGTTGTACACAGGAGGATAGCACTGGTCCAGGCAGCAGGCAGGGACTTGGTCAGCAGCGGCGAACACAATTGTCCAGGCAGCAGGCAGAGTTACTGTCCATATAAAGTCCAGGGTCAGTGCAGGCAGAGATATTGTCCGCAGTGCCAAAAATATTGGTCCTGGTAGTAGGCAGGTCCATGTGGTATGGTCAGTGCAACAGGCAGAGGCATGATGGCAGTAAGTCCTACAGGCAGAAGTAGGGCCTCGTTCAGGACAGAATGGGGACAGGGGTAGAGGCTTCTTCCACCCAAATCTCTTTGAAGCCTCCGAGTCTCCAGACCCTAATCTAGGATTGAGAAAACAAAAAAAATTGTTTTCTTCATCCAGAAAAACAATTCTGGAGCCCCTCACATATGTGAGACCCCTGTGTTGAATCCCACTAGTCCAGTTGCAGGGTACAAGATCAGTCCAAGAGGCAGGCAAATATCATGGTCAAACAGTCCAAGGTCAGTTCCAGATCAGGCAGAGGTATGTACAGAATCGTTGGGCAGAAGCATGGTCGAATAACAGTCCAGGGTCAGTTCCAGATCAGGCAGAGGTATGTGCAGAATCGTTAGGCAGAAGCGTGGTCAAATAACAAGCCAGGGTCAGTTACAGAGGAGGCAGTGGCATAAGGGGTGTGAGGGTAAATTGCAGGAATGGAGGCTTACGTTTACCATACTTCACTAATAATTTTGTGAAGTATGGTAACGATGAAAACATTCACCTACGCAGAGGCCTGGTTCAGAAGGACATTGTGCACAATAATAAGATGTGTCTCTTCTGAATCCAGCTCTGGTACACACCTTACATTTTTTTTGCCGTCGTTGGCCTGTTGGTTTGGGAGGGATCTTATCTGGAAAGTGGCGTTCGGAGAGTCAACTTAGAACATCAGATTGGATATTTTCTGGGGGGCCGTTCGGGAATGTAAGGGCAGTGAAAACTTCCTCCTGGTAGCCAAGGAAGCGTTTGGGGTTTTGGGTGGAGTTACGATAAATGACATAAGAATTGTAGATGGCCAAATGAAAAAAATAAATTGCGACTTTCTTACACCAATGGCATGTCCGTCTTGTAGCAAGGTACAGTTCCAGCATCTGGTCATTCAAGTCGACTCCCCCCATAAACAAATTATAGTCAAAGATGCATTTAGGTTTCTGTATGGGGCCATTTCTTCTGGGGATTTCCATGAAGGTATCATCGTGGATTGAAGACAACATGTACACATCTCTTTTGTCTCTCCACTTCACTGCCAAAATCTCGTTGTTTCGTAGACTCGCCGTTTCTCCTTTTCTCAATTTTTTATTGACCAGACTTTGAGGAAAGCCCTTCCGGTTCTTTTTGATGGTACCACATGCAGGCGTCTTCTTCCGATGCAGGTTGTGGAACAGGGGCAGAGATGTGTAGAAGTTATCTATGTACAGGTGGTAGCCTTTCTCCAGTAGGGGGTATATGAGGTCCCAAACAATTTTCCCGCTTGATCCCAAGTAGTCTGGGCAATTAGGGGGTTGCAGCTGGGTGTCCTTCCCTTCGTACACTTTGAAGCCATACAAGTAACCTGTGACTCGGTCACATAATTTGTATACATTCACCCCATAGCGGGCCCTTTTACTGGGAATATATTGCTTTATTTTAAGCCTGCCACTAAACTTAACAAGGGACTCATCCACACATATGTTTTTGTCCGGGGGAAACAGCAGGGGGAATAGTGCAGAAAAATAATTTAAAAGTGGCCAAATTTTGAAAAGTCTATCATAGTTTGGGTCATTTCGGGGAGGGCGCTGGGTATTGTCGTTGAAATGAAGAAACCTCAATATCATGAGGTATCTGTTTCTGGGCATTACCTTGGAGTATACTGGCATGTGTTGGAGGGGGTGGGTTGACCAATAGGATAGCAAAGTGTTTTTTTTCGTGAGTCCCATGTTAAATGTGAGCCCTAAAAAAACCTTCAACTCCTCCACCGTTAGGTCTCTCCATTCGTAGGGACGGGCATAGTAGGACGTTGGATTATTCGCAATGAATTGCTGTGCATAAAGGTTGCACTGGGCCACAATACTTGACAGCATGTCCTCGGTAAAAAATAAATTAAAAAAATCTATTGGGGAAAAATTCTCCGTGTTCACCTGGACTCCTGGCTGGGCAGTGAAAGGGGGAATGTTGGCTTCTCCTGAATTAGGAGGAAGCCACAAGGGGTTCTGCAGGGCATAGGGAAGGCTGGCATGGGTCCTTGGCCTTTCTTGCCGAGGCACTGCGGTGCTGGTGGATGGCACTGCCGTGCTGGTGGATGGGACTGCCGTGCTGGTGGATGGGACTGCCGTGCTGGTGGATGGGACTGCCATGCTGGTGGATGGGACTGCGGTGCTGGTAGATGCCACTGCCTCCCCACCAGAACGCCTTCGTTTGGCGGGCCGAATCTCTTCCTCCTCTGAGTCACTCAGTGTTCCACTACTGAGGACTGGCTCATAATTTATGTCCGACTCGGAATCGGAAGGGAATCTGAAAAAGAGAGCTCCCTGTTGCTCTCATCGGCCTAGGACAGTATTTGGTATGCCTCCTCGGCGGAAAAGCTTTTTTTGGCCATGGTTGCTAAGCCTGCACTGATGGGCACTGATGAGGTGGCACTGATGAGCACAGATGGGCACTGAGGTGGCACAGAGGGGCACTGATGAGGTGGAACAGATGTGCACTGATGAGGTGGAACAGATGTGCACTAATGAGGTGGAACAGATGTGCAGATGTGCACTGATGAGGTGGCACAGGTGGGCACTGATGAGGTGGCACAGGTGGGCACTGATGAGGCAGCACAGGTGGGCACTGATGAGGCGGCACAGGTGGGCACTGATGAGGTGGAACAGATGTGCACTGAGATTGCACAGATGTGCACTTATGAGGTGGCACAGCTGGGCACTGATGGGACGGCACAGATGGGGCGGCACAGATGGAGGGGCACAGATGGGGCGGCACAGATGGAGCGGCACAGATGGGGCGGCACAGATGGAGCAGCACAGATGGGCACTGATGAGGCGGCACAGATGTGCACTGATTGCACAGATGTGCACTGAGGCAGCACAGATGTGCACTGAGGCAGCACAGATGGGCACTGATTGGCACAGGTGGGCACTGATGAGGTGGCACAGGTGGGCACTGATGAGGTGGCACAGGTGGTCACTGATTGTGCAGATGTGCAGCTGGACACTGATCACCGCTGGGCAGACAGGTGGGCACCGATTGGCACAGGTGGGCACCGATTGGCACAGGTGGGCACCGATTGGCACTGTACTGATGGTGCACTGTACTGATGGGGCACTGTAATGATGGGGCACTGTATTGATGGGGCACTGTATTAATGGGCACTGTATTGATGGGCACTGTGGGCACTGTAGGCACAGTAAATCACAAAGGAACACTCACAGAACGCTGACAGATCTCTCTCTCCTCACACGCTGTCTCTGTGTGAGGAGAGAGAGCCGGCAATGAGAGATGATCTCAATTGTTTAAATTTCAGATCATCTCTCATTGGAGGCAGCGATCGCACTGTAAACGGCCGCTGTGATTGGCCGTTTACAGCGATCTGTGATTGGCTGTGTCCAAGGGACACGGCCAACACAGAATTTCCCCGTTGCGCGCTCGTGAGCGCGCACGGGGAGCGAGGAAAGGGGGGGCCGTCATATGACGGCCTCCCGGGAATTGACATCCGCGCTGAAGCTGTCATTCGGCTACGGCCGGATGTCAGGTGGTTAAAGGTAAAAAAGAAAAAAAAATTGTTATCCGAAAACGAGTGGTGGAGGGGTGGTCTTTCCTTTAAGACCAAGTTGTAAAAGTGGGTGGAACTCCGCTTTAAGCTTATGTTGAATTGTTGAAACAACTATTTTTTGTGGTGCTATTTCAATGCTGATGTTATAAAATAAACATGTATGCTGTGACCAAATATTTTCTTTAAAAAAAAAAGTTTTGTCTAAATTGTCACCTTTCTCATAGAGGTGGATATCTAAAAAAATGAATTGTAGGCCCCCATGCAGTGCTATTCATGACTCTTATGCCCCGTACACATGGTCGGATTTTCCAACGGAAAATATGTGATAGGACCTTGTTGTCGGAAATTCCGACTGTGTGTAGGCTCCATCACACATTTTCCATCGGATTTTCCGACACACAAAGTTTGAGAGCAGGCTATAAAATTTTCCGACAAAATCCGTTGTCGGAATTTCCGATCGTGTGTACACAAATCCGACGCACAAAGTGCCACGCATGCTCAGAATAAATAAAGGGATGAAAGCTATTGGCTACTGCCCCGTTTATAGTCCCAACATACGTGTTTTACGTCACCGCGTTCAGAATGATCAGATTTTCCGACAACATTGTGTGACTGTGTGTATGCAAGACAAGTTTGAGCCAACATCCGTCTGAAAAAATCCTAGGATTTTGTTGTCGGAATGTCCGATCAATGTGTACGGGCACTTACTGTGGAGAGTATGTTGTTTTGCACTCTGTGTTATAATGGTTGCAACCCACTGCAAATGTGTGAAATTGATTTGTCAGGCAGTGATGGTTGAAAGAGACCCCACTCGCTGCCCTGGCAGCAAAGTGCACCCTGATTAGCTGCTGTGCAGCCTGAAAATTAAAACAGACTGCTGGGAACTGCTTGGAACTATGGGGAATGTAGTACCCAGGGGACCGTTCTTTATCAAGCCAGGGACTGGGTGGGACCACAAGTCCCAGGAGGACAGAAAGCTGCAAAGGGAGGAAAAGGAAAGAGAAGCCTGGGCTCAGGGCAGTCTCACAAGGGATGTGAGGGTTGACCAGGTACAGGGTTGGTGATTTGGAGAGCAGCTTTTCGTTAGTGTTTTGCCACAGTGTCAGAGAGAGAGACTGGGCTGCCATATCTGTTGGGGCACAGGTGTTGGAGAGACCCAGCAAACTGAATGAAAGGGTTGTTACTGTTTCTGTGAGAGAACACTATTACTGGGCCCTAAGCGTAATCAAGGGAATGTAGGGGGAGGGGCAAAAGAGTAAGGGAAAAGAGGGGACATCATTCATAATAAAAAGTGATGTCCCATTAATGATTAAGACCCTTAGGAATGTGAGTATCTAGTTTAATAACCCAAAACACCTCTCTCTTACATAAAACACAATTTTCAATAGGCTGGACTCTGAAGGGCTGTAATATTGAATTGTGTACTAGTACAAAGTGTTTTGCTACATTGGTACCCTTAGACATTTTAATATTGGAGATGATCTTGTATTCTGTATACCTCTATTTAGGGTGTAACATGTAACATGTTACTTTGAAGCAGACCCCAACACCCAACCCCCCACCCCGACAGTGGCGGAGTTTCTTCTCCCTGCACCTGGTGTCACATTTTAAAAACAGAGCGGATGTGCAGGGTTTGACCTATACTGGCACAGCATTCATTCACAGAGATCTGTGAGTGACTGAAGTACACGTGTAGCGCAGTCCTAAAGGAAGAATGAGTATACCCTCTGAGTGCGAGTTGAGCCCAAATACTAAATGACACCGCCACAACCACTCTGACACACCCCTAACCAGAGATTAGCAACACAAGCTACCAACGCCATAAAAATTGAACAGTAACTGTCCCCTAACTCTAGACAAAGACCTTCTACGTTAATAATACCCCTCTCCTTTCTCAGAAAACAGCAATAACTGGGCCTAGATTTTACCTCAAATGGGCAAATCAGCTTAAACTGTAGTAAGAACACCTAGGGGCATAGTGGTGACAACAGGTACACAGAACAAACCCTTAGTTTGCTAAGCTTTTGCCAGGCCCTGGCGCGTGACTTTAGTAAGTTCAAGTCTGCCTGTAGGTATCTGAGCCAAAA
The DNA here is from genome assembly GCA_037952925.1 of Lithobates clamitans. Taxonomy (NCBI): domain Eukaryota; kingdom Metazoa; phylum Chordata; class Amphibia; order Anura; family Ranidae; genus Lithobates; species Lithobates clamitans. The sequence goes on along the minus strand of JBBGZY010000500.1, from coordinate 604,348 downwards.
CTAGAAATAGCGTTCTGTTAGACAGCCTGCCTAGGGCATTCCTATATTGCAAATCCAGTAAATAAAAAAAACAATTAGGATATACAGTATCTCACAAAAGTGAGCACACCCCTCACATTTTTGTAAATATTTTCTTATATCTTTTCATGTGACAACACTGAAGAAATTACACTTTGCTACAATGTAAAGTAGTGAGTATACAGCTTGTATAACAGTGTAAATTTGCTGTCCCCTCAAAATAACTTAACACAGAGCCATGTCTAAACCGCTGGGAACATGTGAGTACCCCTAAGTGAAAATGTCCAAATTGGGCCCAAAGTGTCAATATTTTGTCTGGCCACCATTATTTTCCAGCACTGCCTTAACCCTCTTGGGCATGGAGTTCACCAGACCTTCACAGGTTGCCACTGATGACATCACGGAGCTGATGGATGTTAGAGACCTTGAGCTCCTCCACCTTTCGTTTGAGAATGCCCCACAGATGCTCAATAGGGTTTAAGTCTGGAGACATGCTTGGCCAGTCCATCATCTTTACCCCCAACTTCTTTAGCAAGGCAGTGGTCATCTTGGAGGTGTGTTTGGGGTCGTTATCATGTTGGAATACTGCCCTGTGGCCCAGTTTCCAAAGGGAGGAGATCATGCTCTGCTTCAGTATGTCACAGTACATGTTGACATTCATGGTTCCCTCAATGAACTGTAGCTCCCCAGATCTGGCAGCACTCCTGCAGCCCCAGACCATGACACGCCCACCACCATGCTTGACTATAGGCAAGACACACTTGTCTTTGTATTCCTCACCTGATTGCCGCCACACACGCTTGACACCATCTGAACCAAATAAGTTCTTGGTCTCATCAGACCACAGGACATGGTTCCAGTAATCCATGTCCTTAGTCTGCTTGTCTTCAGCAAACTGTTTGCGGGCTTTCTTGTGCATCATCTTTAGAAGATGCTTCCTTCTATGATGACAGCCATGCAGACCAATTTGATGCAGTGTGCGGCGTATGGTCTGAGCACTGACAGGCTGACCCCCCCACCCCACCCCTTGAACCACTGCAGCAATGGTGGCAGCACTAATACGTTTCAAAAGACATCCTCTGGATATGATGCTGAGCACGTGCACTCAACTTCTTTGGTCGACCATGGCGAGTCCTGTTCTGAGAGGAACCTGTTAAACCTCTGTATGGTCTTGGCCACCATGCTGCAGCTCAGTTTCAGGGTCTTGACAATCTTTTTATAGCCTAGGCCATCTTTATGTAGAGCAACAATTTATTTTTTCAAATCCTCAGAGAGTTTTTTGCCATGAGGTGCCATGTTGAACTTCCAGTGACCAATATGAGAGAGTGAGAGCGATAACATCAAATTTACCACAACTGCTCCCCATTCACACCTGAGACCTTGTAACACTAATGAGTCACATGACACCAGGGAGGGAAAATGGCTAATTGGCCTCAATTTGGACATTTTCACTTAGGAGTGTACTCACTTTTGTTGCCAGCGGTTTGGACATTAATGGCTGTGTGTTGAGTTATTTTGCGGGGACAGGAAATTTACACTGTTATACAAGCTGAACACGCACTACTTTACATTGTAGCAAAGTGTAATTTCTTCAGTGTTGTCACATGAAAAGATATAATAAAATATTTACAAGAATGGGAGGGGTGTACTCAGTTTTGTAAGATACTGTATATAGATAGTCATTGATGGGCAGGTATCTACTCAACAATTATGGATGGGGAGACATTTTCTGTAGGTAACTAGATGGGTGGTCAATTGACCTGGAAACCTTGATTCATGAGTGTCCCATTTTATGTTGCTTCACCAGTAGAGAATTACTGTTTTAAATCTCACAACATTAATCATGTGAAGTTGTTGGTGACAGAAGAAAGACAGAAGGGTATTTTACAATTTTGGTGTCTAATGCCGCGTACACACGGGCAGACTTTTCAACCGGACTGGTCCGACAGACTTTCCAGCGGACTTTCGACGGACTTCCGACAGACTTTCTAATGAACGGACTTGCCTACACACGATCACACCAAAGTCCGACGGATTCGTACGTGATGACATACACTGGACTAAAATAAGGAAGTTGATAGCCAGTAGCCAAAAGCTGCCCTAGTGTCGGTTTTTGTTCGTCGGACTAGCATACAGACGAGCGGATTTCTGGGTCCGGCGGAGTTACGACGTAAAGATTTGAAGCCTGTTCCAAATCTAAAGTCCGTCAGATTTGCGACTGGAAAAGTCCGCTGAAGGTCCGGTGAAGCCCACACACGATCGGATTGTCCGCTGGATTTGGTCCGTCTGCGTCCGTCAGACCAGTCCGGTCGAAAAGTCCGTGTGTATGCCCCATTAGGCAGCATGGTCTCTAAACAGAGTCCTGTAAATGTCTGACTGCTGCTTTATAATCAACTACACTCATATCAAGTCATGAGGTTCATCTGGTTTTAAAAGACAGTTCAGTTTACCTCCTACCCACTTAGCCCAAAGTGTCAACAAAGCAGCATGATTAAGATAAAATAATTATAATTATGGGTGTCACTGTCTTCCTTGTTATTGGATACATCAATGGGTGGCTGACAGTGGCAGGGTAAGGATTATATTCTTTATACCTGTATTTTGCAGGGAGTAATGAAACTGTCATGCACTTTAAAACATCATATCTTGTGGGAAAACCCTTATTATAAAGGGTGCTTTTCTTTAACTGCCTAAATAAAAAAACTATATGGAATTAAATGAAGTTCATTGGAGATGTAGCAGTGTATTTATACATGCATGATACACGAAGATAACCATTTATTATATGATAAAAATGTCTTACAATGAATTCTTCTCTGTGCCGTATAGAGCCCTGTCTTTGCTTTTCTATATTTGTGATAAGAAGTTACCCAAAGGTTTCAGGTAAATACAAATGTATTTTTAGTAAATACTTAGGCAGGCCATAGACCACAGGTTGAAGGAAAGAAATTTGCATGATTCCCCAGTCAACACAGATAGTGCTGACAAAGGAATCTCTCCTGCTAAACAATTGTCTGCTCCTGGCAGGGAGGGTGGTGTTAGCGGGCAGAGGAAGAGAAGACAGTGATTATCTCTAGCGGCTAGAGCAGCTGCAATTTGGAAGAGAATCCAGCAGGCTGGTTGTACCCAAGTTGATTGATCGATCAACTTGGTACATTCAGCCTGCCCATAAATGATTTTAACCATGTATGGCCGGCCTTAGTGTATGTTAGTAGTTTTTTTTAATTTTAAATCTGTGTGGGTGCAGGTGTATGTCCCCAAACTCGCACTGTCTGCATTTGAAGCAGTGCACCCGGATCCACACAAATGTCAAACTGGGAGCAGCGGACATGTCCGTGCAGTCACTGCGTCTCAATTGGCATGAATAGGACTGCCTGCACTCGAGATGATCAGAACTTCTGTGAATCCTGTACAGGCAAACACGCCCCCTTGCAAGGTTGTACGCTTAAGTACACCCATGTGAACAAGGCCTTAGTCTTTCTTAATGCTAGTTATGCTACATTGGTCCTTCAGGTTGGGTAAAGCGCTAACAATTATAGTATAATATAATATATATAATATAATTATACAATTGTAGTGCCACAAAAAAGTAAGTAGACCATTCTTTGTTTTTCATCCATTCCGGGACACACAGCGTCTTCAAATTCATAATGATAGGGTTACGCTGGCACCTTTAAAAAGTAAGTAGACCACTCTTTTACTTCAGGTAGTGGATATTAACCACTTCAATACCAGGCACTTTCCCCCCTTCCTACCCAGGACAATTTTCAGCTTTAAGCGCTGTCGCAATTTGAATGACAATTGTGTGGTCATGCTACACTGTACCCAAACTTAATTTTTATCATTTTCTTCCTACAAATAGAGCTTTCTTTTGGTGGTATTTGATCACCACTGGGGTTTTTATTTTTTGCTAAACAAACAAAAAAAGACTGAAATTTTTGAAAAAATATGTTTTTCTTTGTTTCTGTTATAAAATTTTGTTTTCTCCTTCACTTACGGGCACTGATGAGGCGGCACTGATGGCTACTGATGTGGAGGCACTGATATGTAGAATTGAGGCACTGATAGGCAGCACTGATGGGCACCGATAGGCGGCACTGATATGCAGCACTGATGGGCACTGATAGGCGGCACTGATAGGTGGCACTGACAGGCAGCACTGATGGGCACTGACAGGTGGAACTGATGGGCACTGACAGGTGGAACTGATGGACACTAATAGATGGCACTGATGGGCAGCACTGATGATGGGGTACTGACAGGTTTTACTGATGGGCACTGATTGGCACTGTTATAGGCACTGATTGGCACTGTTGTGGGCACTGATTGG
>JBBGZY010000499.1:2667500-2919290 GCA_037952925.1 Lithobates clamitans | reverse complement strand
TCTGTCAAACAGATCTGTAAAGCTGCAATCTAGGCACCGATACATTCCTCTTTACCAAATGTGTACACGTAAGTGTGTATTTGTGTACACGCATGTATATGTTTCGCTTGCGTACACCTACACGTGAGGTACTTCCCTCCCCTCTGTGAATTCTCATTCAGACTTGGGAGACATGACAATATCAGTGCATATCTGTACATGCACCCTGTTTCCCTGACAATAAGCCCTACCCCGAAAATAAGACCTAGTTAAAGTGCTTGTAAAAACATGTAATCCGTTTTGTAAAAAGATTATATATTGTGCAGTGTGTCTCCTTTTGTAAATTTATTGTGGAAAATACCATATCTACAGCTTTGCTGGATGCTCACATGACCTGCCAGAGATCATCTCCTCTCCTCCTGGCTGACATCCGCCACCCCTCCCTCTGCAGTACTCGGAGTGGGGCTGTTGTCATCAGTGATCTCGGTCCCTCCCTCAGTATTCAGAGTGGGGAAGAAGAGCTCCAGTAGGTCACGTGAGTGCCCAGCGGCGCTGTCAATTTAGGTATTTTCCACAATAAAGTTACACAAGGAGACACACAGCATATTATATAATCTTTTAACCTAATGGATTACATAATTTTACAAGGACTTTAACCACCGGGCCATAGCCGAATGACTGCTACAGTGCGGCTCGATAACTCGGGAGGGGGGGGGTGGCGGGCGTTCATTGGCGTCCTCCCAGAATCGCGCGCCCTCTGGGGCGCGCACACGGGAGTATCTGTGACCACCGGGTCCTCACGGATCACAGTAAATGGCCGCTGACAGTGACCGTTTACCATGTGATTGCTCCGTCAAATGACGGAGCGATCACTTGTAAACAAACCGGCGTCATGTCCGGTTCCTCTCTCTCTACCGATCGGTACAGTGTGAGCGGAGAGGGGAAAGATCGGGTACAGCAGCGCTGTGGACTGGATCTGTAGTGCCCACAGTGCTGATCTGTGCCCATTGCAGCCTTATCCAGCCATCCATTCATGCTCAGCCATCCCTCTGTCATACTCATGCAGCCATCCACGCTCAGCCATCCCTCTGTCATACTCATTCAGCCAGCCAGCCATACTCAGCAATACTCACCCATCCAGCAATACTCACCCATCCATACTCAGCAATACTCATCCATCCACCCCCATCCATACCTAGTCATACTCAGCCGTACCCAGTCATACTCAGCCGTACCCAGCCATCCCCATTCATGCTCAGTCATCCCATCCACATTTATGGCTCAACCATGCTCAGCCATCCCAATCCACGGCTCATCCATCCCCATTCATGCTTATCCATGCCACATCAGTTCTCATCCATGCCACTACAGTGCCTCACAAATGTGTAATAAGTACCTGAAATAATAGGTAGTCAGATTAGATTTGAAATGTATGCCCCTAGAACAGGGCTCAAAATTTCAAGTCCTGAGCAACTAGCCAGGCTTTAAGGTTACTCGCCACCAGTTGCCCCGCCCAAACCTACCCTGCCCCTAAACCCACCCACATAAATTATGAAATGACACTTTAATGTTTTATGCAATTAAGTTATAAAAATATTAACAACTTTATCCATGCCCATCAATGCAGCCTGTGCCCGCCAATGCAGCCTGTGTGCCATGTGCAGCCTGTGTGCCATGTGCAGCCTACCTGTGGAGGGGAAGAGAGGAGAGCCGCCACTGGATGATCAGAGCAGGGAACATCACAGCTTTCGTTTCAATAGCTGTGTGTTCCCCCGCCATGCGCCATCACATGAGCCCCCTCCCCTTGTCCGGGTAACTTTGATACATGTCACCCGTCCTAGGATTGGACAGGTGATCTGTCTATCAAAGTCCTGGAAAAAGAGGAGGGGCTTGTGTGACGGCGCACGGCGGGGGAACACATGGCTATTGAAATGAAAGCTGTGATGTTCCCTGCTCTGATCATCCAGTGGTGGCTCTGCTCTCTTCCCCTCTGTTATCGGCGGTGCTCAGCCCCCCCGGCTCCCAGGCAGCCCTTCCCGCCAGCCCTCAAAATCCACTCGCAAAATGCGAGCATGCGAGTGAAATTTTTGAGGGCTGCCAGAGAACACCTGATGGTGCTCCCTCAATGTTGGACCTCTGTATGTGGCCAGGCTGTGTAAAAGACTCACGCATGTGGTATCGCAGTACTCAGGAGTAGCAGAATGTGTTTTGGGGTGTAATTTGTGGTATGCATATGCTGTGTGTGAGAAATAACCTGCTAATATGATAATTTTGTGAAAAAAAAAATTTTGATTTTGCAAAGAATTGTGGGAAAAAATTACAACTTCAAAAAACTTACCATGCCTCCGACTAAATACCTTGGAATGTCTACTTTCCAAAAAGGGGTCATTTGGGGCTTGTTGGGGTCTCAAGAAATGATAGGCCGTCGCTACTTCAGGTGTGATCAATTTTCAGAGATTGGTACCATAGCTTGTGGACTCTAACTTTCACAAAGACCAAATAATACACACCGATTTGGGTTATTTTTGCCAAAGACATGTAGCAGTATAAATTTTGGCAAATTCATGAAGAAAAATGACTACCGTATATACTCGAGTATAAGTCGTTCCGAGTATAAGTCGAGGCCCTAATTTACCACAAAAAAAATGGGAAAAACTTATTGACCCGAGTATAAGACGAGGGTGAGAAATGCACAGCTATTGTAAGTGGAAAAGAGGGTCAACAATGCCCATTTGCAGCATCACTGTGCCCATTTGCATGCCTCACTGTGCTCATTTGCAGCCATAGGTCCCCTGAACTTCAAACTCGGTAGTTAAGGGTTCCTAGATGCCCCCTAGCTGCAGCCAAAATTTGGGATCTCTGAACCCAAAGGGTCCAGAAATGACATTGCTGCAGATGGACATAGATGACCAAATTTGGGGCCACTTAGTGCTAAGAACCCCAAATTTGGTGTGCAAACCCAGTGGAACTAGCATCATAAAATTTCCAAAGCTGGGGTTCCTAGCACCAAGTGGCCCTGAGATATGGGGCCCCAAAGTCGGTTCAGAAAATGTCAAGCACTTTTCTGCAGCAGAGAATGACATTTTCCGAACCGATTTTGGGGCCCCGTATCTCGAGGCCACTTAGAGCTAGGAACTTTATCTTTGGATATGTTATGGTATCAGTTCTACTGGATTTGCACACCAAATTTGGAGTTCCTAGCACTAAGTGGCCCTGAGATACGGGGCCCCAAAGTCGGTTCGGAAAATGAAATTTTTTGCTGCAGAAAAGTGCTTGACTCCAGTATAAGTCGAGGGGGGCACTTTCAGCACAAAAAAATGTGCTGAAAAATTCGACTTATACTCGAGTATATACGGTAATTTGCAAAGTTTTGTAACAGAAACTGAGAAAAATGCATTTTAAAAAAAAAAAAGAATTTTCAGTCTTTTTTTTTTTCTTTTATAGCGCAAAAAATAAAAAAAACCCAGCTGTGATTAAAAACCACCAAAAGAAAGCTCTATTTGTGTGGAAAAAAAGGAGAAAAAATTCATATGGGTACAGTGTTGCATGACTGAGTAATTATTATTCAAAATGTGAGCACCGAAAGCTGAAAATTTGGTCTGGTTAGGAAAGGGGTTTAAGTGCTCAGTGGGTAAGGGGTTAACCAAGGTTTTGGGATTACAAAATGTCATAATGCTGACTCCTGAGATGACGGGGATAGGGGGAGGAACTTTTTTTAAAGAACATTTTATTGTTTTATTCCAGGGTTTTTTTAGAACAGAGAGAGAGGTAAATGAAAGCACAAGCACTGTGCTGTCCATCATGCTTTAACCACTTGACCACTGGGCACTTAAACCCCCTTAATAACCAGACCAATTTTCAGCTTTTGGTGCTCTCACATTTTGAATGACAATTACTCAGTCATGCAACACTGTATCTATATGAATTTTTTGTCCTTTTTTTCACACAAATAGAGCTTTCTTTTGGTGGTATTTAATCACCACTGGGTTCTTTATTTTTTGCGCTATAAAAGAAAAAAGACCGAAAAATCTGTAAAAAAAATAATTTTTCTTCGTTTCTGTTATAAAATTTTGAAAATTAGTAATTTTTCTTCATATATTTTGGCCAAAATTTATACCGCTACATATCTTTGGTAAAAATAACCCAAATTAGTGTATATTATTTGGTCTTTGTGAAAGTTATAGCGTCCACAAGCTATGGTACCAATATCTGAAAATTGATCACACCTGAAGTACTGACGGCCTATCTCATTTCTTGAGACCCTAACATGCCAGAAAAGTACAAATACCCCCCAAATGACCCCTTCTTGGAAAGAAGACATTCCAAGGTATTTAGAAAGATGCATGATGAGTTTTTTGAAGTTGTCATTTTTTCCCACAATTCTTTGCAAAATGAAGTTTTTTTTTTTTCGTTTTTTTTTTTCACAAAATTGTCATATTAGCAGGTTATTTCTCACACACAGCATATGCATACCACAAATTACACCCCAAAACACATTCTGCTATTACTCCCGAGTATGGCGATACCACATGTGTGAGACTTTTACACAGCGTGGCCACATACAGAGGCCCAACATGCAGGGGAGCACCTTCAGGCGTTCTGGAGCACCCAGGCCAATTCTGACATTTCTCTCCTACATGTAAAAATCATCATTTATTTGCTAGAAAATTACATAGAACCCCAAAACATTATATATGTTTTTTTAGCAAAGACCCTAGAGAATACAATGGCGGTCATTGCAACTTTTTATCTCGCACGATATTTGCGCAGCAATTTTTCGAACGCGTTTTTTTTTGGAAAAAAAAGTTTTTTGCTTTAAAAAAAAACAAAACAGTAAGGATAGCCCAATGTTTTTGCATAATATGAAAGATGAAGTTACGCCAAGTTAATAGATACCTAACATGTCACCTTTCAAAATTGCACACGCTTGTAGAATGGTGCCAAACTTCGCCACTTAAAAATCCCCATAGGCGACGCTTTAAAATTTTTTACTGGTAACAAATTTTGAGTTACAGAGGAGGTCTAGGGCCAAAATTATTGCTCTCGCTCTACCGATCGCAGCGATACCTCACATGTGTGGTTTGAACACCGTTTTCATATGTGGGCGGGACTTACGTATGCGTTCGCTTCTGCATGCGAGCACACGGACAGGGGCGCTTTAAAAAAATTTTTTTTTTTTTTTATTGTTCATTTTACTTTAATTATTTTAGTTTGACACTTTTTTCCAAAAAAAAAATTTTTTTGATCACTTTTATTCCTATTACAAGGAATGTAAACATCCCTTGTAATAGGAATATGGCATGACAGGTCCTCTTTACAGTGAGATATGGGGTCAATAAGACCCCACATCTCACCTCTAGGCTGTTCCTGAAATTAAAAAAAAAAAAAAAAAAAGATCCTGGCTTCGATCGTAGCGGTGAGTCGGTAGAAGCACCGGAGGGCGGCGGGAGGGGGGGCGTCCCCTCTCGCCTCCCGTAAGAACGATCAAGCAGTGTAACAGCCGCTATGATCGTTCTCATGGTATAGGGAATCGCCGGCTGAAAAATATGATATCTGAATGATGCCTGTAGCTGCACCCATCATTCAGATATCCCCGCACAAAGTCAAGGACGTCGTATGACGGAAGGCGGGAAGTGGTTAAAACGCTTTTTTTTTTTTTAACACAAAGTTGTCCATTTATACAATATTTCTAACACATAGCATGTACATACCAAAAATGACCCCCCAAAATAGATTCTCCTACTCCTCCTGAGTACGGGGATACCACATGTGTGAGACTTCCACAGCCTGGTCACATACAGAGGCTGGGTATGGCTGAGCATGGCTGGGTATTGCAGAGTATCGCCGAGTATGACTGGGTATGGCGGAGTATGGCTGGGTATCACCGAGTATTGCAGAGTATGGTTGGGTATCACCGAGTATTGCAGAGTATGGCTGGGTATTGTGGGGTATTGCAGAGTATGGCTGGGTATGGCAGAGTATTGCGGGTTATGGCAGAGTATTGCAGATTTTTGCGGGGTATTGCAGAGCATGGCTGGGTATGGCAGAGTATGGCTGGGTATCACTGAGTATTGCAGAGTATGGCTGGGTATCACTGAGTATTGCAGAGTATGGCTGGGTATTGCGGGATATTTCAGGGTATTGCGGGGTATTCAGGGTATGGCAGAGTATTGCGGGGTATTCCAGGGTATTGCGGGGTATGGCAGAGTATTGCGGGGTATGGCAGAGTATTGCGGGGTATGGCAGAGTATTGCGGGGTATGGCAGAGTATTGCGGGGTATGGCAGAGTATTGCGGGGTATGGCAGAGTATTGCGGGGTATGGCAGAGTATTGCGGGGTATGGCAGAGTATTGCGGGGTATGGCAGAGTATTGCGGGGTATGGCAGAGTATTGCGGGGTATGGCAGAGTATTGCGGGGTATGGCAGAGTATTGCGGGGTATGGCAGAGTATTGCGGGGTATGGCAGAGTATTGCGGGGTATGGCAGAGTATTGCGGGGTATGGCAGAGTATTGCGGGGTATGGCAGAGTATTGCGGGGTATTTTGGGGTATGGCAGAGTATTCCGGGGTATGGCAGAGTATTGCGGGGTATTCCAGGGTATGGCAGAGTATTGCGGGGTATTCCAGGGTATGGAAGAGTATTGCGGGGTATTCCAGGGTATGGCAGAGTATTGCGGGGTATTCCAGGGTATGGCAGAGTATTGCAGGGGTATTCCAGGGTATGGCAGAGTATTGCAGGGGTATTCCAGGGTATGGCAGAGTATTGCAGGGGTATTCCAGGGTATGGCAGAGTATTGCAGGGGTATGGCAGAGTATTGTGGGGCATTGCAGAGTAGTAGGGATGGCTGAGCATGGATGGATGGATGGCTGGATGTCTCTGTGCAGCGCTGTGGGCACTACAGATGCAGCCCACAACGCTGCAGCCATCCATCCATCCGCCTCTCCGGTCACTGTGTACCGATCGGTACACAGGAGGGGAGAAGAGGGGGAGGAGAGGAACCGGCGTCATCAGATGACGCCGGTTTGTTGACATGTGATCGCTCCGTCATTTGACAGAGCGATCACATGGTAAACGGCCGCGATCAGCGGCCATTTACCGGGATCTGTGATGCGCCGGGTCCTCTGGACCCGGCGGTCACGGATGCTCTCGAGTGCGCGCCCTAGGGGGCGCGCGAGAGCAGAATTCTGGGAGGACGTCCCTGGACGCCCTCCCAGAGTAAAACAACCGCCCTGTAGCCGTCATTTGGCTATGGGCCGGTTGTTAAGTGGTTAAAGGATCAGGATATATTTTTTTTCCCCAGAAGATAATGACGTGACTGTATTTGAATACATGTAGGTTATTGTACATAGCGTTAATAAATAAGACATCCCCTTAAAATAAGCCCTAGGGAGTTTTTTGTAGCCAAAATGAATATAAGACCCGGTGTTATTTTCGGGGAAACACGGTATTAAAAGAGAAGTGTGGTTTTTTGTTTTTTTTGTTTTTTTTGAGCGGAGAGCTGCTGCCTGTCAGTCAGCAGCTCTCTGTTCTGCCCCCCCTGCTCTTACTGGAGCCCTGAGCTGTAGAGGGGCAGGGATCAGCCATCTCAGCGGCTCGCTGAGAGGCTGAGACAGGCATTGGTCCTGTTTCATTCCTGTGATGTCAGCAGGGGCCGGACTTCAGACTGCTCTCTGCTGAAAACGGGTCACAGGAGTGCAAAACCAATTGCACTCCTGTGACCTGTAGGAGAAGCCCAGCCAAACGAGCTCAGGCTGGATTTCTCCTTTAACATCAACATGCAGTTATGTCAATCACAATTATATCCCCTCGGTGTAGATATTTCATTGTCTTTTTAGTTATTAGACCCTAATATACCAGAAGTGAAAGGGGGGAAAAAACTATGGCGCTGCTGTAGCCACCCAGAGATGCACTAGGATGAGTGTAGGGGAAATGGAAAGTCTCGATAATATAATCATTTAAAAGGAAAGAGGCAGCTTCCCTAAACCAAGATCCTGAGTCAACCTAGTACACCTAAAGACAGAAAAGAGCAGAGGGCGTCTTCATCTGAGTGTAAACTGTGCAAATCGTATAAATATATTAATACGCTCATGTAGCGTTCCCTACGGTTTTCACAAAGGGGCTGAGCCCTGAAACGTGTAACCACACCCCCTTATGGAGTAATGTCTTCATCAGCGATCCGAGCCGAGGACTACCACGCAAGCCGAGGACACCTAGAAGCCGCTGCACACACTGCGCTGATTGCGTTCCAGCCCCCCAAGTCACAGCTCTTCCCTCCAAATCCCTTCAGCAGCTTCCTGGTATAACTCTGCATAACACCAGCCAATCGCCTGTCGATCACCTACTGATCTCTGCCAGCGTTAAGTCCTCCATGGATGACATGCTGACTCCTTCTCTATTCCATGTAAGTGCATTTTTATATGTATACTATTTGCTGGTTTTTATGTATATTATTTGCTGGTTTGCACAGTTTATACTCAGATGGAGGTGCCCTCTGCTCGTTTCTATATCTAATATACCCCCTACTGGGAGAGTACGATTTATGATCACAGATAGACCGGCTTAAAAAAAGAGTTACCACCTCAAAGCGTGTAGCCACACCCCCTTTCTGCCTTCCAGCGTTCATTATGTGGGTTCTCACACTGTCAGAAGTGTCTTCCCTGGCTAAAGCTTATATATATATATATCGTATTTATCGGCGTATAACACGCACTTTTTTCCCCTTAAAATCAGGGGAAAATCGTGGGTGCGTGTTATACGCCGATTGTGAGCCTTTTTCCGGCTCTCGACGTCCCGCGTGAGCCGCCGAGAATGGGCGAAAGCCGCGCCATTTTTAAATGGCAGCATACTGCAAATGACACAGGTGCAAGGCTGCAGATGGACACTGACACTGACAAGGCTGCAATGATGGACAAGGCTACACGGACACTGACAAGGCTACAGATGGACACTGATAAGGCTGCACTGATGGGCATTTAAATGTAAGTTTTTTTTCCTTAAACTTCCCTCCTAAACTTGGGGTGCTTGTTATACGCCGATAAATACGGTGCGTGTGTGTGTGTGTATGTATGTATGTGTATATATATAATATATAATATATATATCCTGTTTCCCCGAAAATAAGACCTAGCGTGACTGTCGGTGAAGGCTGCAATATAAGCCCTACCCCCCAAATAAGCCCTAGTTAAAGTCCTTGTAGGTCTTATTTTCAGGGTAGGGCTTATTTTCGGGGAAACAGGGTATATATATTACTTACACACACACACACACTGTATATGCTGATGGATTCATCTCACTTCCCAGACTCGGATTACCTTGTTCTTCACTGCCATCCGATGACTGCTTTTGGTTTACTACAGGCGCTTTAAATCTGGTAACGTTGGAGTGGCCATTGTTGGTTTTAATTATAAAGACTTGGTACACTGCACTTAGATCACACCCTCTTGTGTTGTATTACACATACTTCTCCTATCTGCTGAGGTTCTACACTAAGTTCCATTGAAGCTAGCCGACTTAAACCCTGATGTGCCTAATTATGGACTAATGAACTGTTCAGCTTGGACTTTATTTAGAGTCCTTTTGATTACTCTTTGTGCTATAATGTGTTGTTTCTTACCAAACCCATTACTATTACCCAGGTACAGATGTGGAGGTTTTTTTTTTTTTTTTTCTTAAAACCGAACTCCAGCTTTTGATACACTTTACCAAGCTGGCCCAAACAAATGATGTCCCTTATTAACATATGAGATCACTGAATGTGCAGTATAAACTGTATGTAGCTGAGGCTACATACAGCATACCGCACTGTGTTCCGGGTTTGAGCCAAGACCTTCCTGTCTCATACCCAGAACACAATAGTCTATTTGATTGGCAGAGGTTGTGACAGAATCAGCCCACCTCTCTAAGTCTGGCAATCGGAGGAAGCTTTGTATCCATTGCTAGAATACATCGCTTTCTCTGAAAAGCTGAGTGCCGATGTAGTCTAGCAATGAAAACAATCTTCCTCTGATTGGCTGTGTCAGAGCCAGCTTGGCCCAAACTATGTAAAGTGTATCAAAAACTGGAGTTTAGCTTTATTGCATAGAGGGGGTTGAGGTGGACAGGAGATCGTCTTTTTTTTTTTTTTTTTTCATGCTTCATGTCTGCTTAGTAGAAGAAGCAGTCTTGGGTGAAAATGGCTTGGTGGTAGGAGCCAAAACTTCTGGTCCAGATTTGCCCTAGAGGCTTTGTGCAAATGAGTACCCAAGAAGAAATTTTTGTGTGCAACTCTACAGCAGGCCAATAGCTTTAGGCCCCTTTCACACAGGCAGACCAATTGGGTCTGCCTGTCAGTTTTTCAGGCGGACCCGTTCAGACCCTCCAGCCTCTATGGAGTGGCGAGTGTCAACGGACAAGTGTCCACTGACACCCACTGGCATCTGATCTGATCCTATCCGCTAAAAACATCCGTCTGGTGGATCGGATTGAATGGAAATCAGGTGTAAACTGACAGGTAGTCTGTTTACATCCAACCACCCATAGAGGAGAGTGAGCTGTGTCTGTGTCCACTCTGCATAGGAGGAGCGGACATGGACCAGCCATCTGCCTGCTCAGCGGGGAACCGCAGACAGATAACCCAGTGTGGAAGGGTCCTTACAGTGTACAAAGAAGTGCTGGCAGTTGAGTTTACTTTCACTTTTAGTTGTTTACCATTTCAACTTATTCTTTATGGGATATATTAGTTTTGTGAGTGGACAGAAGCTTGATCTTTAAAGTTTCAGCCCCCGAAAGGTTTACCCCTCTTTATGACCAGGCCATTTTTTTGTGATACGCACTGCGTTACTTTAACTGACAAATTCGCGGTCGTGCGACGCTGTACACAAATTACATTGATATCCTTTTTTCCCAGAAATAGAGCTTTCTTTTGGTGGTATTTGATCACCTCTGCGGTTTTAATTCTTTGCGCTATAAACAAAAAAAAAGACCAATTTTGAAGGAAAAAAAACAATATTTTTTACTTTATGCTATAAAACATATCCAATAAAAAAATGTAAAAAATCAAATTTTCTTCTTACGTTTTAGGCCAATATGTATTCTGCTACATATTTTTGGTAAAAAATATTCCAATAAGCGTATATTGATTGGTTTGCGCAAAAGTTATAGCATCTACAAACTAGGGGATATTTTTTTTGGAATTTTTATTTGTTTATTTTTAGTAATGGCTGCAATCGGCGATTTTAATTTTTTTTTTTTTTTTTTTTTTTTTTTTAGGGATTGTGGCGGATAAATCGGACACCTAACTGACACTTTTGACACTTTTTGGGGACCAGTGACACTAATACAGTGATCAGTGCTAAATAATATGCACTGTCACTGTACTAATGACATTGGCAGGGAAGGGGTTAACAGGGGCGATCAAAGGGTTAAGTGTGCTCCTAGGGAGTGCTAACTGTGGGGGGGGGGGGGGGTGTTGTGACTGGAGGAAGACAGATTTTTGTTAACCTCCCTGGCGGTATGATTATTTGGGATTTTAGGTGCTGAAAGCGGTACAATTATTTTGCATGGAAATTTGGCGTTTTATATTGTAGGCCTGTAATTCTTAACAATAACACACTTAAATCTGTCCAAACAAGAGTCTAGTAGATATCCCGGGTATGATAAAGTCTGAAACACAAAAACATAAATTATAATATAATAAATAAAAATAAATAATTAAAAAAAAATTAAAATAAATAGTAATAAAATAAATTTCCCCACGATTCACTATCACTCAATTCTAATTTACTATCGCTGTTTTCTAGCTGGTCTAAAACCACTTTTGACGTAAAGGGACACTTTTTGGTTGCTATGGACAATCTCCAGTTTCCAGGCAGAAAGAACAGTATATATCACATAAAACTGCATGCAGGGCATGGGCCATAGCACTGGGGACAAAAGGGATGTGAAATCATTTCATACAGTACTGTAATCTGTAAGATTACAGTACTGTATGTGTTATGATTTTGACATTTTTTTGAATTTGCCGCCAGGCTCCGCCCCCGTGCGTCGCAACGCTCGCAGGGAACGGAGTCTGGCAAGGAGAGGCTTCGGACGAGGACAGAGCCCACGGACACTGCGGGGGACATCGCAGGATCCCGGGGACAAGGTAAGTAAAGGCACACCAGGATCCTGCGATGTAATCCCGAGTGTGGCTCGGGGTTACCGCTAATGGTCCTGATTTTTAACCCCGAGCCACACTCGGGAAAACCGCCAGGGAGGCTACCAGAAACACAAGATCTCCATCCTTCCTCACAGAACAGCGGTCTGCCCTGTTTACAGGCAGACCGTCGTTTTGCCTCTCCTGTGAATGATCGGCAGGTCCCGGCGGCCATTGTGGCCCCTAGACCCACTAAATGGCTTCTGCTGTGTCCAATCACAGGGGGAGCGGGCCACCAGCGGCGCAAGTGCCCCAGACCATGTGCACGAAATTGTGTACCTGTACATGATTTTGCGATGGAGGGCCACCCTGCCGCAGTATATCTGCGTGGGGTAGTCCTTTAAAGTGGTACTTTAGTAACTTTTTTCATCTTTCCATCTATTAAATCCTTTGCCCTTGTTGTTTTTTAACTTTGGATAGTACTTTTTTTTTTCCTTTTATAGTAAATACCTTAATACAGCCCACTTCCTGTTTCTTGTCTGGTAAAAAGGCCTAGGCTTATGACATCATGCACAGCTCTCTCTTACACTTGTGAGAGTTTGCCAGGATGGGAAGGGGCATGAGTCATAAGAGGGCCAATGAGAGCTGCAGAGCTGGAGGTGTGCCTCTGTGTGTCTGTGTAAATCCAGGAAGTGAACAGGCAGCAGCTTCAGCTGCCCACAGTTAAAATGGATGCAGCCAGACTCAGTGGAGGGAGATTTCTGCAGCATATTTGGCAAGTACAGAATCACAATATATATAAAATAATATGCAAAGTGGTTGGAGGGATCTTCAGAATAACAAAGATGTTTTTATTACAGATTATGTGAGCAGAGTGGAGTTCCCCTTTAAGTGATTAAATATGAATTTATACCCCATCAGAGGAGAGAATACAAATGATAAAATGTGTCTAATGGTCATGCCGATATTAAAGCGGCGGTCCGCCCACCGCTGCAAAAATTAAAAGCCCGCAGCTGCTGACTTTTAATAATCGGACACTTACCTGTCCTGGAGTCCAGCGATGTCGGCACCGCATCTGATGTTTTCATCAGTTCTTGGGTGCTGCTGCTTCCATTGCGAGTAAGGGAATCTGGCAGTGTAGCCTTACGGCTTCGAGCCAGGAACCCTACTGCACATGCGCCGCTCCTCTCTCCTACTGGCCCGGCAGCCAGGGAAGGAGGTAGGAGGAGGAGGAGGGAGCCCCGAAGTGACGTCCAATACTCGCGGCTGAGGCTCCCGGAAGTGGGAACAGGATACTTGTAAAAGACAGGTATGTTGTCGCCCCCCCCCCCCCCCCCAAAGGTGCCAGATGTGGCACCGGCGGGGTCGAGTAGTACAATGAGCAAAAGTTCCACTTTTGGGTGGGACTCCGCTTTAATTTTATGCACTTACTTGCCCTGTTGCAAAGTTGTTTTTATTCAATGACATCTGCATCATTTTAGGCCCTGTTCACATATAGTGGGGTGACTTAGGTTTTACATCACTGGCAGAATGCAGATCACAGCTAGAACACAAAAAACAATTGTTCACACTGATATGTACCCCTGGGGGTGGGATGAGCTATGATAAAAAGCAGACCAACTGCATATTATCGTAGTGCAGAGGAAGGAATCGCATGTCATTCTACTGCAGCTCTTTGCAAAGCGCTGCTGTGCAGTGATCTGAATGAAGTGCCACTTTGTGCACTTCAAATAAAGCTGACACTTTGACTAATCCTAAGGATGTTTTGGTCCAGTCACATTATTGGCTCCTAGCGCCAGCTTCAGGGGAGAGGTGGGACAGCTGACAACTGATGCTCCTTACTAAGTCTATGGGTGATTTCACCACCCAGGTTCTGCAGCCATTAGTTGGCAACCTCTCCTCTGAAGCCAGTCGCTGGGGAGATCATGTGACTGGACCAGAGGACCCATAGATTAGGTAAGGTATAAGCATCTTTCCTTTACAGGATAGTTAGTATAGGGCTTAGACTGCGGGTGGGAGCAGGTATAAGCTTAGTTAGGTTTTGACTGGACTTCTACTTCTGTCTATCCTAAACCCATCAGATGTCATCGGTGGCTTATTCTGGGTTTTTGGTGAAGACCCTTTTTATACCCTCAAATGCGCGCACACACTCAGGTTTCTGTATTACATTATCACGTGTAAATGACACATTGTATGGCATATTCATGAAACTTCTGCTTGTGGTTCTGCAGGCTGATAAAATCGGGATGATAACATTTTAAGATGGCAGGGAATAGGTTTCTATTTATTTATGTCATAAAAATGATATAAAAATTTAAAGACCTGCTGCGTATGAACTGGACTGGGTTTGTGTTCATCCTGGTCCAATACAGATAATAGTGGTAGATCCTGGGTCTCAACCAGCCTTGTAGATGAACAAAAAAGGGGGAAAATGGGGTTAAACAACCCCGGGACTTTTAAGGTGCTTAAACTTTAAGGTAGGTAGCATAGAGAAACATGTACACCTTATCCATAAAAAAAGATTTTTAATACAATTTGTACAAATTATTCAACATGATTAAAAATTGTGTCTTAATTTCACATCCAATTTTAGGCAGACAAAAAAATACCAATTAATAGATACCACTCAACATGTTTCGCTCATTTGGAGCTTCCTCAGGAGTTTTGGTATAGATTGTGGTATACTAGAAATGATAAGAAAGACACGAATAAGACATCATATTACATCATAAAATCTACAATATAGAATATATAGGTGCATATATGGATAGCATGTCATATGAGACTATGAACAGTTGAAAGAATCAGAAAATATCAAACAACAATCAAAGAATCAATCTATCAAAATCCATAATCTTACCAGGCTGCCAGAGATTAAATCCGAATTAGATTGGTAAAAGAATATTGCCGATGAATAACATCAAAGACACAAGGCATCAAGTAGGTCACTCAAACAAAAATTTCCGTCAAAAAGGACAAAGAATTGTTATATCCTTAATGGAAAAATAGGAGGGATAAGATAAGATATCAAACAAATGATATGAAAAAGATATCAAATCTGAGCACCATATTGACATGGGGGTTACCTTAAGTAGAATCAAAACTCTTTTGCTGGAGGCAAAAAAAGCCTCACTGCAAGCACAAATGGCAGATTAGAGTCACCTTAAATATGAAAATTCCCAGCCAGCAATTAAAGGATCAAAAAGAACTTGAATGGAATCCAAAAGGTAAATGTATAAGGGTACAGCTAAAAAAAAGACAAAATACATACTGGTCAAATGAGGTCCATATGTGTAAACCACTCAGAGATCAAACCGAGTCACCTATGGAGCCCTTGCCTGTAAAGATGGTTAAGACAGACATGGGGTGAGAGAGAAACAACCTCTCCCCTGGACGGGGAGCCTACGACAGAGGATTGCGGTGTATAACCGCATTCTTGTAGTCCTTCCATCCCGGTGGCGTCTGATGTCACAACCGGGATGCGGACGTATAATGAGGAAGCCCAGAGGGGAGTGTGGATAATCAAAAAGGCGGAAGCTTAATGACGTGACAAAATAACAAAAAGGTAATTTAGCTAAAAGATGGCACGATCAAGATATGAACCTAAGATGAAAGAATAAATATGTATAATATCCACATTAAAAAGAAGAGCCCCCATGGGACTGACACCTCTAGGGCTCCCCGTGAAAGGCGATTGATTACTCGCACAATTCATTGAGTGCTCCTGGCGTCCGTGTGAGCCAAAAACTGAAAGGACAGGAATATAAACGAATGAGGGCCTATATAATACTTGATTAATGCCAATATTGGCAATAATAGTTATAATACTTAATTTTGGAGAGGCAGCCTGTGTGTGTGTTCACAATATTCAAAAAACAAAATAGTCCCTCTGCATTCCTATTAAAAACTGACCACGCTAGGCATGAGAGTACAGCGTGGTCAATTCTCTAGCTGTGCTGGGAACTCAGCCTGCTCTCCTTCAATGATCAGACTTATCCTGGCACCCCCCCCTCCCCTGCACATCCATTTACTGGGAAGACCAGTGTGCTGCTGTTTCTCCATCCTCACCTCTCTATGCAGCTGAGAACAAAGGGAATGTGATTACTCTTCTTTTAAAGAAAGGGGGTGGGGGTTATTGTGTGTGTGTGTGTGTGTGTGTGTGTGTGTGTGTGTGTGTGTGGTGTTTTTTGTTTTTACCAAGTTTTGTTTTAAAGTGAAATGGTGAGCAGGCTGTGGATATTCAAGTATTTCCATATTTTTAACCAGCAGTGAAAAACTCCAAATTTTTTTACTGCAGTAGTGCTGAAGCCATTCTCTGAAGCAGCTCAGCACCCCCTTCCAGCAGTGATTCATCAGACTTGCAGCCGCCTAATCTTTAATGAAAACGCAGTAGGAGCACTAGGAGAGGTAGAGGTTGAGCTGACCTGCCTCAGAGAATGACTTGGAGCAAATTCAGTCCATGTTGTGACTTTGCTTCTGGGTGCCATGAGATACTGTAGTGTGTTTTGTTTTTTTTGTTGTTTTTTTTTGCCTCTGGAGTGCTGAAAGAGTAACTTGCTGAACATTATTTTAGCTTTCTTTTTATAAAGCGCATGTATAATTTTACTTTCTTTCCCTCAGGGTCGCATGGAATATCTGGTGAAATGGAAGGGCTGGTCTCAGAAGTAAGTGGGCTACTTTCTGCTAATATTTTGTAAATGCAACAGTTTTCTCCACTAATACATCTCTAATTTTAAGACTCTTTGTAATGGTAATGGGGATAAGGAACAAAGATGTCTGTTGCAGCTGCATCTCAGGCCAACCAAAGCTCCACCACTGTGCTAGAGCTTTCCACTAATCCCTATCCCCACATTCCTATTGGCCCATCATTTATCCTAAAGGCATCATCAAACCTATGATGGGCAGCCTCACTGGCCAATAGGAATCTACAGGAAATAGGAAGGGGCAGGCAAGCTTTGACACTCTCAGTAAGGGTGGGTTCACACTACAATGACTTCAATGAGCCCTCAAGTCGCCCCAAATTGCTTGACTTTGGGAAACGCATTATAGTCAATGAGAACGTCTTAATGTACACTACTGAAGTCGCTCCGACTTCAAAAAAGGTTCCTGTACTACTTCAATCCGACTTCTAGGCGACCTGTACCCATAGAATTCAATGGAAGTTGCCTCCAAGTCGGATCTCCATCTATATTGAAGCGACTTTACAGGAAAAGAAATTAGTTTACCCAGGCAAACCCCTCCCTCCCAGAGAGCTGATTATTCTGTGATTGGCCACAGCCAAAGTCGCCTGTCCTGGAGGCAACTTGAAGTTGCGCTGTAAGTTGATTAAAGTCATGCTGAAGTTGCGTTGAAGTCGCCTTGCAAGGTCGCGCTGAAGTCGTGTTGCCCCTGTGTGAATCGGCACTAAGTGCTAAAGCAGGGATATGCAATTAGTGGACCTCCAGCTGTTGCAAAACTACAAGTCCCATCATGCCTCTGGGTGTCATGCTTATGGCCATCAGAGTCTTGCTATGCCTCATGGGAATTGTAGTTCTGCAACAGCTGGAGGTCCGCTAATTGCAAACCTCTGTGCTAAAGCATTGCCTATTAGAACAACATGAGATTCAAACATGACAGGAAGGTTTTGCAAGCAGCTGCAAGGTGTTCTAGGTGTTTGCACTTGGCACCTGCAGCAGTTTTCCCATTTCCTAGTTAGTCTTTTTAAAATGGTATTCAACCCTTTTTAGCTTAACCACTTCACGCCCAGCCTATAGACAAATGACGGGCGGGCGGTGGCTTTCCCATCCTGACTGCACGTCATATGACATCCTTTCAGGATGCGCCAATTGTGTGGCCACAAGAACTGTCACCGGCTGTGTCCACAGGACAGCCAATGACCGTTTTTAGAGTAGAGGTTTGCTGCTGGTACCATGTGACCGCCATGACCAATCATCGCAGGTCACATGACAGTTGTATACAATGGATTGCTTCCCCTCAAACCATCCAATGTGTACAAATGTGTTGTTAACTGTGATTGGTCAATTTGATCACATGGTACAGACAGCCAATCACAGCTAATCACAACAAAACAGGCTGATTCCGTTTAATTCAGTAAAATGCTCGCCTTTAGCAATATAATATGCTATCAGCAAACACAAATTTACTTCCCCAGAGCAGTACAATGTTACTAATATTATATTTGCTCTTGTCACAGTGTGTTTAAAAAAAAAAAAAAAATCGCAAAAAAAAGTAACTTTTTTGACAGTTTTTGACAATTCCTTTATTTAAATGCTTCTTCTATCTTCTATCTTCCTCCATCTTCTTCTTCTTCTGGTTCTTCCTCCGGTGTTCTCGTCCGGCATCTTCCTCCGCGGCGTCTTCTTCCCTTCTCCTCGGGCTGCTCCGCATCCATGATGGCATGGAGGGAGGCTCCCGCTGTGTAACGCTTCTCCTCTTCTGACGATTCTTAAATAACGGGGGCGGGGCCACCCGGTGACTCCGCCCCCCTCTGACCCACGGGGACTTGGCGGGGACTTCCCTGTGGCATTCCCCGTGATGCCAGAGGGGGCGGAGTCACCCATTACATAATCCCGCCCTTTTCTGACATCACGGGGAATGCCACAAGGAAGTCCCCATGCGTCAGAGGGGGACAGGGTCACCGGGTGGCCCTGCCCCCCCCCCCCCGTTATTTAAGAACCGTCAGAAGAGGTGAAGCGTCACACAGCGGGAGCCTCCCTCCATGCCATCATGGATGCGGAGCGGCCCGAGGAAAAGAAGGTAAGACGACGCCGCGGAGGAAGATGCCGGATGAGAACACCGGAGGAAGAACCAGAAGAAGAAGATGGAGGAAGAAACCGAAGGAAGATAGAAGAAGCATTTAAATAAAGGAATTGTCAAAAACTGTCTCTTGTCATTTTTAACATTTTTGACAGTTTTTTTGTGAAATGGTAGGGGTACTTTTGTACTCCCTTACCATTTCACACAGGGGGGAGGGCCGGCATCTGGGGGTCCCCTTGTTAAAGGGGGCTTCCAGATTCCGATAAGCCCCCCGCCCACAGACCCCCACAACCACCGGGCAAGGGTTGTGGTGATGAGGCCCTTGTCCCCATCAACATGGGGACAAGGTGTTTTGGGGGGCTACCCCAAAGCACCCTCCCTATGTTGAGGACATGTGACCTGGTACGGTTCAGGAGGGGGCACTCTCCCGTCCCCCCCCCCTCTTTTCCTGCGGCCTGCCAGGTTGCGTGTAAGGATAAGGGTCTGGTATGGATTTTTGGGGGGCCCACACCATTTTTTTAAAAAATTTTGGCACGGGGTTCCCTTTAAAATCCATACCAGACCTGAAGGGCCTGGTATGGAATTTAAGGGGGCCCCCCACGTCCTTTTTTTTTTTTTTAAGTTTTGTTTCGGGGTTCCCCTGTGGGGAATTCCCATGCCGTTTTTATAATGAACTTTTACGTGTATTGTCAGACCGGCAATTCATTAATAGCCGCGAGTAGTTTTAGATTACTTTTTTTCCTTTGAAATGTCATTTTGCTGTCAGACTGTTCTAAACATGGGAAACATGCGCCCCTTTACAGGCATACTATAGACACCCCCCAGGTACAAAATTTTAAAGGAATATTACACTTTTATTGTTTCACTTTAAGCATTATTAAAATCACTGCTCCCGAAAAAAACGGCCGTTTTTTAAAACTTTTTTTTGCATTGATCCATGTCCCCTGGGGCAGGACCCAGGTCCCCAAACACTTTTTATGACCATAACTTGCATATAAGCCTTTAAAATGAGCACTTTTGATTATTCATGTTCGTGTCCCATAGACTTTAA
This sequence comes from Lithobates clamitans, assembly GCA_037952925.1. Lineage (NCBI taxonomy): Eukaryota > Metazoa > Chordata > Amphibia > Anura > Ranidae > Lithobates > Lithobates clamitans. Next base: position 2,899,392 of record JBBGZY010000499.1, on the reverse strand, counting down.
TGGTGTTCGCGTGTTCGAACAAATTTTTTGCCTGTTCGCAAGTTTCTGGTGCGAACCGAACAGGGGGGTGTTCGGCTCATCCCTAGTCACCAGTCAGTGTTCCTCATCACTGCCACAGAAATGTAGCAGAATACATTTTGGGCAAAATTTATGAAGAATATATAACACACTTTTTTTGTTTCAAAATTTTTTGTCTTTTTTTTTTTTCTGTTTAGCAAAAAAACCCCAAAAAAACCCAGTAAAATGATGGCCGGGCGGTGGTTCAGTTATCCTGACTGGGCATCATATGACAACATGTGGATGGCCAGGTATGTACCCCATGGCCATCCACATGTACAAATGAATGCCCTATCTGTGCCCACAGATGGGCACTGACTGGCAACATTATGTAACAAATTACATCAGTAATGCCACTTAGGGGGCCCACCCATAAGTGCCCGTCAGTGCCGCCATATCGGTGCCCGTCAGTGCCGCCATATCGGTGCCCGTCAGTGCCGCCATATCGGTGCCCGTCAGTGCCGCCATATCGGTGCCCGTCATTGAAGAAGAAAACTTACTTATTTACAAAAAATTTTAACAAAGAAAAACATGTTATTTTTCAAAATTTTTGGTATTTTTTTGTTTGTTGTGCAAAAAATAAAAATTGCAGAGGTGGTCAAATACCACCGAAAGCTCTATTTGTGGGTACAAAATGATAAACTTGTTTGGGTACAGTGTTGTATGACCGCAATTGTCATTCAAATTGTTACAGCGCTGAAAGCTGAAAATTGGCTTGGGCAGGAAGGTGTTTAAGTGACTGGTATTGAAGTGGTTAAATACCACCAAAAGAAAGCTCTATTTGTGTGAACAAATTGATAAAAATTTAGTTTAGGCACAATTGTCTTTCAAAGTGCAACATCACTGAAAATTGGCCATGGCAGGAAGGGGCTAAACATGCCCTATATTGAAGGGTAAACCTCAGTCATGAAATCTGAACAAAGCACCCACTGTATATCTGTAGTGTTTACTTATTTCTCTCCAAAGCTCTAAGTATCACTTCTGAGAAGTTTTCCCCTACAAGTTTGTAAAGGGGAGGGAGCTCAGCACAGAGCTTGTCTATTCACAACACAGCTCTGTATTCCTTCTTCACTCCTGTTTGTGGTATGTTTGTGGTGTGTGTGTAACTGCAGCTCTCCACCCCCTCCTCTGATGCGTACAGTTGGAGAAGAATTTTAACACAATTCTGCCCTCTTGAAGGGGCGTAGGGAGAAGACTTCAGATAAACAAGTAAACCTTATATAGGAAGATTTGTTTAATCTTTGTGCATTACCTAAGGTCAATCACTTCACTGGGTATATGAGAGAGTTTACAACCACATTAGCTCATTGAGCACAACAAAACAAACATTTCTCCGTTAAAAAAAATTCTTGCCCGAGCAATTGCAACTTACAGCTCTAATGCTTAGTGTGGATTTCCTGGAAAGAGTTAACAGTGGACCGTGCTGTCTGAAGTCAGTCTGTTAAGCTAAGTACACACAGGAATTTAAAAAAATTTTTTTTTTTTTTTGTTCAATCCACAAGCTGAATGAAAAAAAAAAACTGAGGTCGCCGTACCAACACATCTGACTTTAGTGCGGTGATCTCCCCCACTGTGCTATTGTGTTCTGAGAGCCGGACTGCCCCACTGCCAGAACGTCCCGCCATCGGCTGCTGGTTGAGGCCGGCTTCTGTCAGATGAGGAGCTGTACCAGCTTTTAGTTTGGAGAAGGTCAGGCAAGGGAGTGCCTTGTCATCAGAGGTTATGGGGATTGTAAGCTCCACAAGCAGGGCCCTCCCATTCCTTCTGTATTGTAGCTTTACTGTCCCCCTCTACATTGTAAAGCCCTGTGCAAACTATTGTCGCTATATAAATCCTGTATAATAATAATCATAATTATAACTTGTGTTTCTATTAATGCAAACAGTGTAGGGAGATGCAACTCTAGTAACTGCATGCATGGGTGTATGCTGCAAGCGAAAAGAACCACCCTGAATTGGGACGCCTGGTGCTAACTCAAACTGAAAGATCAACAAGAATAAAAAGATAAAGAAACTACATACTCAGTAGATGGCTAAATCTGTTGCTGAAAGTGGAAAAAAATGGGGGTTTAATATCCCTTTAGGTGATAATTCTGACTTCAAATGTTCTTTATTTAGTGCCTAATGTCAATTGTAATTAGACAAAAGTCAGAGGTTTTCTAAGCTCTCCCTTGTTCAAAATCCATGCCTACAGCGCATCTGGAAAGTATTCACGGTGCTTAATTTCTACAAACAATACCCCATAATGACAACGTGAAAGAAGTTTTTTAAATTATTGCAAATATATTAAAGGAGAAGTCCAGCCTGAGCTAGTTTGGCTGGGCTTCTCCTATGGGTCACAGGAGTGCAATTGGTTATGCACTCCTGTGACCCATTTTCAGCAGAGAGCAGTCTGAAGTCTGGTCTCTGACGTCACCGGAATCAGTCTAGACACCACGTCATCACGACAAAGTCTGGATCCGCCAGCTGCCTGGACTGATGCCTGTCTCAGCCTCTCAGTGAGCCGCTGAGAGACTAAGACTGCCGCTCCCTGCCCCTCCAGTGAGCGCAGGGGGGGCAGAGCGGAGGGCTGCTGACTGACAGGCAGCAGCTACCGCTTGAGTAGCTGAGAGAACCGAGCCATCAGCGGTGTTCGATGGCTTGGTTCTCAGTGCAGAGGCTGTGGGGGACAGATGCTGCATCTACCTAGGTAAGTATGATGGGGGGATACCTCTCTTTTAAAAATAAACACAAAAAATTACATGTACAGCCGTGGCCAAAAGTTTTGAGAATGACACAAATATTAATTTTCACAAACTCTGCTTCCTCAGCTTTTATGATGGCAATTTGCATATACTCCAGAATGTTATGAAGAGTGATCAGATTAATTGCAAAGTCCCTCTTTGCCATGAAAATTAACTTCATCCCATAAAAAACATTTCCACTGCATTTGTGAAAAAGGCTTCAGGGAGCCCAAGAGAGTCCAGCAAGCGCTAGGAGCCTCTCCCACGGTTGATTCAGCTGTGGGATCGGGGCACCACCAGTGCAGAGCTTGCTCAGGAAAGGCAGCAGGCAGGTGTGAGTGCATCTGCATGCACGTGAGGAGAAGACTTTTAGAGGATGGCCTGGTGTCAAGGGCTGCAAAGAAACCACTTCTCTCCAGGAAAAACATCAGGGACAGACTGATATTCTGTCAAAGGGTACAGGGATTGGACTGCTGAGGACTGGTGTAAAGTAATTTTCTCTAATGAAACCCCTTTCTGATAGTTTGGGGCATCCGGAAAAAACCTTGTCCAGAGAAGAAAACGTGAACGCTACTATCTGTCCTGTGTCATGCCAACAGTAAAGCATCCTGAAACCATTCATGTGTGTGGTTGCTTCTCAGCCAAGGGAGTGGGCTCACTCACAATTTTGCCTAAGTACACAGAATAAAGAATGGTACAAAAACATCCTCCAAAAGCAACTTCTCCCAACCATCCAAGAACAGTTTGGTGGGGAACAATGCCTTTTCCAGCATGATGGAGCACCTTGCCATAAGACAAAAATGATAAAGTGGCTTGCGGAACAAAACATTGACATTTTGGGTCCACGGCCAGGAAACTCCCCAGATCTTATTCACATTGAGAACTTGCAGTCAATCCTCGAGGTGGGTGAACACAAAAAAACCAAAAACAAATTCTGACAAACTTCAAGCATTGATTATGCAAGGATGTGGCCCAGGAGTTGATTGACAGCATGCCAGGGCGAATTGCAGAGGTCTTCCAAAAAAAAGGGTCAACACTGCAAAATATTGACTCTTTGCATAAACTTAATGGAATTGTCAAAAGCCTTTTGACATGTATGAAATGCTTGTAATTATACTTCAGTATACAATAGTGACATCTGACAAAGATCTAAAAACACTGAAGCAGCAGACTTTGTGAAAATTTATATTTGTGTCATTCTGAAAACTTTTGGCCATGGCTGTACATAAGTATTCACAGTCTTTGCTCAATACTTTTGTTGAAGCACCTTTGGCACAAATTACAGCCTCAAGTATTTTTGTGTATGATGCTACAAGCTTGGCATACCTATTTTTGGGCAGTTTTTCCCATTCTTCTTTGCAGGACCTCTCAAGCGCCATCAGGTTGGATGGGGAGCATCGGTGCACAGCCATTTTCAGATCTCTCCATAGATGTTCAATCTGGTTAAAGTCTGGGCTCTGGCTGGGCCACTCAAGGACATTCACAAATCGTTGTCCAGTAGCCACTCCTTGGTTATCTTGGCTGTGTGCTTAGGGTCGTTGTCCTGTTGGAAGATGAACCTTCCCCCCTGTCTGAGGTCCAGAGCACTCTGGAGCAGGTTTTCATTAAGGGTGTCTCTGTACATTGCTGCATTCATCTTTCCCTCAATCCTGACTTGTCTCCCAGTTCCTTCCGCTGGAAAACATCCCCACAGCATGATGCTGCCACCACCATGCTTCACTGTAGGGATGGTATTGGCCAGGTGATGAGCGGTGCCTGGTTTTCTCCACCTATGGTGCTTGCCATTCAGGCCAAAGAGTTCAACCTTTGTTTCATCAGACCAGAGACTTTTTCTTATGGTCTGAGAGTCCTTCAGGTGCCTTTTGGCAAACTCCAGGCAGGCTATCATGTGCCTTTTACTGTCTGACCACTCTACCATACAGGCCTGATTGGTGGAGTGTTTCAGAAATGATTGTTCTTCTGAAAGATTCTCCTCTCTCCACAGAGAAACGCTGGTCACCTCCCTGACTATGGCCTTTCTCCCCCTATCACTCAGTTTGGCCAGACAGCCCAAAGACAACCTCTGGGTATGACACTGAGCACATGAACTCAACTTCTTTGGTCGACCATGACGAGGCCTGTTCTGAGTGGAACCTGTGCTGTTAAACCGCTGTATGGTCTTGGTCACTGTGCTGCAGCTGTTTCAGGGTCTTGGCAATCTTCTTATAGCCTAGGCCATTTTTATGTAGAGTAACAATTCTTTTTTTTTTTTCAGATCCTCAGAGAGTTCTTTGCCATGAGGTGCCATGTTGAACTTCCAGTGACCAGTATGAGAGTGTGAGCGATAACACCACATTTACCACACCTGCTCCCCATTCACACTTGAGACCTTGTAACACTAAGTCACATGACACTTAGGAGTGTACTCACTTTTGTTGCCAGTGGTTTCGACATTTATGGCGCTATATATATCTCAGCACTTTTGTCTCCGAACAGCCTTCCCCTTCTGCTTCCCATTCCTGCTAACTGAACTACTTCAGGTCCCCTCCAAAACAACGATTCCACCTATGCACACTAGCAGTTGGTCTAATACAAGGGTCTTAAAACTATGGCCCTCCAGTTGTTCAAGAACTACAGTTCCCATCATGCCTAGCCATGTCTGTGAATGTCAGAGTTTTACAATGCCTCATGGGATGTGTAGTTCTGCAACAACTGGAGGGCCGTAGTTTGAGGATCCCTGGTCTAATAGTATGGGATAGCTACCAAGCATGTGCAGCAGCTGCTTTAGCACAACCAAAAGTTGTATTGGTTTCCTGTGGGTTTTAATGCTCCACTACACCTGCCGTTAAGGCTTGCCAGTTTGTTAAGGTACTGGGCATGCACAGTAGATCTTATTTACGAAGATGCAAGGTTAGTGCTGAATTCTCCAGGGCTACTTGTGAAGGGTGGCAATGGAAGGTTTTTGAAGTGACAAGGCAGGCTCATGCACCTCGTCCCCAGTCAGTACTAGAGTGAGATGCATAAGACGGTGCGGTGTAAAAAAATAAATGGGGCAGAGCTTAGTAAACAAAGGTTGCTAAAAAATGCACCTTTTTACAGTTTCGTTTTTGTTTTCTTGAGAAGAGGAACAGTAAAATTGGTATTTTATTGACTGTAAACAGAAGCAAAAAAAAAGGTAATAAAGCACACTAGGAAAGCTGTGCACTGCCAGGTCAACATGATACTTGACCCCCTTCCCACCATTGCTCTCATCACAACTCCTGCACCCACTAATCTCTTACACGGTCATGTCCCCTTTCCTTGCTAGCGATAATCGTAAGTAAAATGTTCAATTGATCAACTTGGGTACGTTCAGCCTGCCTATACATGGTTTGTATATGTTCTACATCAGCCCTTTCTTTAACCTAGGGTTGCCCTAGGTAGTAAAATACAGTTGTTCCCAGAAATAACCAAAGCTTCTACTGAATTTCCAAATTAAAGGTATTTCAGTATGTCTGGGAGCCAATCCATCCTATTTACTTTCCTTTTCGTACTTGAATGCAGCCAAGTAGAGAATTTACAGTTTGGTCCATATATTTGAAAACGGGCACAGTTTTAGTTTTTTTACCAAAACCTATTCAAGCTATAGTTACATAATGGATATGGGCGGAAAGTGTACACTCTCAGATTTAATTTGAGGTTATGTACATGCAAATTGGAGGAAGGGTTTAGAAATTACAGCTCTTCAGAATAACCACCCCCTCCTTTTTTTTCAAGGGACCAAAAGTAATTGGACAATTGAATCAAAAGCTGTTTCATTGCCAGGTGTGGGCTACTCCTTCGTTATTGCTATATTAATTAACCAGGTAAAAGGTCTCGAGTTGATTCTAAGTGTGGTATTTGCTTTTGGAATCTATTGCTGTGAACCTACATCATGCGGTCAAAGGAGCTGTCCATGCAAGGGAAACAGGCCATTGTAAGGCTGCAAAAATGAAACAATTCCATCAGAGATAGCAGCAACATTAGGAGTGGCCAAATCAACAGTTTCGTACATTCTGAGGAAAGAAGAACACACTAGTGATCTCGCTGGTGGATGATCGCAGGATCCTCTCTATGGTAAAGGAAAACCCCATTTACAACATCCAGACAAGTGAAGCACACTCTCCAGGAGGTGGGTGTATCATTGTCAAAGTCTACAATCAAGAGAAGACTTCACGAGAGCAAATACAGAGGGTTTACCACAAGGTACAAACCATTCATAAGCCTGAAGAACAGAAAAGCCAGATTAGACTTTGCCAAAAAACATCTAAAAAAGCCAGACCAGTTCTGGAAAAGCATTCTTTGGGCGGATGAAACGAAGTTTAATCTGTACCAGAATGACGGGAAGAAAGTGTGGTCCGACGTTCTTCCCGCCGGACTGTCCGGCGGTAGCTGCCGGACTTTCTGAATTGACGGACTTGCCTACACATGACCAGGCTTTCCGGCAGGCTAGGTCCGCCCGTCTTTCCGACGGACTTTCACCGGAGTTACGGCGGACTTTCAGAATGAACGGACTTGCCCACACAAGGACAAGTCCGTTCATTTTGAACGTGACTCGGGTACGACGGGACTAGAAAAGGAAGTCAATCTCACCGCTTTTATCGGCGAGATTGACACCTTGCAAGCCCCATCGTGGGGCATACCAGGCCCTTAGGTCTGGCATGAATTTTAAGGGGAACCCCCTACGCCGAAAAATCGGCGTGGGGTCCCCCCCAAAATCCATACCAGACCCCAATCCGAGCACGCAGCCCGGCCGGTCAGGAAAGGAGGTGGGGACGAACGAGCACCCCCCCCCCCTCCTGAACCGTACCAGGCCGCATGCCCTCAACATGGGGGGTGGGTGCTTTGGGAGAGGGGGGCACCCTGCGGGGCCCCCCCACCCTAAAGCACCTTGTCCCCATGTTGATGAGGACAAGGGCCTCTTCCCGACAACCCTGGCCGTTGGTTGGCTTATCGGAATCCGGGAGCCCCCTATAATAAGAGGGCCCCCAGATCCCGGCCCCCCACCCTATGTGAATGAGTATGGGGTACATGGTACCCCTACCCATTCACCTAGGGAAAAAGTGTCAATAATAAAACACACTACACAGGTTTTTGAAGTAATTTATTAGACAGCTCTGGGGGGGGGGTCTTCTTCCGACTTCGGGGGTCCCTCCGGTTCCTCTTCTCCCAGCATCCGGTTGGTTCTTCTCCGCTCTGTCTTCTCCCGGTGTTCCAGTTCTTCGGCCGGCTCCTCCGCTGTCTTCATGCCGCTCTCTTGCCAGCGGAGGTCCGGACTTCTGGGCTTCTGGTTCTCTTCTTCCCATGTTGACACAACGCTCTCTCCATCTGGAATGGTCTCTGAGAGCTCCGATGTGACTTATATAGGCGGAGACCTTTCCCCCTTATGCCATCACAGTCCCTGGGCATGCTGGGACTGTGACGGCATAACGGGCGTGGTCACCGGGTGATGACCACGCCCCCTTATGCCGTTACAGTCGCAGCTTGCTCTGGGGCCCTCTTATTATAGGGGGCTCCCAGATTCCGATAAGCCCCCCGCCCGCAGACCCCGACAACCAACGGCCAGGGTTGTCGGGAAGAGGCCCTTGTCCTCATCAACATGGGGACAAGGTGCTTTAGGGTGGGGTGGGCCCCGCAGGGCGCCCCCCTCCCCCCAAAGCACCCACCCCCCATGTTGAGGGCATGCGGCCTGGTACGGTTCAGGAGGGGGGGGGGGCGCTCGCTCGTCCCCACCCCCTTTCCTGACCAGCCGGGCTGTGTGCTCGGATCGGGGTCTGGTATGGATTTTGGGGGGGACCCCACGCCGATTTTTCGGCGTAGGGGGTTCCCCTTAAGATGTATACCAGACCTAAGGGCCTGGGATGCCCCGCACTCGCCCTTGCGTCGTATCTGGTCCGTTGGACCAGCATACAGACGCATGCAGACGAACTGGCTTTCCGTCAGGAACTGAGTCCGGCGGACTAAGATTTAAAGCATGCTTTAAATCTTGGTACAGTGGACTTTTGGGAAAAAAAAGTCCGCCGGAGCCTTCACACGGTCGGATTGTGCGGCGGACTCTGGTACGCCGGACCAAGTATGCCGGAAAGTCCGACCGTGTGTACGCGGCAGAAGACTTGGAAAAGCTCATGATCCAAAGCACACAACCTAATCTGTAAAACATGGTGGAGGCAATGTGATGGCATGGGCATGCATGGCTTCCAGTGGCACTGGGTCATTGGTGTTTATTATTGATGTGGCAGAAGACAGAAGCAGCCGGATGAATTCTGCAGTGTTTAGAGATATACTGTCAGCCCAGATTCAGCCAAATGCAGCAAAGTTGATTGGACGGCACTTCACAGCACAGATGAGCAATGATCCAAAACACATCGCAAACGCAACCCAGGAGCTTTTGAAGGAAAAGAAGTGGCATATTCTGCAGTGGCCGAGTCAATCACCTGATCTCAACCCAATTGAGCATGCATTTCACTTGCTGAATGCAAAACTAAAGGCAGAAAGACCCACAAAGAACTGAAGACAAGCTGCAGTTAGATCCTGGCAAAGCATCGGAATGTTCCAGACTTTAGGCAGTCATTGCCAATAAAGGATCCTCAACAAAATATTAAAAATTAACATTTTATTTATGATTATATTTTTCCAATTAAATTTGAGCCACTGAAAATGGGGGGACGGTGTATAAAAATGATTGCAGTTCCTAAAATGTGTACTTGATATTTATGTTCAAACCCTTGAATTAATGCTGAAAGTCTGCACTTCAAATTCATTTGGATTGTTTCTTTTTAATTTTATTCTGATGGCATACAGAGCCAAAAGTATGGAAATTGTGCCTGTGTCCAAATACACTATATTACCAAAAATATTGGGACGCTTGCCTTTACACCCACATGAACTTTTAATGGCATCCCATTCTTAGTCTATAGGGTTCAATATTGAGTTGTCCCACCCTTTGCAGCTATAACCGCTTCAACTCTTCTGCAAAGGCTGTCCACAAGGTTTAGGAGTGTCTATGGGAATGTTTGACCATTCTTCCAGAATTTGGTCAAAATTGATGACAAGATGGCAAAATGAATGCAGTATGTTATCAAAAAATACTGGAGGAACATTTTAACTCGGGACAAACTTTTCTTGTTCCGACGTTCAGCGAACATCCAAACAAACTCGTTCTTCGACCGTTTGTTCGGCCCCCTGAACCGGCCACAATGCATTGCACCGCTGAACAGTGCATTGCAAGCCCTGATTGGCTGAAGCAGTGAAAGCTTCTGCCAGTCTGGCAACGGAGCACTGTCAGAGTCATGATTGGACACTGTCATCATGACTATCCAATCATGGCTCATTCCCGCCCCACATTATAAAAGTATTCTTTCGATGGCAGCAATTTTCAGTGTGATTTTGGCATGGAGAGAGATAGAATAGGGCTCTGTTTAGTGCTATTAGTGCGCTATACTGTGCTATTTTGCTTCAGTTAGTTTAGTGTCAGTCTAGGGATAGTGTCAGTGTAAGGAGAGGAGGACCATCATTCAGCTTTGCATAGTGTGCAGCTAGAGTAGGGACAGCTCAGATAGTTTCAGTGTAGTGTAGTGAGACCATGTCAGTAATCTTTACATTAGTGTATAGCTAGAGTAGGTACAGTTTAGATAGCGTCAGTGTAGTGACGGTTAAACACTGTCTATTTGATTGCGTTACTGCCAGTTTAACGCCATTTACTTCTGTGTGCGTTACTGCAAATTTAATGGCATATAGTTCTGTATGTTTGGCGCATTATATTGCAGTATGTTATAAGGTATCTGTGGAGTGTGTCTGTAGTGTGAGTACTCAAATTTAAAATGCACCAAACACCACTTTACATTGATTAAAGTGCATCTACGTACAGATTTCCACTTCTTTCCATTTGCTTATAAGCACTGCTCCCTCCCTCTAATTAATGTCTGGGAGGACAACAGGTAGAGGCAGATGTTCCCTTGGCACTGTAAGGGGACCAGCAACAAATTTGTCCACAGGCAACGGTGGACGTGGTGGTCGGTCCTTAGGCAGGCCATCATTTCCTCTGTTTAGTGAGTTTGCCTGTATTATCCAGCCACAGCATGCAGAGGAGGTGGTGGACTGGCTTACTAAACCTTCCTCATCCTCCTCCTCTGTCACGCAAGCAGAGACAAGTGTGCAGTCCCCTGTAGTTGCCAGAGTGGATAAACCTGCCTCCTTGTCCTGTCCACATCTATTCCTGCCATAGCCCCAACATCAGCCATGGAGCAGTCAGCTGAGTTATTTGACCACAGCATCAGCCACTTGCTCCTTGATGATGCCCAGCCATTACTGGATTCAGATGTTGGGTCTGAGGTTGAGGATGACAGGAACATGAGCCTAGAGAGGGGAGAACACTGGTAAACAAATTGGCAAGTTGTCTCCAGTGGTCATGATGATGTCACTGATGCGACTTGGGTGCCAGAGCAGAGAAGGAAAAGGAGGCCATCATCGAGTAGAGAGCAGTCACCCTATTCCATCACATTCTGCAGCTGTTATCTCCCAGCCCACTCCCCAAAGCTCGGCTGGGCCTTTTTCAGCACATCTGCAGCAGATCGCACTGTTGCTATCTGCAAACTGTGTCTCGGGCACATCAAAAGTGGCATAAACACAAGGCATTTAATGTCCAAACACTGAGCCCGTTGGCAAGAGCACCTGAAAGCCATACAAAAGGGGCACAAATCTGTCCCGCCTCTTCCTCCTCCTCTTCAGTCTGCCCCTGCTATACCAAGTCATTACCTCTCAGCGGCCTCCACTGACAGGGATGAGGGTATAGCACAGGGTGACCCAGGTCCTAGCAGCACATCTGCCAGCAGCACACCACCAGCTGCAGACTGTAGCTGGCAAATTTTACTGCCCTATCTGCTGCAGCGGAAAAAAAATAGTCCCTGACACTCACATACCCAGCGCCTAAATGCAAGCTTGTCAAAGCTGTTGGCTCTCCAACCTCTGCCTTTCAGCCTGGTGAATTCTGCCCCCTTCCGTGAATTTGCACAATGGTAGGTTCCCAGTCGATACTACTTTTCACGTAGGGCCGTTCCATCTCTCTACCATCACGTGGAAGGGAATGTTCTGGCATTGTTTGGCAAGGCAGTCAGCCGTAAAATTTACCTTACTGCTGACACGTGGTCCAGCAAGCATGGGCAGGGACGATATGTTTAGTTCACAGTACACTGGGTATCGCTGCTTGCAACTCAAAAGGATGCAGGACAGGGCTCGGTGCTGCAGCTTGTTGTGCCCCCATGTCTCCATACAGCTGGTGGTGATAATGCCAGACCCGTGAGCTCTACCTCCTACCTCCCCCCCTCCTCCCTCCTCCTCGCCCTCCTCCTCGCTCCCCTCCTCCCTCCTCCTCCTCACCCTCCTCCCTCCTCTGCAGTATTGTCCTATGAACATCAGGGACCCCCTAAGCAGTCAAAGGGCTATTCCATGAGTCAGGCTAAAAGGTGCCATGCAGTGCTTCAGCTGGTGTGTTTAGGTGACAGGAACCACACCGGAGCAGATAGTCTTGCAGCTCTGCAGGGACAGGCCCAGACCACACCAGTTCACACCCTGCCTGCTGGAGCCATGAATGGTGGTGTGCGATAATGGCTCAAACTTCCTGTCCGCCCTTAGACAGGGAAAGTTGAACTCGACTGTGGTCATACTGCAGCGGCTATACATGCCGCAGAGGGCCGTCAAGGAGTACCTATGCGAGTGCGGCACGACAGGCTCAGGCCGCCTCAGCTTTTTTTCCCCATGCCAATGGCTGATCATTAAGGATGCATGCTCTGTATTGTCACCATTTGAGGAGGCCACAAGGATGGTAAGCAAGGACAGTGCATGCATCAGTGACACAATCCCTGTTGTGTTCCTGCTGGAGCAGACTGCATGGCATTATGGACAGGGCACTGGAGGCAGAGCAGCAGAAGGAAGAGGAGGACTTCCTTTACCTTCAAGGCCCACTTTATCCAGACACCATCATTCCTGTGTCACAGAACACACAGGAGGAGAGAGGGGAGGATGAGGAGGAGGATTCTGGTACTTTCATAGGCTTCGAAGAAGAGGAAGACATGTGTCAATCTGTAAGCAATGGCTTTCCAACCCCAGGACTCTTGGGAGCAGTATGTGGCTGGGAGGAGGAAGTTCCAGATGCTGTCATCCTGAGTGACCCTGAGCAGTCTGCTTCTCAAGCCTCTGCAAATTTGAGTCGCATGAGCAACCTCATGCTTCAAAGCCTGCGAAAGGACCCAAGAATACGTGGCATAAAGGAGGAAGATGATTGGTTTGCAACCCTCCTTGACCACCGTTGTAAGTGGAAGGTCTCAGAACTGATCCTGTCCCACAGAGAGTGCAAAAGATAAAATCTCTTGAGGACACGTTAAAGAGGATTTTATTGAACGTTTTTCCTGACTCCAGTAGGTTACAGTGTTGTGGAAATAGTAGTTTTGAGTCTTTTGTTGGTCAAGAGAGGAGCATTGGAGAAGGCGTCCGCCTAAGTGAGGCATTTCGGAATTTATTTTAGTCCTCGCCGCCCAGGGCTGTCAGCTTCCATATGCCATAGGCAGCGTCTGCATCACAAGGTGGACGAATACCTCAGGCCCAAAACAGAGATGGAGAGCTTTCCAGCTGACGATCCACTAACTTACTGGGTCATGAGAATAGACCACTGGCCAGAACTTGCCCAGTATGTTATTGAGTTGTTGGGCTGCCCTGCATCCAGCGTGCTTTCAGAACGGGCATTCAGTGCTGCAGGTTTCGTTACTGATCATAGAATGCGCCTGTCCAGACTCTGTGGACTGTTTGACTTTTATAAAAATGAATCAGTCCTGGATTACCAGCTATGAAGCCCCTGATGCCGATGTCACCGATAAGTCTTTTTGGGATGTGGAATCTTCAAAGCTGCCTAGTTATGAGGGTGTTAAAACATTTTATTTGGAAGAATGTTTTTGGTATAGGTTTCATGGGCACAATTTAACACCCAAAGACTAATTTTTCAGCACCTGTTTGACAGGTGCATATCATTGAAATTTTTTTACAGCAAGGCCAATTATTGCTTTCATCAAGATTACCTCTGTAGCAGTGGTCATCAACCCTGTCCTCAGGGCCCACTAACAGGCCTGGTTTTATGTATTACTTTGGGGAGATGCAGACTAGAATACTGCAATCACTGAGCAGCAAAAAAAAAAAAGGGGGATGAGCGTCCATTAAAACATCAAATTCCACAGAATACATACACCATCTTTTAGCATCAATACATTTTAGGGTAGCTTAATATTCCACAACTCTATATATAATCTCTATCCATCCTCAACAAAACTCCCTGTTTTCTTCATCATTTAGAAAGTAATTTCCACCACTACCTCAGGTTTTACCTCAATGGACTCTTCAGTCCACCTTTTCATTTTTTAAGAAAACAGAGCAAATAAAAACAAAACAAAAAAGGTGGGGCGGAAATGAACACCTATTCTCAGAGGAGATGAACGACTCCCATGTATTAATGAAAACTAAGGCAGGGGGCCTCCCCTGAGCTACTGTCCAACAATCTCTTCCCCTCTTCTGAGTATACAAATAGAACCAAAGCTGACCATTTTTAGTGTATTGCTTTTTTCTATCTTGAGCCGAGAGCACTAGGTCCTCTATGGCACCAATACTTCTTACACTGTTAAGAGCGTAATACAGGCTTTGGCGGCGTTAACCAAGTGACGTAGCACAGATTTTTTTGTATATCTGTGGTGGAATTTGTGAACAGTGAAGCAAAAAAAAGCAGGTATTGGAAAAAACTATGTTTTTGAAAGATCCTCTGTACCTCCAGCCAATACTGTCTAATCTTTGGACAAGACCAGAAGATGTGAAATAAAGTCCCCTGTTCCTCTCTGCATCGCCAACAGCGATCCAAGGCCTCTGGAAAAAATTTGCAAAGCCTTGAATGGGTATAATACCATTGCGTCAATAGTTTATAGTTAGATTCCTGGATTCACATACAGATAGATGAGTTCAACGAAAGATGATGTATTCTGAAAATTCTGACGCTGAGCTGGTGTAACGGTCTTATTGAGATTTCTTTCCCATTTACTAAGGCCCGGCATCACAAAATCATCTGAGGGAGCAATTAACAGAGCATATATCTTGGAAATCGTCCCAGAAAGAGGTTCCTTTTCATCACAATATGATTCAAATGTTTGTTGTTGATGATTCGTCAGTGATCCTAAAGATCCGAAAAAATGGCGTAACTGCAATATCTGCCAGAAATGTATTTCATACCGGCCCCCCCGGTTGCGTCAATTAGGCCACTGTGGGCCAGGTCTCAGAGTTCAAAAGATGTGAGGCCTGAAAGCAATGCTGGGACTGGGACTGTTAAATGCGCCTGGTTCTATATCTGGGAGAAAACTAGGGTTTCCCATTCTGGGAAACAGTGGTGATTGTATCGAAGAAAACTTAGAGTTCCGGCAAATCCTAGAGCCAATTCGCAGTGTAGGACCTATAATAGGGTGCGTTTTAAGAGAGGCCGTTAGGGCTGCATAGCACCAAGACGCTCTTCGCAGGGGTACAGGGCTAAACTGTTCTATATCCGTCCAGAGTTTAAATTCTGTATCGGAAATCAATCGTTCTGCCAAGGTGACAGCTTGATAGTATTTAAATGCATCTGGGACAGTTACTCCGCTTGGCGAGCTGTGGTTCGTGGGTGGGGGGAGGGGGGAACCAGGGGGGCAATGGGAAATTCTTGTAGTTAGTAGATCTCTGTTAGATAGGCATAAGGTCATGTTTGACCTAATAGGGACGTTGTCTTATTGGACACGTCCTTAATGTTGTATGATTTACTATGTTGATAAAATCAATAAAAAGAATTTAAAAAAAAAAAAAAAGCACTTGGGTATCGTCAGGAGGCATCTATCAAACCTTGGTCGTTTATTCGCCAATATATATTTAGTAAAAAGGGCACAGATTTGACAGAAAAAGGCTGCAGGAATGGAGATTGGTAGTGCCTGGAAATGGTACAGAAATTTTGACAGAATACTCATTTTAATGATGTTACATCTGCCAAACCAAGAATGTAAACCTTGGTGCCATTTATCTAATAAGGATCGTACTGAATTATGTAGAGATGGAAAATTTGCCGCAAAAGTACTGCCTAAATTTGATGGTATTTATGTACCCAAGTACTTTAACGCAGAAGACGCCCATTTTAAAGTTAAGTTGTATGGTGGGGGGTGTGGCCGGACATGAGATGTGGAGATGTGTGAGGCGAGAGTGAGAGGATGTTTCTGAGTTCTCTCCCTACCTCTCCCCTGATGGATATGGCTGACGGCAGCTGCTAAGGTGGAGAGCGCTGAGGATGTGGAAACCGGCCGAGCCTCTCTTTGAGTGAAGCAGAGGGGAACGAGGAGGCGTGCACCTCCAAAGTATAACAAGCTTTATCGAACCACTCCGAGCAAAGCCGAGAAGTGCCGCACGCTATCCGAAAGGAAATTTGCGAGATCTGGGAGTACTAGCCTCCGTTCATTTGAACACAGGTGGAGACTGATATCCCCAAGCGACATGAGACGCTGGGCTGAGAGTGAGAGCGCCGTATAGACTGTGAGGAGGGACATAGTGGACGGATGGGACGAAGCTGCAGAGAAAACTACTAAATCTCTGAGGAGACAGGTCAGCTTTGGTATTCTAAGGCTAAAGTGACACTGATGCTGAAGGCAAGGGAGATGGTGAACATTTCCTATAATGGGATGAATATTTCTCCTTACCCGAACTATTTGCCTGACCTGCAGAAACATAGAGCCAAATTTTTAGAAGTCAAACTTACCTTACAAAAACTTAAACTTACATGCACTACTATACCCAGCATGACTACGGGTGGAAGCGCTGGGAGGGACTCAGATTTTTGTTTCTCCAATTGGAGTGACATCTTGGCTGGAGGATAATAAGCAGAGGCTGCAGACTAATTAGAGAGGGAGAGAATCCGGGGAGGAGAGAGAGGAGTGTGGGAGTGAAGAAAAAGGGAAGGGAAAGGGGAATATATGATTTAAGGGGATTAAGCAGGGAGACGCATGCAAGAACAGTGGCTTCATGTAGGTGGGAAGAGTATGAGTTGTTTTTTTTTTTTTTTTTTTTTTTTTCTTCTATTAAAAATATAAATATATATATATATATATATATATATATATATATATATATATATATATATATATATATATATATATATATATATATATATATATCTCTATATCTCTATATCTCTATATATCTATATATATATATATATATATATCTCTATATCTATATCTCTTTTTCACTAATAAAGGGGACGGTGGGCGGGAGAGAAGGGGAGGCAAAGAAGTAGGAATGTATGTAACACTGGGAGGGGAGAATATGAGGTGTGGAAGGAGGCCACGGGAAAACCCCCTTGGGGTATACCAGGATAGGTGGTGGGTAAAGAGGGTTAAGGCGGAGGGAGGTGTGGGGGAAAAATGGAATATTTCACGCAATGGTGGAGCAGAAATGGCGGTAGGTTATTAGAAAGATAACACAACAGTTATTAAAAAGCACTATAACAAAAAGTGCACTATGGACACATTATGGCACAAAAAGAAATAAGGACATTAGTAAACAGAAAATGGGTGATTTTCATTTGGATTTATTTTTATATGTGTGTTTTTTCTTTGTGTTTTGTATACATTTTTTTCTTGATGGTATATGCAGGCTAAAACACTTAATATAGGTTCTTGGGATGTTAGGGGGTTGGGTAATCCGGTTACCAGCTGCAGTCTTCTCCATGTTGGAGAGACCTGGAATAAGACTGGCCTGTTTGCAGGAAACGCATTTAACAAAACAGACAATGTCACAATTAAAGAATAGGAAATATCAATATCACTCGGTATACTCGTCCTTTTCTAGGGGGGGGTGAGTATAATGATGAGAACTGGGGTGGCTTTTTCCTGCAGACAGGCCAGTGTAGATGAAATAGGCCGTTATATTTTCCTTTATTGTTTGTTGGAGAATAGGCAATATGTTTTGGCAAATCTATACATCCCTCCGACCTTTAAGATGGAGGTTATATATAGACTGATGGAGTTTATGGTGGATAAGGAAGATGTGCCGGTTATAATAATGGGGGATTGCAATGAGGTCCTTGATAAAAGTATAGACAGATTTCCTCCTGGGAAGCGTTTGGAAGATATGGGGCAGGCTCAGTTGTGTCATTTTTTTGGTGGAAGCAGGGCTGTTGGACATGTAAAGAGTACGGAATCCGAGCGTTCAGCAGTATTCGTGCTTTTCAAGCTCTTATTCCACACTCTCCCGGATAGATATGGCCCTGGGAAACGGGGAAGTGATGCAGAATGTGAATAATATACACTACCTACCTAGGGGGGGTCTCGGACCACTCGCCAATGGTGCTATCACTGTGCTTAGGGGGAAAGAGCTCCGGGGGTTTGGAAAATAAGTCCATTTTGGTTTGAATTGATGAAGAATACAGATGAGGTCTTATTAAAGCTGAAAGAATTTGTAGAGTTAAATATAGGAACGGTGTCAACTGGAGTACTCTGGGATACCTTAAAGGCATTCCTCAGAGATATTCTGATTCAGCAGGTGGCAAAAATTAAGAGAGAATCCAGGGAATGGGAGGAAAGTATTAGGAAAGAGGTGATAGAAGCAGAAAATATATAAAAGATGCAACCCTGGAAAAACAAAAAAACATGAAAAACAAAAAGACTTCCTCTCTTACGATAGAGATGGTAGGCACATTTAGTGACTATTATAAGAAATTGTATAAATCTCAGAGGATGGCAGAGGAAAGAGAAATGCTAAATATTTTAGATAATGTGGAGATTCCAACCATTACCCAAGAGGACAGAGAAGATTTAGAATCCCCAATATCTCTGAGGGAGTTACAACAAGCTGTGGCCGGGATGGCCAATCAAAAATCTCCTGGGCCGGATGGATTCCCGGTGGAGACGGGCAAATATTACTTTCCGAGTTGCTTAGGACATTGAGGGAGCGGAGTTGGAGGTGAAACTACCAACCTCAATGTAAGAGGCAATTATTATAGTGGTTCATAAAGAAGGAAAGGATCCGTTAGATGTAGCATCATATAGACTGATATCCCTGTTATGCTCAGATGTGAAAATATTAGCTAGGGTACTATCAGATAGGCTAAATAAAATCGCCTCAAAACTTGTACATCCAGATCAAACGGTATTTATTGCCAACAGGTCCACTAATATGAATATTAGAAGGGCATTCCTGAATATCCAGACCCCATCAGAAAGTGTGGGATCGAGAGCTGTTCTGTCATTGGACGTGACTAAGGCTTTTGATAGCCTAGAGTGGGAATACTGGTGTGTTCTGGAGAAATTTGGGTTTGGACCTTCTTTTTTAGGATGGATAAAAATGTATACTGACCCAAGTGCCAAAGTTAGAATTAATAGTGAATATTCGGGAAGAGTTGAAATGAGCAGGGGGACAAGACAGGGGTGCCCATTGTCGCCCCCACTTTTTGCCCTTGCGATGGAACCCTTGGCAATTGCAAGTTGCAAGGATTCCAAAGGAATATGGGAGAGGAAAGAATCGCATTATATGCAGATGATGATCTTCTCTTCTTGGGGGATACTGGCCAATCCTTAAGATCGGCAATAAAATTAGTTAAGAATTTCTGAAGATTTATGGGACTGGCAATAAATTGGGAGAAGTCGAACTGTTGCCAGTGGACCCTATGGACACCCCGATTGTGTTAGAGATGCCCCACTTAGAAGTGGTAGATGCGATGAAATATCTAGGGATATATATATGACAAGAGATCCTAATCAATATATCAGTAAGAACATAATACCGTTATTGACCAAATTTAAGCAAAAATGCGAAATTTGAAGCCACCTTCCTCTGTCAGTAGCGGGCCGATGCAGCCTGATAAAAATGATATGGATGCCACAACTGCTGTATCTGCTACATAACTCCCTAGTGTGGATTTGCAAAAAATGGTTTTAAAAAAATTGAAACTCTTTAGAGAGTTGATTTGGAAAAAGGGCCAGGCAAGGATTAGGCTGCAGGTGCTGCAGCTGCCGACGGAGGAGGAGGGTTTAGCAGTTCCTCACCCTAGAAGTTACTATTTAGCGGCACAGCTGCAACACCTAATGGGATGTGGTATAGAGGGTGTGGGCAGTGCAAGTGGGAGAATAATGCTGGCAGGAGCTCCGCGTAATACCATAGCAGATACGCTAGAAGCAGAATCTTTTATCCATGGGAATTCTACAATAAAGATGGTCATAAAGATTTGGAAAACAGTTAAAATACTGATGGGATATACAGGGATATTGGAGTGTACCCCTCTCTAGAATAACAAGAATTTGCAGGAATTACTACCAATAGAAAAGGTTAAAGAGTGGGAAACACGAGGCATAAACAGGTTGATTCAACTCTATGATGGAAGCACCGTGAAAACATTCCTGGATCTGAGAAAAGAATATGATATACCATATAATTCATTCTATCGCTATCTACAGATTAGACATGCATTAGCAGCTCAGGTTAGGACACACCTACCAGAATGGAATAAAACCCCTCCAGACCAGTGGACTCATTTCCGCGTTATACAGACAATACAGATACACAATAAAACCAGTATAGGCTCAGAGCCTCTTAATGGGAGGAGGAGATAGAAAGAGAATAAAGGGGAAGTAACACAGGAACAGTGGAAGAGGATATTGGACCTGGGACCATTGGTATCAGTCTCCCCTTCACATAAAGTATCACATTTGATGTTGACACACAGAGCTTACCATACTCCTAAGAGACGTTTATGTTTGGTAAAAGAGCTTATGCCAATTGCCCTAGATGCCAGGGAACCGGAGACCTTATACACATGATGTGGAGATGCCCAAAATTATTCCAATATTGGGGGGGAGTTATTGATACCGTAAAGAAAATATATGGGAAGACACTGGAGATGGATCCTAAGCTCTATGTGCTAGGATACAGGAAGGAGCCGGGGGAAAGGAGGAGTATAACAGTGGCAGTGCTACGGTGCCTGTTGCAGGCAAGAAAATTGATTGCGCAGAGGTGGCCCTGTCAGTGAGTGAATGGACCCAAACTATAAGTGAGGTAATATGGAAGGAGAAAGTGGTCTATATAAAAAGAGGAAATCTCAAGGAATTTGAAAAGATGTGGAGGCCATGGCTCGATGAAATGGGATACCCACCTTAATGGGTAAAGAGCTGGGGAAAGTTTGAGGTTAAAGCCAGGAAATAAGACAGGTCTGGAAACTTATTTTGGATAAGGTGACTAAAAAGTGTTGGAAAATATTGTTATATGACACGTCACTTGGTTTTAATAAAAAAAAAAAAATAAATATGAAAAAAAAGTGGATACAGGTAGGTACAAAATAACCATGGAAATACGAAAGAAGTAAGACATACCTAAGTTACTGTGTTGGAGGGATGAGGTGAGGAGGGAGGGGAGGGGAAAAAAATAGATGGTAAATAATGGACTGTGGGAACGAAGGAAAGATAAAGTATTGGAAAACATTTTTTGATTTGTAATGTGTTATAACTTCCTTTCCACATTTTTATTGTTAAATTTTTGTAACAATGGAAACATTTAATAAAGAATAATTAAAAGTTAAGTTGTATAGTGTGACGCACTGACAGAGGCAGTGCCACTCCCATAGCTTTGGATTCAGTGTAATTTATTTTTAGATTTAATAAGGCTCTGTATCCTTTAATCTCCTTCATGAGGTTAGGCAATGAGACGTGTGGATTAGGCATGGAGAAAAGCAGGTTGTCTGCATAAGCTGAAACTTTATAGTTGTGATCTCCTACTTGTAGCCCCAAGATATCAGGATTTTGCCTGATTTTATTCAATAATGGCTCGAACGAAAGAGCAAATAACAAAGGCGAAAGAGGGCAGCCCTGGCGGGTACCATTTTGAGATATTAAAAGGTTTTGAAAACACTCCATTTACTTTAACTAAGGCCTGTGGAGTACACCTTGGCAATCCACTGAAGCATATGGTCTTCCAAGCCCATATGCCTTAGGACCGCAAACATAAAGTGCCAGTTTACTCTATCAAAAGCTTTTTCTGCGTCAGTACTCAAAAAGACGCAGGGGTGTTCGTTTTGTTTGCATAGTGGACCAAGTTGAGTACCTTTTTTTTTTTTTTTAAATTTATTTATTTTTTAATGGTATTGTCTCTCGCTTCACGAGAGGGATTAAAACCCACTTGATCTAAGTGAACCAACTGGGAAAACTGTGATTGAAGACGAGAGGCAAGTAATTTAGTGAAAAGCTTTAAATCCACATTAAGTAACGAAATTGGCCGGTAATTACCGCATGCTGTCGAGTCTTTCCCTTTTGGGATAACTGAAATATGTGCCAAGAGTGCATCCGGGGGAAAATTAGGTCGTCTGACCTAAAGGCATTATTCACTTTAATCATATGCGGAACTAGCAGTGGGAGGAGGTTTTTATAATACTGTATGATAAATCCTTAAGGGCCTGGTGCCTTCCCAGGTTTAACCATCTTTATCACCGTATTTAATTCCTCTATGGTAATAGGGGCTTCTAGATTACCACAGAGGGGAGGGTAGACAAGAAAGGTGAGGAGAAATTCCTCCAGGGAAGAAGGGAGTAAAGGAGACTGTGCCATATTATATAGAGAGGAATAATATTCCCCAAACGTCGAAGCAATATCTTTTGGCAATAAGTAGTTGTCCATCCCTTCTATTTTATGTGGGGTATGTATGAAGCTGTACCCCGTTTCCTGAGCTTCCCGGCCAGCAGTTTGCTACATTTATCTCGTATGATGCCTTCCTGCCTGATTGTATTGCTGTTTAGCTTTGAAGTGAAGATCTGTTATCTGTCACCTCAAATGGGCCAGATCATTCCCCCAGGGGAACCGGTGTCTTCTTATGTTGCAATTCAAGGGCCTGGATATCCTCTAGCAGTTTTTTTATTTTTACTTCTCGTGCCTTCTTCAATCGAGATCTGTGTTTGATCAAGATCCCCCGAATTACTGCTTTGTGTGCTTCCTACACCATAGCCGGGTCACTCCCCAGAGTGTAGTTTATCTGAAAGTACGCTGTAAGCTCTTTAGCCATGTTGTCCCGAATTTCAGGAGTTTGCAGTAGTCTTTTATTCAACCGCCAGCGCCACTCCGGGGAGTAAGTCGAGCCAGACAGGGAGAGACGGAGTGTGACCAGAGCATGGTCCAACCACATTATGTGTCATATGGAGACATCTACTACTGAGGCGGGTGGTTGATGTGGGACCAAGAATAAATCTACATGAGAGTATAATTGGTGAGGGTTGGAAAAAAATGTATAATCTCTTTCCCCTGCATGTAAAGTACGCCAGGCGTCTACCAGCTACAGTTCATGTAACTTCCGTGAAATACGTTTCCTGGTACCACCTGGGACAGAAGTCCCAGAGGGAGCCGTCTACTCTAGGGTCCAAAGGAACATTAAAATCCCCCCCCCCCCCCGGATCAATTTACCTTCCGCAAACTCCGCTAGCTTTGAGGGAGCTTTACCCAAAAAAGTGTTCTGATGCATATTTGGTGTATACATGGTAGCCAATGTCACATTAATGCTGCCAATGTTGCCTTTAAGAAAGCGATAACGGCCATTTATATCCAAACGTCTATCCAGGAGACCAGGATATACGACTAGAGATCAAAATAGAAACACCTTTTTAGATTTTGCTTCTTGGTTAGAAGCATGGTATACACAGGGGAAAAATCTATTCTGGAGAAATGGAAGTCCACCCGCCTTAAAACAAGTTTTTTTGCACAAATGCCACATCTGTTTAAGAACGCTTCAAATCCTTAAGAAGCATCCTCCGTTTTTCCGGGACATTAAGTCCTTTGGCATTTAAAGAGGTCACACACACCCCGTCCATCTCCTGAACGTGGGTGCAGACCTATATGGGGAGGTGGTTTGAATTGGTCCGGAGCTTAGGTCCTCGGCCCTATTCCCCCAGCTATTTATATAATCACATAATATAGTACAACTATACAAACCCAACATATTTTTATGCATTCATATAAAGCGAAAGAAAGCAGCATATATCAATCCTTCTTTATATATAACCAGAGAAAAAAATAAATAAATGGGGGGCTTGCCCCCTCTCCCCCTGCTTATTTAACCTTGTCTGAGTTTCTGCTGGTACCTAGCATCTTACATCCTACTTCCCTCAGGCCTGTTCCATGATCACACACCTACAGGCTTTCCAAGGGGTTCTCACAACATTTTATTACCATCCTGTCTCAGGTCTAAACGCTATTCTTTCCAAGTCTCCTACCGAGGGTATCTCCCTCTCATCTCTCCACTACCCTAATCATTCCCCTAACACCCCCCCCCACACACACACACACTCAATATATGCCATTTTCCTTCAACCTCATTCGTATCAGTACGCTCTAGTGGGGGTATGGGAGGAGAGGGGACCAAAACAATACCCCAGATATAACAGATCGTCCATGTAGTCCGAGCTTATTTTCTCAGGCTCCGTGACTCTCCTTCCAATTCCACGGTCTACCCCCCACAGTGTACTTGGACTATATTACCTAGTGCTAATCTTCTCTCTAACCAATACACATGCAACAAAACAAAAAAAAGATAGCAGAAACTCCTTCCCCTTCCTTTTTCTTTTTCTCCCTCCACCCCCTTTTCCTTCTCCTCTTTGGGGGGAACCTTCTTCCCCTTTCCTCTTTCTCCCTCTCCCCCAAAACTCACAACCAAAATCCACACTCTTGTGTCCCTCCTAATTTCCTATGAAACATAAAAAGTGCAAATTTTCTTTTATTTTTCTTTTGTCTTTCCTATAAAGTGCATATCCTATATGTACACCATAATGGTTTACATAGTGACATTACTACGTGAATAGTGCATATTAGGTCTACGTAAACGGTGATCCTTGTGCTGGCAGGCTGAAAGGGCATTCACCCATAAGGGGAGTGCCTACTGATCTAAATATTGAAGGAGTTTCCAGAGATAGTATACTAATATAGGGCTCTTTTATGATAACAGTTTGGGATATATCAATTTCTTAACCTTTTTTATTGGGAAAAAATATTAAAATATTAAAAGATTTAAAGATTTGTGGGAACATAAATTTTATGTTAACTTTTTCATACATATTTACCCAGCAGAGGGCTCACTCATATAGCCGTCCAGGACAGCACATCACTCCAGATGGTACAGCCAGGTGGTAAGCCACAATTGCCAAACTTGCACAAATCTGTGACCCACTGAAGTTGTCCACGTGGCAGCTACCTGCAGCCAGGGCCCCTGTACAAGGCCGTTCATCTGTCCCTGGCCCAGGCAGTCACTCCACATGTGATTACAAGGAGAAAGCTGTGGAACCTCCCAACCGCAGCTGAACGCCAACACCTGTCTGCACCCACTTCAGGGATAGACTGATGTGGGGGGTGAACCATCACATGAGTGAAGCCAGGGTCTATTGATCTACTGATTGTCTGGTTATCATAGGGGAGAGATTTATATTTAATATAGTGAGATAGTGAGCTGAAAAATTACCTTTTTTCCTTTCTCCTTTCCCTTCTCTCTCTCTCTACTTAAGTCTTTTTCTCCCCCCCCCCAAAAAAAAAAAACCCAAGTATGTTTGTCTCAGGGCGATAGTCCACTCCCCTCACAGACCCTGTGAACTATGTGATAAGTGGAAAAAGAAAAAAAAAAGGGGGGGGGGAAACTACATATCCTGTTTCCCCGAAAATAAGACCTAGCGTGATTGTTGGTGATGGCTGCAAATTTAAGGCCTACCCCCCCAAATAAACCCTACCCGTTTCCCTGAAAATAAGCCCTACCCTGAACATAATACTTACAAGGACTTTAACTAGGGCATATTTGGGGGGTAGGGCTTATATTGCAGCCATCACCGACAATCACGCTAGGTCTTATTTTCGGGGAAACAGGGTATATATATATATATATATATATATATGTGAGCATCTACCCATACACCCTCTCTCCTACCCTTATTCCTATATCCCATAACAATTTATATATAGTACTTTAAGGGTGCATATCCAATTTATGGCACCTTTTATAGAGTGCACCTCTAACATAATAAGTGATTTTACAACATCTAATTACATACAAAAAAAATAAATAAATGTATAACTATTTCAATAGTGCATATAAAGTCCACCCTATCTGCCAGACATCAGCGGACAAGCTGAAAAGACATGTTCCCTAAAAAGGGTTCTCGCTACAAAAAAATAGGAGAAAAAAAGAGAAAAGGATAAATTTGCGGCAATCTTAAAAAAAAAAAAAAAAAAGCCTCGGCCTAGTTAAGTCTCATGTCCTCCAGATTGGGAGGTAGTACAAGATTCCCGGCTTCACCTCACTGTCTGGGGTGAAAAATCAGTTGCTATGGAAGGGGTTGCTACACGTTGTAGTAGTCTCATTATAGGCTGCATCCAATTTGAGATTGGAAAAGCCTCTATCCCCAAGAAGATAAACAATTCTGGGAGGTCGACCGGGTGCAGCAGAACAAATTAGGATGAATATTGCTTTAGTTAATGAGATGGGGAAACCCCACCGGTATGTACCCGGTATGACTTCCTGATCTTGTCTAAAAGTGGGCGCAACATCGCCCTTTGTTGTAAAGTAGCCTGGGATAGATCTGGTAGTATTTTCACTGTGGCCCCCTCATGGTCAATTTCTCCTGCCTCCCATGCCTTGCGACTTTTTAACTCTTTGTGAGCATAGCAATGGAAACGGCATATAACATCTCTGGGTCTATTCAGGTTTACTGAGTGAGGTCCCAGGGATCTGTGCAACCTCTCAAACTCCAAGTCATAGGGGGGAACAGGAATAGCCAGCTGCTGGCTTATTGCCAGAACCATAGGCTGTAATGCTTCTCGTCCTATTGCCTCAGGGATACCCCTAAACCGTAAATTATTGTGGCGACTCCGGTCCTCGAGCTCTTCCAAGTGGAGTTGCATGGAAGGCTAGTAAGGTCTGTACCTGTTCCAGTTGGGAGACCCGGTTTTCCAGGGAAGCCAGAGATGTTTCATTTGTCGTAAGTCTGTCTGATAGCTGCTGTACCTCCGTC
Source organism: Lithobates clamitans (assembly GCA_037952925.1). Lineage (NCBI taxonomy): Eukaryota > Metazoa > Chordata > Amphibia > Anura > Ranidae > Lithobates > Lithobates clamitans. The sequence goes on along the minus strand of JBBGZY010000499.1, from coordinate 2,872,558 downwards.
CGGACCAGCTTTAGATCTCTGCAGTGTACCTCCTCCAGACGGGAGACCATTGCCTCCATGTCTGCTCGCATCGGCAGAGCCTGCAGGAGTGCTCTGAGGTCCGATTCCCCCATTACGGTAGGCAGGGCATCTCACTGCTCTGGAAGTCTCAGCTGCTGATCGTCTATGCAGCTCTGTGATCCCGCAGAGATTCCCAGCATAGCTAAAGGGGTTGTAAGTGGGGCAGAGTGTGCTGACCCTGTGGGCTCCATACAAGCCACTGCACCTCGTATCTCTGCTACTTGACCCCGGGACACTGCTGCCCCTGTGCTCGGAAAGAACTGTTGAATCTCGGGTTGCGCTGGTAGTTTTTGCATTCGCTTTTATTTCCTCTTCATCCCGGGTAGTATAGCTGCATTGATGACTGGATAGCCGGAGGAATGGTTGGAGCCCTGTGAGCGCGTGTCTCTACTCCACCGTGTTTAGATCATACCCCCAGATGCACCCATTACTTCTATCCAAAGTCAAAGTGACACCAGAATGTATCCAAAAAATCTCTAATATTGTTCCCAGTGCACTACATTGTGGCCTCATCATACACACTGGCTCCTCAGCTGTTGCTGAGCAAAATAAAGGCAGCTTGCAGGGAAAATCTCTAATTTTCTTTTGGTTTTATAAATGCAATTATTGCTGCAGCATATTCTAGACGTGGTACAGATCTGCCACTTTACAGGTAGACTAAGGGGACTAAGGGTATAGCTACACTATTGCGTCCAAAACTAAAACTAAATTTGTGTCCTTTTTTTCCCACAAATAGAGCTTTCTTTTGGTGGTATTTGATCACCTCCTGCGGTTTTTATTTTTTGCGCTATAAACAAAAGAACAGCGACAATTTTGAAAAAAAAATAGCTAAAAAGCTATGTTTTACTTTTTGCTATAATAAATATCCCACATTTTATTTTTTCAAAAAAACAAATTTTTTCCTCAGTTTAGGCCGATGTATTCTTCTACATATGTTTGGTAAGAAAAAATCGCAATAAGCGTATATTGGTTGGTTTGGGCAAAAGTTATAGCGTCTACAAAATAGGGAATATATTTATGGCATTTTTATTATTGTTTATTTTTCTACTAGTAATGGCGGCAGCAGTCTGCGATTTTTATCGGGACTGCGATATTGCGGTGGAAAAATTGGACACTTGACACATTTTTGGGACCATTGACAATTGTACAACACTGGGGGGCAATCAAGGGGTTAACTGTGTTCCCTCTCTGTGTCCTAACTGTAGGGGCATGGGACTTGCTAGGGAAAGAGAGAGAGATCGGTGTTCATACTTTGTATGAACACACGATCTGTCTCTTCTCCCCTCAGAGAACCGGGATCTGTGTGTTTACACACACAGATCTCGGTTCTCGCTGTGTCACGAGCGATCGCGGGAGCCCGGCAGTCATCGTGCCCATCGGGCACTCGCATCGGTTTTGGGGGCGAACAGTGGGCACCCCCAGTGGCCACAGAGGAAGCGACATAACTTCATTTTGCCCAGCCGTGCCATTCTGCCGCAGTAAAACTGCGGTGGCTGGTCGGCAAGTGGTTTCCTGACCAGAGCACTTTTTGCGATTCGCCACTGCGTCGATTTAACTGACAATTGCGTAGTCATGCGACGTTGTAGCCAAACAAAATTGACATCCTTTTTTTTCCCACAAATAGAGCTTTCTTTTGGTGGTGTTTGATCGCCTCTGCGGTTTTTATTTTTTGCGCTATAAACAAAATAAGAACAACAATTTTGAAAAAAACATATATTTTACTTTTTGCTGTAATAAATATCCCCCCTATAAAATGTATATATAAAAAAAAAAAAAAATTCCCTCAGTTTAAGCCGATATGTATTCTTCTACATATTATTAGTAAAAAAAAAAAAAAAAGTCGCAATAAGCGTATATTGATTGGTTTGCGCAAAATCTATAGCGTCTATAAAATATGAGAGTTTTTATGGCATTTTTATTTATTTATTTTTTTATTAGGAATGGTGGTGATGTGCAACTTTTATCGGGACTGCGACATTATGGTGGACGGATCGGACACTTGACGCTATTTTGGGACCATTGTAATTTATACAGCGATCAGTGCTATAAAAATGCATTGATTACTGTGTAAATGACACTGACAGTAAAGGGGTTAACCACTAGGGGGTGGTGAAAGGGTTAAGTGTGTCCTAGGGAGTGATTCTGTTATACCTCTCACTGACATGATCGTGGGCACCCGGCGGACATGGCTTCTAAAAGGGGACGTACCTGTATGCCCTTTTGCCCACCCGTGCCATTCTGCTGACGTAAATCGGCATGCGCTGGTCGGCAAGCGGTTAAAAATTACGTTTTTCACAAACTTTTTTTTTTATTTTTTATTGATACATGTCCCCCAGGGCAGGACCTGGACCCCTATAACCATTGTATGCCCAATAACTTGCATATAAACCTTCAAAATGGGCACTTTTGATTTTTGACGGGTCCCATTGACTTTAATGGGGTTTGTTATTCGGGTCCGAACTTTCGTGGTGTTTGAAAGTTCTGGTGCGAACCGTACAGGGGTCTGTTTGGCCCATCCCTAATTCCAACATGACAATGATCCAAAACACAAGGCCAAGTCGACCTCTCATTGGCTACAGCAGAATAAAGTGAAGGTTCTGGAGTGGCCACCTCAGTCTCCTGCCCTCCAATATCATTGAGCCACTCTGGGGAGATCTCAAACCTTCAAACCTTTGAAGGAGCACATTGTCACTTTATTGGACTTTTTTTTTTTTTTTGACACCAGGGTTTAAGGACGGTATATGCATATTTCTGAACCTAGTTTCACAGCAACAATATACACCAGTCATATATGTTGGATTTTTTTTGCACAGAAATGTCACTTTGAATTGCAGGTTTTGCACTGGATTGTGTTTATTTTATTTTCGTTTGAACATAACAATATATATTATATATAAGCGGTTAGGAAGTTTACACAGTAGGATTTTTTGTGAATATACAAATATTTATTTTCTGCACTTTTACTGTCACTTTTTGCACTAAATGCACCTGTGGCACACTTCCCTCAAGTATTTAGAGGCTGTAGGTCACCTCTTAATAAGAGCAGTGCCATACCTATACCCCCTCATTTTCACGTTTTCAATTTTAGTCATACATTTAGGCCAAAATGTATTCAGCCACATGTCTTTGGTAAAAAAAAAAAGTCAATAAGCGTATATTTATTGGTTTGCGCAGAAGTTATAGAGTCTACAAACTAGGGTACATTTTCTGGAATTTATGCAGCTTTTAGTTTGACTGCCTATCTCATTTCTTGAGGTGCTAAAATGGCAGGGCAGAACAACACCCCCCCCCCCAAATTACCCCATTTTGTAAAGTAGACACCCCAAGGAAATTGCTGAGAGGCATGTTGAGCCCATTGAATATTTTATTTTTTTGTCATAAGTGATTGTAAGTTGTCACTAAATGATATATTGCTCACACATGGCATAGTTATATGTGGAATTGCACCCCAAAATACATTCTGCTGCTTCTCCTGAGTATGGAGATACCTCATGTGTGAGACTTTTTGAGAGCCTAGCTGCGTACAGGACCCCGAAAACCAATCGCTGCCTTGAAGATTTCTAAAGGTGTAAATTTTTGATTTCACTCCTCACTACTTATCACAGTTTTGAATGCCATAAAATGCCAAAATAGCACAGAACCCCCCCCCCCAAATGACCCCATTTTGGAAAGTAGAAACCCCAAACTGTTTGATGAGAGGTATGTTGAGTCCATTGAATATTTTATATTTTGCCACAAGTTGCCGGAAAATGAGAATTTTTTTTTTTGCACAAAGTTGTCACTAAATGATCTACTGCTCAAACATGCAATGGGCATTACACCCCAAAATACATTCTGCTGCTTCTCCTGAGTACAGGGATACCACATGTGTGAGACTTTTTGGGAGCCTAGCCGTGTACAGGACCTCGAAAACCAATCACCGCCTTTAGGCATTCTAAGGGCGTAAAATGGTGATTTCACATTTCGCCTCCTCACTACCTATTACAGTTTCGGAGGCCATGAAATGACAAGATAGCACAACCCCCCCCCCCCCCCCAAATAACCCCCTTTTTAGAAAGAAGAAACTTCAAGCTTTTTGCTGAGAGGCATGTTGAGTCCATGGAATATTTTATATTTTGCCACAAGTTTCGGGAAAGTTACAATTTTATTTTTTACACAACATTGTCACTAATTGATATATTGCTCACACATGGCATGGTTATATGTGGAATTACACCCCAAAATACATTCTGCTGCTTCTCCTGATACAGGGATACCACATGTGTGGAACTTTTTGGCAGTCTAACTGCGTACAGGACCCCAAAAACCAATCACTGCCTTCAGGCTTTCTAAGGGCGTACATTTTTGATTTCACTTCCCACTGCCTTTCTCTCGGAGGCCATGAAATGCCCAGTTAGCACAACCCCCCCCCCCCCCAAATGACTCCATTTTGGAAAGTAGACACCCCAAGCTTTCTGCTGATAGGCATGTTGAGTATTTTGCAGATCTCACTTTTTTTGTCACAAAGTTTTGAAAAAAGAAACAAAATACATTTTTCTTTTCTTCATTTTCAAAAATAAATGAGATCTGCAAAATACTCACCATGCATCTTAGCAAATACCTTGGGGTGTCTACTTTCCAAAATTAGGCCATTTTAGGGGGTTTTGTGCTATCTGGACATTTCAGGGCCTCCGTAACTGTGATAGGTAGTGAGGAGTAAAATCACAATTTTTTTGCCTTTAGAAAGCCTGAAGGCGGTGCTTGGTTTTTGGGGTCCTGTACGTAGGCTCCCAAAAAGTCTCACACATGAGGTATCCCTGTACACAGGAGAAGCAGCAGAATATGTTTTGGGGTATAATTCCACATATAACCATCCCATGTTTGAACAATATATCATTTAGTGACAACTTTGTGCAAAAAAAAAAAAAAGTGTAATTTTCCCAAAACTTGTGACAAAATATAAAATATTCCATGGACTCAACATGCCTATCAGCAAATAGCTTGGGGTGTCTACGTTCCAAAAAGGGGTCATTTTGGGGGGATCCTGGCATTTAATGCACAACATTTAGAAGCTTATGTCACACATCACCCACTCCTCTAACCACTTGAAGACAAAGCCCCTTCTGACACTTTTTGTTTACATGAAAAAATATTTTTTTTTTGCAAGAAAATTACTTTGAACCCCTAAACATTATATTTTTTTTAAAGCAAAGGCCCTACAGATTAAAATGGTGGGTGTTGCAATTTTTTATTTTTCACACAGTAATTGCGCAGCGATTTTTCAAACGCAATTTATTTGGAAAAAACACACTTTTTAAAATTTTAATGCACTAAAACACACTATATTGACCAAATGTTTGATGAAATAAAAATGTTCTTATGCCGAGTACATGGATACCAAACGGCGACAAACTACATACATTTTTAAAAGCATTTAAAAGCCTTTACATGTTACTATTTTAGATTTACAGAGGAGGTCTACTGCTAAAATGACTGCCCTCGATCTGACCTTCACGGTGATACCTCACATGCATGGTGCAGTTGCTGCTTACATATGACACCAGACCGACGCTTGCGTTCGCCTTTGCGCGTGAGCATGGGGGAACAGGGGTGTTTTATGTTTTTTAATTATTTATTTTGCTTTTTTATTATTTTTTAACTGTTGCTTTCCTTTTTTTTGTTATCTCAGGGAGTGTAAATATCCCCTATGATAGCAATAGGTAGTGACAGGTACTCCTTTTTTGAAAAAAATTGGGTCTATTAGACCCTAGATCTCTCCTCTGCCCTCAAAGCATCTGACCACACCAAGATCGGTGTGATAAAATGCTTTGCCAGTTTCCCAATGGCGCTGTTTATATCCGGCGAAACCAAAGTCTGGAAATACTCGTAGTTTCCGGTTTCTTAGACCATAGAGATGAGTGGAGCCATTCTGGTCTCTGATCAGCTCTATGGTCAGCTGGCTGAACCACCGGCTGCATTCTCGGGTTCCCTGTTGGGACAGGAGAGCCCAAGAAAACCATGGAAGACTATGGGAGGGGGGGGCATTCCCTCCCACTGCTTATAAAAATAGTCTAGAGGCTAATTAGCCACTAGGTTTGCTTTTATATGAAAGCCGACCGCTGGCTGAAAAGAATGATACCAAGATGATACCTAAACCTGCAGACATCATTCTGGTATAACCACTCAAAGTTCAGCAACATACCAGTACGTTGCTTGTCCTTGTTGGGCATACCTTGTAATGTTATTCTGCCTGTGGGCTGAACAAAAGTAGATTGATCGGTGGGTATGCCCACCATTAGAATACCGCCCTTCATCCACCCCCTTCTAATAATGGGCATACATGCACCATTTCTTTTTTTAACTGTGGTGGTGAAATCACCTCCGACAGGGCTGGAGTCACGGCTTTACGTATCTTGGGAGCAAACGCTGTTGCTGTCAAGATAAATAAACCCGTGCTGAATGGCGTACCTGCTAAGCAAATGATGGTTAACAATAAAACAAAGTAACATTACAGTATAACAGTCAGAGCCGGTTCACACTGGGACAACTTGTCACCTCCCGTTCTGTACAATGGAACCGTTCTAATAGGAGCGACGCAAGTCGCTCTGACTTAGAAAAAAGCTCCTGTACTTCTTTTGGGGCGACTTGAGGCGACTTGCATAGACTTCTATACAGAAGTCGTTTTGCAAGTCGCCGTAGATGTCGTGTGCAGGTCGCCTCGGTGAGGCGACTTGCAAGTCGTGCCGCCCCTAGTGTGAACCGACCCTAAGAATTACCATACCTGCAAAGCAAATACAATAAAATATAGTAAAAATAAAACATTGCAATCTGTGCCTAAAAAAATATATATGCCAAAGCATGGGGGGGGGGGGGGGGGGGGAATCTGCCCCTAATGTTGGGAGCAAATCGCTCCTCCACCCCTGCCCCCAAGCTTCGGCATATATGCTCTTTTTTTTTTTTAACTGTGGTGGTGAAATCACCTCCAACAGCTCTAGAGTCACGGCTTTATGTATTGTGGGAGCAAACGCTGTTGCTGTCAAGATAAATAAACCCGTGCTGCAGCTGAATGACGTACCTGCTAAGCAAATGATGTTTAACAATAAAACAAACATTACAGTATTACATACTATAAGTGCATAGCAAATACAATAAAACAGAGAGAGAACGATAGATCTAGAATAGTGAGCGGACACTAAAGAGCGAACATAAGAGAGAGAACAATAGAAGGAGAGAAGAAAAATACAACCACAACTATTTTTGGATTTTTTATTTTATATATATTTTTTTTTCTCACTTTTTTCACTTTTATAAAAACTGTAAACTGAACGTTACAGATTGGGGTCTCTCAAAAGACCCTGAGACCCTGTGTTAGTGTGCCTAGGACTGTGTAGTGCTGTACCCTACGCTAATACTCAACTAGTGTGTGATAGCGTTTTAAACATTCACCAATGTAGAGACCAGGTTGGTCAGGACAGGAGGGACAATAAAAGCGGATGTCACGCCTAAATCCGCGTTTGCTGCAGACACAACATCTTTTTCAAGGTGTTCTTTGGGTAGGGTTAACAGGGAGGACATAAGGAAAATGCCTCTCATGCAGCCGACTCACTGCATTTGCGTTGGGAAGTTGGGCAGGAGCACTGTCTGGAAACAGAAGGGCTCTGATGACCTCTTCCTGGAATTTAAGGAAGGATCCAGTCCGTCCTGAAGCTTTGTATAGCACAAAAGCGTTCAGCAAAGCCAATTGAAATAAACAGACACTTTTTTGTACCAGTGTCTGGCCTTACGGGCATTTGGGTATGGCGTCAATAACTGGTTGTTGAGGTCCCCCCCTCCCATTTTAAGGTTGTATTCGTGGACACAGAGTGGTCTCCCCACAACACCAGTCGCCGTAGGAATTTGGAATGCCATGTCTGCGTGAAGCGAGGACAGAACGAAAACATTCCGTGAATCCCTCCTTCACTGCTAACAAATTATTACACTTCAAGCAGGCTCTCTCCAACCCCCCCCCCATCTAAGTCAGGATTCTACAAGCCGTTGTGGGAAGCCCTGGCGATTAGGTCGCATGGTGCCACATGCGCCAATTCCATAATCAAAAAGGTGACTAAAAAGTGGCACGCTCGTGTAATAATTGTCCACGTACAAGTGGTACCCCTTTCCGAATAAGGGTGACACCAAGTCCCACACTATCTTACCAGCGCTCCCTATGTAGCCTGGGCAGTTCTGCGGCTCTACATGACTATCTTTTCCCTCGTAAACCATAAAACTATATGTAAAACCTGTGGCCCTGTCACAGAGCTTGTACATCTTGACCCCGTATCTGGCACGCTTGCTGGGAAGATACTGTTTGATAGACAAGCGGCCAGAAAACTTAATCGGGGACAGACAATACAGACAACTTGATCGGGAGTAAACAAGGCTGCAAAACGTTGGTTCGAGTAGTTTACGAGGGGCCGAATTTTGTAGCCGATCAAATCCAGGGTCACCCCGAGCACGACAGAGTTCATTGTCATTGAAGTGCATGAACCGCAAGATCTGCTCGTATCGTGTCCTGGTCATGGAGGCAGAGAACACGGGCGTATGGTAAATTGGGTCAGTGGACCGATATGACCGCAACTCACTCTTTTTTTAGTTACGCCCATGAGGGGGGATAGGCCCAGGAAGGTCTTAAATTCGGAGACCGTAATAGGTCTCCAATCTCTGGCAAGGGTCAGCTGGGGATTAGCGGCAATGAATTGACCAGTATATAAATTGCTTTGGTCCACAATAGATCTATAGAGATCTTCTGTGAAAAACAGCGAATAAAAATCAAGTGACGTAAAATCAACTGTTTCCACCTAAATTCCAGGTTGGCCAGTGAATGGGGGAAGTACGGGTGCTGCAGAAATGGTGGGCTCCCAATTAGGATTGGCGAATGCAGCAGGAAGGGCACTATGGGCTTGACAGGCATGTCTTTATCTTCTTCTTGGTGGCAGTGGGACACTACTCATGCTTGCCACCTCGCCAGCTTGAACTGCTTTTATGGGACTCGCCATACTGCTTTTATGGGACACGTCACCAAGTGTTACTGCAGTGCTGGATATATGACCAGGATGTACGACCAGATGCTTGCCAGTTCACCAGAAGGATGAGCGACGCTAGTACTGGCTCTCTGCTGCATACGAGGGACCTGCGGTTCTTGCACCTCAACGAAAGCAGAAGAAGATCGGGGTCTGGTATGCCTGACCTTGGCAGGGACCACAACTCTATCTTCAGAGCTATCTGTCAGGGTGCCGCTGCTGTCTACAGGTTCATATTCTGAGCCTGAATCTGACAGATGAGTGACTTCCTCTTCACTATCTGTCATGCTCAGAAACGTGTAGGCCTCTTCACTACTGTACCTTTTTGATTTGACATTTTGGTCTCTAAATTTACTGGTACAGTAGTGAGACTTACAGGTAAAAAAGCTCCTGACTGTTGGCGACTGATTCAAACACTACCAAAAAAACTGTTAGCGTTCGCAGGGATCAGGCCTGACTCTGCGAACACTGCAGATATGTGTTTAGTGTTTTGTAAGTGACAGTGATCGATTTGATACTGCACTTGAGTGGGCTGGGCGGAGGGGCTAAACGCAGGGGCTAGCAGGTATCTGGGCTCATCCCGCTAACACTGCGTTTTTGGGAACCTTAAACTGCTGGGTATGCTAGTATAGATCTGATCAGATCAGATATCGATCCGTTCAGACACTATACTACTAAGGGGGGCGTATGGTGCGTGGGTGTTAGCGCTACTGGCACTAATCTGACGCTGCCTGGGGCGACGCAGACGTTAAATCCTAACTTATATCACCCGCCGGGTGATACTGTGATCACAGGTGACGGGGTAATGAAGGGGTTAAACCTTTATTGGGGAAATTGGGGGGGTCCCTAGACCTGTCTGGGCCTAAGACTGATTACCCTAATACTGATTTTTGTCACTAATGACACCAGTACAGCGATTAAAAAAAAAAATTGGATTGCTGTACTGGGTGACACAGTGACAGGTGGTGAAGGGGGTAACTGGGGGGTTGATCGGGGGTGAATTGTGTGCCTACGTGACCTGGTGTTAGTGTGGTGTTGGTGCAACTCTCTGTTAGATGCTCTTTCCTCTCGGTCTGGAACAGATAAGACTGACGCGAGGAGAGATGACATCACTTCCCCTGTCAGTGTTTACAGTTACACAGAGAGGGGAAGGATCTTATTCATCAGGACCAATCACCAGGTCTAGGCCAGATATCATTGGCCTGGGCCTGGGGATTGATCGGTTCCGTATACCTACGTGGTTTTGCGCAGCCGGACCAACCTGCCGCAGTATAACTGCGGCGGCTGGTCCGGAACTGGTTAAATGAAAATCATACGTTCTTGTATCGTGCGAGAATTGTTATTTGATCCCTTTTGGATAATTTTGCATAAATTGCCGTGATCAGCTCTTGTGTGTACAAGCTGTGTGTACTGATGATCAGATTATTACAAGACCGATTCAAATTCAGATTTTTGATCGTGTGTACTTGGCATTACTGTGTAACGTTGCTTACTCCAATTTACAAACTTTAAAGGTGGCAACGTATTGCTACACAATTACAGTTCTGTTTCTTTTCAGGTACAGCACTTGGGAACCAGAGGAGAACATTTTGGATGCAAGATTGGTGTCCGCATTTGAGGACAGGTCTGTAGCTCTAAAAAAAAAAAAAAAAAAACTGTGATTAGGTTATATTGATACAAAAAATTTTGATTAATTGCAGGCTCTGCAGCATGTGGAAGTTAAGCCTTGTACATAATACTAGCTGGGTTGAATGAAAAAAAAAGCCTGACAGCTCCGGTTGGAGCTACTATTGTGTTCTATCAGGGGATCCCCCCTCCCTGGGGCCAGAACAATTCCGGTCAGTGCTCTCAGCTATTGGATAGAAGCGCTGAACGAAAGACAGTCGACAGACATTTTTCAGTCATGACCCGGACCAGCTGCCGTACACACGAGCCTAATGTCAGCCAGTTTCTATTGAACCAGCTGATGCCGCCTGACAATTTAGCCCATGTGTATTAGGCTTTACTCCTACAGGTCAAAGGATACCTTTTATAATGTGCATCATTTAAATCCCTATGATGATTGCACACTCACTCCCACTTGTAGTAAAGCTGCAATCCATGAATACCCATGTAGTTCAGAGAACCCTTAAAGGAGTTGTAAAGGCAGAAGGCTTTTATCTTAAAGTGGAGGGCCACCCTAAAAAAAAACTTGCGTCAAAATGTTCCTAAAAAATCTGGAGAAAATAAAATGAAAAAAAAAATGTTTTAACTTACCAGAAATGGCTGTTGCTAAGCAGATTGTCCTAATCTGCCACTTCCTACACCGCAGTGATCTTCAGTCTTCTCCTCCTCGTGTTGTCTTCTGGGGGATGGGGCGCGCTGTGTTCTGGGAACTGTGTGTGTCCCACAACACAGCGCGCTCCATTCACAAAGCGCTGCGTGATTCGCGCATGCGCAGTAGGAAACTGGCAGTGAAGCCACAAGGCTCCACTACCCGATGGAGGGGTCGGCCTCGGGCAGCTGACATCGCGGGCACCAGGGACAGGTAAGTCTGTTTTATTAAAAGTCAGCAGCTACAGTGTTTGTAGCTGCTGACTTAAAAAAAAAAAAAATTTCAGCTGGCCCACCCCTTTAAAGCATTCTAGCCTTAAAGTGGTTGTAAACACCCACACAAAAAAACCCAAAAAAACCTGCAAGACAAAGGCATAATGAGCTAGTATGCATAGCATACTAGCTCATTATGAAATACTCACCTTAGATCGAAGCCCTTGCAGCGGTCCCTGTAAACTGCTCCTGCCGGAATTATTGCTCCCTTAGTTATTTCCCGGTATCGTGGGGCTCTGGCGCTGTGATTGGCCGGAGCCGCGATGATGTCACTCCCGCACATGCAAGCTGGAGCTGCCGGTAATGGCACGTCAGTTGAAGCAAGGGCACGAACAAGCCGTTGCTTCAGTGCGCATGTGCCGATGCGCATGTGCCTGCACGGCTTAGGAGATATCCACGGTAGCTACAGGTAAGCCTCGTTATTGGCTTACCTCTAGTAAAAAGTGGATTTTAAGGATTTACAACCACTTTAAGATGAAAAACCTTCAGTGTGCAGCAGCCTCCCCAGCACTCCCTAATACTTACTTACCTGAGCCCATCTCTGTCCAGCAATGTCCATGAGTCCCTCCGCCATCCGGGACTCTCCATCCTGATAGGAGCACCATTGGCTCTCACGACTGTCAAGCAAAGTCAGTTAGCCAAGAGGGGGCGGTGCCGCATGGCAGCTCTGTGTCTGAATGGACACAAGGAGTTGTGACTCGGCTCCGGTGCCCTCATAACAATCTGCTTGCTTTGAGGGCACTCAACAGGAGGGAGAGGCCAGGAGCAGCAAAGAGGGACATGAGAAGAGGAGGATCTGGGCTGCTCTGTGCAAAACCAACTGCATAGAGGAGTTAAGTATGACACGTTTGGTTTTTTTATTTATTTTTTTTGTTATTTTTAATACGAAACTTTACAATCACTTTAACTTTTACAATATTTTGTCTTTTATTTTAGGGAGAGAGAGAGGGAAATGTATGGACCAAAAAAAAGGGGCCCAAAACCGAAAACATTCCTTCTAAAGGTGAGCTAAATAAATCAACTTCACATTTTAAAGAGGAACTGCAGTCAGCTGACATAAATTGTAATAAAAACATCTTTGCCATTCTATAGCTTCCCTCCAACCACTTTGCATATTATTTTATGTATACTGTGATTCTGTACTTGCCAAATATGCTGCAGAAATCTCCCTCCACTAAGTACATTTTAACTGTGGACAGCTGAAGCTGCTGCCTGTTCACTTCCTGAATTTACACAGAGGCACACCTCCAGCTCTGCAGCTCTCATTGGCCCTCTTATGACTTCCCCCCCCCCTCCTTCCTAGCAAACTCTCACAAGAGTGAGAGAGAGTTGTGCAGGATGTCATTAGCCTAGGATTTTTACCAGACAAGAAACAGGAAGTGGGCTGTATAAGGTATTTACTGGCAGAAAAAAAAATGTTTTACTATCCAAAGTTAAAACAACAAGGGCAGAAGATTTAATAGATGGCAAGATGAAAAAATGTCTGAAGGTCTGCTTTAACCACTTCAGCCCCGGAAGGTTTTACCCCCTTCCTGACCAGAGCACTTTTTACAATTCGGCACTGCGTCGCTTTAACTGCTAATTGCGCGGTCATGCAATGCTGTACCCAAACGAAATTTGCGTCCTTTTCTTCCCACAAATAGAGCTTTCTTTTGATGGTATTTGATCACCTCTGCCGTTTTTACTTTTTGCGCTATACACGGAAAAAGACCGAAAATTTTGAAAAAAAATGATATTTTCTACTTTTTGTTCTAAAAAAAATCCAATAAACTCAATTTTAGTCATACATTTAGGCCAAAATGTATTCGGCCACATGTCTTTGGTAAAAAAAATGTCAATAAGTGTATATTTATTGGTTTGCGCAAAAGTTATAGCGCCTACAAACTAGGGTACATTTTCTGGAATTTACACAGCCTTTAATTTATGACTGCCTATGTCATTTCTTGAGGTGCTAAAATGGCAGGGCAGTACAAAACCCCCACAAATGACCCCATTTTGGAAAGTAGACACCCCAAGGAATTTGCTGAGAGGCATGTTGAGCCCATTGAATATTCATTTTTTTTGTCCCAAGTGATTGAATAATGACAAAAAAAAAAAAAAATTAGAAAAATGTTGTCACTAAATGATATATTGCTCACACAGGCCATGGGCCTATGTGGAATTGCACCCCAAAATACATTCAGCTGCTTCTCCTGAGTATGGGGATACCACATGTGTGGGACTTTTTGGGAGCCTAGCCGCGTACGGGGCCCCGAAAACCAATCACTGCCTTCAGGATTTCTAAGGGCGTACATTTTTGATTTTACTCCTCACTACCTATCACAGTTTTGAAGGCCATAAAATGCCCAGATGGCATAAACCCCCCCCCAAATGACCCCATTTTGGAAAGTAGACACCCCAAGCTATTTGCTTTGAGGCATGTTGAGTCCATGGAATGTTTTATATTTTAACACAAGTTGTGGGAAAGTGACAAATTTTTTTTTTTTTTTTTTTTTTGCACAAAGTTGTTACTAAATGATATATTGCTCACACAGGCCATGGGCATATGTGGAATTGCACCCCAAAATACATTTAGCTGCTTCTCCTGAGTATGGGGATACCACATGTGTGGGACTTTTTGGGAGCCTAGCCGCGTACGGGGCCCCGAAAACCAATCACTGCCTTCAGGATTTCTAAGGGCGTACATTTTTGATTTTACTCCTCACTGCCTATCACAGTTTCGGAGGCCATGGAATGCCCAGGTGGCACAAACCCCCCCCAAATGACCCCATTTTGGAAAGTGGACACCCCAAGCTATTTGCTGAGAGGCATGGTGAGTATTTTGCAGCTCTCATTTGTTTTTGAAAATAAAGAAAGACGAGAAAAAACATTTTTTTTTTCTTTTTTCAATTTTCAAAACTTTGTGACAAAAAGTGAGGTCTGCAAAATACTCACTATAACTCTCATCAAATAGCTTGGGGTGTCTACTTTCCAAAATGGGGTCATTTGGGGGGGTTTTTTGCCACCTGGGCATTCCATGGCCTCCGAAACTGTGATAGGCAGTGAAGAGTGAAATCAAAAATTTACACCCTTAGAAAGCCTGAAGGCAGTGCTTGGTTTTCGGGGTCCCGTACGCGGCTAGGCTCCCAAAAAGTTCCACACATGTGATATCCCCGTACTCAGGAGAAGCAACAGAATGTATTTTGGGGTGTAATTTCACATATTCCCATGGCATGTTTGAGCAATATATCATTTAGTGACAACTTTGCGCAAAAAAAAAATAAAAAAAATAAAAAATTGTCTTTCCCGCAACTTGTCACAATATAAAATATTCCATGGACTCAACATGACTCTCAGCAAATAGCTTGGGGTGTCTACTTTCCAAAATTGGGTCATTTGGGGGGGTTTTGAACTGTCCTGGCATTTTATGCACAATATCTAGAAGCTTATGTCACACATCACAAACTCTTCTAACCACTTGAAGACAAAGCCCTTTCTGACACTTCTTGTTTACATAAAAAAATAATTTTTTTTTGCTAGAAAATTACTTTGAACCCCCAAACATTATATATTTTTTTAAAGCAAATGCCCTACAGATTAAAATGGTGGGTGTTTCATTTTTTTTTTTCACACAGTATTTGCGCAGCGATTTTTCAAACGCATTTTTTTGGGAAAAAACACACTTTTTTACATTTTAATGCACTAAAACACACTATATTGCCCAAATGTTTGATGAAATAAAAAAGATGATCTTAGGCCGAGTACATGGATACCAAACATGACATGCTTTAAAATTGCGCACAAACGTGCAGTGGCGACAAACTAAATACATTTTTAAAAGCCTTTAAAAGCCTTTACAGGTTACCACTTTAGATTTACAGAGGAGGTCTACTGCTAAAATTACTGCACTCGATCTGACCTTCGCGGTGATACCTCACATGCATGGTGCAATTGCTGTTTACATTTGACGCCAGACCGACGCTTGCGTTCGCCTTAGCGCGAGAGCAGGGGGGACAGGGGTGCTTTTTTTTTTTTTTTTTTTTTTTTTTCTTTATTATTATTATTTTTTTATCTTATTTTTAAACTGTTCCTTTCATTTTTTTTTTTTTAAATCATTTTTATTGTTATCTCAGGGAATGTAAATATCCCCTATCATAGCAATAGGTAGTGACGGGTACTCTTTTTTGCAAAAATTGGGGTCTATTAGACCCTAGATTTCTCCTCTGCCCTCAAAGCATCTGACCACACCAAGATCGGTGTGATAAAATGCTTTCCCAATTTCCCAATGGCGCTGTTTACATCCGGCGAAATCTAAGTCATAAAATGCTCGTAGCTTCCGGTTTCTTAGGCCATAGAGATGTTTGGAGCCACTCTGGTCTCTGATCAGCTCTATGGTCAGCTGGCTGAATCACCGGCTGCATTTTCAGGTTCCCTGTTGAGACAGGAGAGCCAGAGAAAAACACGGAAGACGTTGGGGGGGGGGGGCATTCGCTCCCACTGCTTGTAAAAGCAGTCTAGAGGCTAATTAGCCGCTAGGATTGCTTTTACATGAAAGCCGACCGCTGGCTGAAAAGAATGATACCAAGATGATACCTAAACCTGCAGGCATCATTCTGGTATAACCACTCAAAGTCGTGAATGGCGTACCTGAAGACAAAAAAATGGTTAACAATAAAGCACAGTAAACGGTAAAGTATAAAAAATTGCATACCTGAAAAGCAAACATGATAAAACATAATAACAATAAAACATTGCAGAATAGAATACAGTAAAAAAGCGCAGAACAATAGAGAGAGAGAACAATAAAACTCCAACTATTTTTTTTTTTTCTTATATTTTTGTATGTGTTTTTTTTTTTTTTTTTTAACACTTTTTTTTGTAACTAACTTTTATAACGGTAACCGGTTCCAGGTTCGGGTCTCTCAAAATGCGATGGCATCTTGGGAGACCCTGTGAAAGTGTGCCTAGTCTGTGCAATGCTGTACCCTACGCTAATACTCAACTAGTGAATGGTAGAGTTCAAAACATTCACCAATGCAAAGACCAGGATTGTCAGGACAGGAGGGACAATAATAGCGGGTGTCACGCCTATATACGCGCTTGCTGCAGACTCAACATCTTTTTTTGGGGGTTCGCTGGGTAGGGGTACTCGGGAGGACATAAAGAAAATGCCTCTCATGCAGCCGACTGCATTTGGTTGGGGATGTGAATGGGGGATGTACGGGCATTGCAGAAGTGATGGGTTCCCAATTAGGATTGGCGAATGCAGCAGGAAGGGCATTATGGGCACGACGGGCCTGTGTTTGTCTTCTTGGTGGCAGCGGGACACTACTTGTGCTTGCCACCTCACCAGCTTGAACTGCACTTATGGGACTCGCCACGTCACCAAGTGTTACTGCAGTGCTGGTTTGACTACGACCGGGGTGTACTAGGCCGCTGGTGCTTGCCAGTTCACCAAAACGCTACAAAAAAAACTGTTAGCGATCGCAGGGATCAGGCCTGACTCTGCGAACGCTGCAGTTATGCGTTTAGTGTTTTGTAAGTGACAGTGATCGATCGATACTGCACTTGGGTGGGCTGTGCCGGGTGGAGGGGCAAAACGCAGGTGCTAGCAGGTATCTGGGCTGATCCTGCTAACACTGCGTTTTTGGGAACCCTAAACTGCTGGGGACGCTAGTATAGATCTGATCGGATCAGATATTGATCCGTTCAGATACTATACCACTAAGGGAGGTGTATGGTGCGTGCGTGGGTGTTAGCGGTACTGGCGCTAACCTGACGCTGCCTGGGGCTGGTGCTTGCCAGTTCACCAAAACGCTACCAAGAAAACTGTTAGCGATCGCAGGGATCAGGCCTGACTCTGCGAACGCTGCAGTTATGCGTTTAGTGTTTTGTAAGTGACAGTGATCGATCGATACTGCACTTGGGTTGGCTGGGCCGGGCCGGGCGGAGGGGCAAAACGCAGGTGCTAGCGGGTATCTGGGCTGATCCCGCTAACACTGCGTTTTTGGGAACCCTAAACTGCTGGAGACGCTAGTATAGATCTGATCGGATCAGATATTGATCCGTACAGATACTATACCACTAAGGGAGGCGTATGCTGCGTGCGTGGGTGTTAGCGGTACTGGCGCTAATCTGACGCTGCCTGGGGCGACGCATATCACCGCCGGGCGATCAGGGGGCTAAACCTTTATTCGGTAATAAACGGCGGGTGCCCTGACACTATAAAAAATAAACGAACTAACCAGCGTCACCCGTAACACTTATACGGTGATCAGTGGTGAAAGGGTTAACTAGGGGGCAATCAAGGGGTTAAAACATTTATTAGATAGTATATGGGGGTCCCTGACGCTATAAAACACTGACGGCGAACCTAAATATTTACGTCCCTAACTAGCGTCACCAGCGACACTAATACAGCGATCAGAAAAATGATCGCTTAGTGACACTGGTGACAGGGGGTGATCAAGGGGTTAAAACTTTATTAGGGGGGGTTAGGGGGGTATCCTAGACCTAAAGGGGGGTAATACTAACTGTCCTAACACTGTAACTGTCACAAACTGACACTATGCAGTAATCAGAAAAAAAAAAAAAAAAATACTGCTGGTGTCAGTTTGTGACAGGGGGGGGGGTGATTGGGGGGGGATCGGGGGGGGATCGGGGGTGTAAAGTATGCCTGGCATGTTCTACTGTGTGTGTTTGTGTTGTGCACTTACTTACATGTCATCTCTCCTCGGCGCTGGAACGGAAACTGACAGCCGAGGAGAGATGACATCACATCCTCTGCCTGTGTGAAACTACACACAGGCAGAGGAGGATTCCTATTGGCTGGGAGCGATCGCGAGGGGGGGGCCACGATCGGATGGTCTCCCCCTCGCCTCCCGACGCTCCCAATCAGATGCCGACCGCCGATGGCACCGGGGGGGGGTCCGATCGGACCCCCCGCCCGCGGGAAGGCAATCACGTACCAGGTACGTGATTTTGCCTGCCCGTGCCATTCTGCCGACATATATCGGCGTTAGGCGGTCGGCAAGTGGTTAAGGGATTTTTACTGTATAATAAAGCACGTCAAGGGCAACAGAGTAAAGGATTCATTTTAAACACTTCTGGACCAAACCTATTTCTGACACTTGTTTCTTAAAATCAGTATTTTTTGCTAGAAAATTACTTGGAACCCCCAAACATTATATAACATGGCGGTCGTTGCTATATTTTATGTCACACTGTATTTGTGCAGCGGTCCTTCAAACGCAAGTTTTTTGGGGGGGAAATACACATTTTTTAATTAAAAAATTATAAACCAGTAAAGTTAGTCCAATTTTTTTTTTGCATATTGTGAAAGATGTTGTTACACCGAGTAAATGGATACCCAACATGTTACGCTTTTAAATTGCATGCACTCGTGGAATGGCGACAAACTACGATACTTAAAAAATCTCCACAGGTGACGTTTAAAAATTTTTACCGGTTCTGTATAGACTTTGGGCATGATTCACACTTGTGCAGTTTGCAGTTTGCATATTGCAGGTGCATTTTACGTTTTTTCAATACACATCTTTAAACCATTGAAGTCTATGGAACCAGAAAAAAAACCCTGGCCCTTTCCATAAAATTCACAGATGTGAACTACATCCATAGGAAACCATATTAAATGGACTGTAGTGTGTTTCTGCAAAACTGAAAACGCACTAAAAAATACATAGGTGTGAACAAGGCCTTACAGAGGAGGTCTTTTGCTAGACTTATTGCTCTTGCTCTTGCTCTAACGATCGTGGTGATACCTCACATGTGTGATTTGAACACTATTTCATTTGTGGGTGCGACTTACATATGCGTTTGGTGCGCAAGCTCGCGAAAAGGTTTATTGTTTCTTTTTTATTTAACCTTGTCCCTTTTAAATTAAAAAAAAAAATTGGATCACTTTTATTGCTGTCACAAGGAATGTAAACATCCCATGTGACAGTAGTAGGCAGTAACAGGTACTCTTTATGAAGGGATCGGGGGTCTAAAAGACCCCAAATCCCTCTTCTGCACTTCAAAGTATTCAAAACGCCAAAATCGGCATTTTAAAATACTGACTTTTTCTTTTTAAATTTGCGCCATTGGTAAATCGGAAGTGACGTCACGATTCCGAATGTCCCCTCCTGCTTCTTATGATAACAGCCGAGCAGCTCATTAGCGGCATTGGTTGTTATCATGAGAGAGCCGTCCGCTAGCTCTAAAAATTGGTACCGGGGTGAAGCCTGCAGCTGCAGGCATCACCCCGGTATAGCCACTTCAACCAAATGATGTACAGGTACTTGATTTGGCATGAAGTGGTTCATTTTCATATTTCAAGTACAAAAGATGTATAGTATTAACTGTGTGGAATTTGAAAGGTAATATTTTTCCCAGATAATTATCTATCAGTTTCTTGTCACGTTACATAAATAATGTTTGACGTATGAATTTTTCATTAATTAATTCATTTAAATGCAGCTTTATGTAGGTTTCAGATGTTCAGACAAGTTGGATTTTGCACATGGGAAATATTTGAAAACCAGGTTGCTGAAAAGGAGCTAATCCGATTTGACTAGTGAATTTAAAGCCCAGTTTCAAAGTGTCAGGCTTTGGTAAAATCTAAAAAGAGCTGCAAACCCCCCCCCCATCTCCCCATATATACACACACACACACACACACACACACACACACACACACACACACACACACACACACACCACTGTAAGATTCAGTGCTGGTAGTCTTCCAGTTTGAATCACACCCACCATCACTTCCAATGAGTCTAGTACATCAAAGGCCAACCTCCTGGGGGCTCATAGGAGAATGCTGCAATGAACGGTGCCACCTGTGGATGCATAGTACGCATTGGTACGGCCCGTGTGAACAAGGCCGAAGTGTATTCTGTAAGCACTAAAGAGTAATCTTGGCCACATTGTTCTGGCATGTGCCATGGTTGCATTGCAGAATACGCTCTATAGGTATATACTGTTGGAAAACACATAATGTTTGTACTGGATCACTGAAACTATTTTTATTGTTAAATGGTAAATAGCTTGTGATTACTAGATACTTGCACCAAGTAATACATTTTCTTCCTTTACAGGCTCAAGCTAAGGCAAATGCAAAGACCTATGAATTCCGAAAGGACTCTACTCGTGGTGTAAGAATTCCTTACCCTGGTCGTCCTTCTCAACAAGTATCCTCATCTAGGTCAAGGGAAGGGTTAAGGAGTGCCCCAAACTCTCCACAAGAGAGCAACGGGGCAAATGATGATGTCTTTAAAGAGATATTAAGCAGGCCAGATAATGAAGGGGAGCGATTTACCTTACACTTTAAGAAAAAGAAACATCACCGTGGAAAGGGACTACATAAGGAAGATGCTCAATCCATAAGAATGTCTCCTACTAACCCTAGTAGTCAGGTTGGACATGTGCCTGGTTCTACCAGGGTACATGAAGCAGGAGCACTAAAATATAAATCAACATACAGTGTCATACAGCTTGCAAGACGGCAGAACTCAGAACTAGGGTCAACAAGCCAGACCGATCTTTGTTTCTCACCTATGGAACTTGGAGATGCACACACAAAACACAATCAAAAATTGAGTTATGATGGACATACACATAAGACAAATTTTAGAAGTGGTACTAAAAGTTCCAAATCCCAAGAGACAATCATCCCAAAAAACAGGCACAACTCTGGATACCATCAGCAGGTATCTGATTTCTACAAGGATGCTTTGGTAACACATGGCGGAAAGCCCTCTCTTATTGCTCGTATTCCTGTGGCCAGAATACTTGGGGAACCAGAAGACGAGACTTGGAGACCCTCAGCAGATAACTTGGAGAAAGTAATAGTGACAGATGTGACTTCAAACTTTCTGACAGTGACAATAAAGGAAAGCAACACAGATGAAGGATTTTTTAAAGATAAAAGATGATCATATTTAATATATTTGTATATGTAGCATTCACAGAGTTAGGTGCTGTAGTATTTTATATGTATGTGTAAATATTATATACCCATACATTTTTCACAAGTACATAAACCTTTGTAAAATATATTGTAAAATAATTAAATAATTCCTTATATAAAGAGAACAGCGATGCTGCACCAAGAAAAAAAAAATATATACCATATATTTGGAGTTCAATCACCTATATAAACACACAGCATATTTTGCAATATTGAATACACACAAACCTATATAATACATACCTATAAAACAGTGTATCATGGTGGATACATTTTGCTTTTTTACGACACTGTTCAAAAATAGACTCCTGTCAAAGTGAAAACAGTTCTCTGCAAAGAGATTTAAATTAAATACAACAATCACCTGTATGTAATTAAGGGTGTGAAGTGACTAGTATAAATGCACATGTATCTGAAAGGTCAAAATTCTGATAAGTCTGTATCATGGTATAACCTACATTATGAAGACAACAGAAGGCTCTAAGCAACTGTGAAACCACTTCAGGGAATGGATGGTGACTGAAAATCCCTTGGAGTACAGTTATAACAAATATTAAGAAATGGAACAAGTTTATCACAGTTGTAATCGGCTACAGGCTGACCACCAAAAGTGAGAGCTTGTGCAAGAGAGTAGTTGGTGAGAGAAGCAAACAAGTATTACAACTCTAAAGGAGTTAAGCTGTCCCTGCTGAAACGGACAGATTTTGATCAGTGTGTGGCAACCTCCTCCCAACAGAAGTTAATCTTTTGAACATTTTCTATAGAAGAAACATATTGGAAACATTTCCTTGATTTGCAGCCACTAATCAATGTATTCTGATAGCAGCCAGTGCTGTCAGAATGCACTGTCCAGGGGTTGATATTGTGGGATTGGGGGAGTCCTTTCATCCATTTTCTGTGTAGATGGAGAAATCTATTTTTTTTCTTTCAACCCTCTGGCTTAAGTTAAAAGCTGACAGCTGAGATTTTAGATACTATGCATACAACTGTTGCCCGGTTTGCAGCTATAGTCATGGCCAAAAATATTGGCACCCCTACATTTCTGTCAGATAATGCACCACTTCACTCAGAAAGTTGTTGCAGTTACAAATGTTTAGCTCATGTTTAGTCTCGTGTTTATTTCTTTTGTTTGTATTGGTATGACACAAAAAGGTGGAGAAACAAAAAGCCAAATCTGACACGCAAAACTCAAAAATGGACTGTACAAAATTATTGGCATCTTTTTCAAAATTGTATGAAATAATTGCAATTTAAGTTTTGTGATGCTCCTGTAAGTCATATTTAAACTCACCTTTATCAATTATCTGGTGCTGACAATATAGAAATCATACCGGCAACCAGTTAAAATGATGAAAAATTGACTCATCCTTTCTGTTGTATGTCTGTGTGCCACATAGAGTATGGAGAAGAGAAGGAGCTGCAAGGAATTGTCTAAGGATTTGAGAACGAAAATAGTGGAAATGCATGGGCAGTCTCAAGGTTACATGTCCAGCTCCAAAGATCTTAATGTTTCTGTGTCCATTGTGCATAACATTGTCAAGAAGTTTACAGCCCATGGCACTGTAGCTAATCTCTTTGGACGTGGACAAAAGAGAAAAATTGATCAAAGATTGCAACAAAGGATTGTTCGAATGGTGGATAAAGAACCTCGATGAACTCCCAGACAAATTCAAGCTGACCTTCGGGTACAACTGTGTCAACTCGCACTGCACATCGCCATCTGAATGAAAAGGGACTCTGTTAGGAGACCCAGGAGGACACCACTGCTGACACAAACATAAAAAAGCCAGATTGGAGTTTGCCAAAACTTACCTGAGGAAGCCAAAATCCTTTTGGGAGAATGTGCTGTGGATAGACGAAACAAAATTACAGCTTTTTGGTAAAGACCATCAGTTCTACTGTTTTCAGAAAAAGAAATGCGGACTTTAAAGAAAAGAATGCAGTCTCTACAGTCAAACATGGTGGAGGTTTACTGATGTTTTGGGGTTGCTTTTCTGCTTTAGGCACTGGATATCTTGACTGTGTGCATGGCATTATGAAATTTGAGGACTACAAAAGAATTCTGGGGTGCAATGTAGGGCCCACTGTCAGCAAAGTTGGGTCTCTATCAGAGCTCATGGGTCTTCCAGCAGGACAATGACCCAAAGCACATGTCAATAAGCATCTAGAAATGGTTTAAGACAAAGCGCTGGCGAGTACTGAACTGGCCAGCCATCAGTCCAGACCAAAATCCCATAGAGCACCTGTGGAGAAATCTCAAAACAGCAGTTGGGAAAAGGGAGCCTTCCAATCTGAGAGACCTGCAGCAGTTGGTGAAAGAGTGGTCCAAAATTCTAGGAGAGGTGTAAGAAACTCTTTGATGGTTACAGGAAGCAATTGATTTCAGTTATTTTTTTTCCAAGGGGTGTGCTACCAATTATTAAATTGAGGGTGCCAATAATTTTGTCAAGTGCATTTTTGTAGTTTTGTGTGGAATGTGTCAGATTTGGCTTTTTGTTTCTTCACTTTTTTGTGTCCTGCCAATACAAACCAAAGAAATAAACATGGGAATGCCTAAACATTTGTAATTGCAACAATTTTCTGTGCGAAGTGGTGCATTGTCTGACAGAAATGCAGGGGTGCCAATATTTGTGGCCATGACTGTATATGGAAAGTGGGAAAAAGTCACTGTTCACTAAAATTCTTATGACATTTCACCAACCACTTGCCAGAAGGCACCTAGAAGCTCTAAAGGTAGTTGGAAGACGTTTCTATGGTCTGATGAGATGAAAAGTTTCTATGGTCTGATGAGATGAAAATTTAGCTTTTAGACAATAGGAATAAACACTGTTTGGCATAAACTAAACGCACCATCCAAACTCTTTAAGCATAGTGGTGGCAATATGATCCTGTGAGGATGCCTCTGTGCATCAGGTCATGCAAGGCTTATAAAGTTAAACTGAATACAGGAAAGCCCTGAAAGGAAACCTTGTACCGTCTGCAAGAAACCTGAGCCTAGGAAGAAGATTCCAGAAAGGCAATGACCTTAATCATAAAGCTCTATCTACTTTTTTCTCAGAATGGCCAAGTCTGAGTTTATATCTCTATCTATCAAGAATCTCTGGCTGGATGTGCATAAAGTGGGGTACACACTATGAGAAAATCAGACGACAGTCATCCGATTTTCCACAAAGGCATGTATCATGATGTAACCGACAATGGTATTAACGTATGAAATTTCTCGAACGACAAAGGCAAACGTTCGTTCTTGTGTGTGAATTCTATGTTTGTTGCCGCCTTCTGGATTGTTCTTTGCTTCTGATCATGCGTGTTTTTCTCTATTCAATAATATTCTTATGATACCTGTACACATTGAGTTGAAATCAAACATGTTCATGTACGATAAGATTTTTCTTCATTTTTTTTTCTTAAACAGTCAGAACCGGCTGTTGAAAACACTATACTAATGATCAGATAATCAACTGATCGTTCCTGGTATGAAAATTTTCTTCCAATTTTCTTAGTGTGTACCTCACTGAAGGCTCACCATCCTCACACAACCTAACAGAGCTGGAGCAGTTTTGTAAAGGGGAATAGAGAAACTTTGCAATGTCTAGATGTGTCGAGCTGATGGAGCCCTATCCACATTCGTGGCTGTAAGTGTAATCAACGCTTTTTAAAAAAAAATCTAGTCAATCTGCAGCAATCTGGTTTTACTTTGACACACAAAAGTCTATTTCTCTTGATTAATTAAAAGAGAAAAACATTCCCATTTTGATTTCATGTTCTGCAATAAAATATGAAAACTTCCAAATAGATGAATCCTTTTTATAAGCACTACATATATATGTGTGTGTGTATGTTTGCTTTTTTTTAACACTCATTTTTTCAGGACAGCTTTTGAGCTTTTAAAAGTTTCTTTACTTTCCTTGTATTTGTAAAACCTGCCACATTGCATGAAATTACCAGTCAGTCAGTCAGTCTTAAATAAAATATCAGTGTGAAAAAATGGGAACACACACACTATAAAGGGCCTTTTGCATGATAGGCAACAGTCTCAACTGTTTTCTCATTCAAATCACAGGTACTTTAATTTATCACTTTTATTTTGGTGTTTTAGATATTTAACTTTATTTGACATTTTTAAAATGTCATTTTTAAACTCCTAATTTCATGTTTTTGAATGTTGTACAATGCCATGTTTCAAATATATGTAGTAACTTCCCCTTTTTTGATTTGCTATGGTTTGCGTTAAAATTTATTGTGGTACCGTATTGTATTGTGTTTTGCCTTTTTCATAAGTCTACCATCTGTTAATGCACTTGTTCTAATTTTTCAATACAAAATACTGCCTAAAGCACAACTTAGGAAATGTTGCTGTAAAAATAGTTTGATGCATTGTTCTTGTTTTATATTGAATGTTTTGCTGCACAAGCAATTTCCCACAAGTATAGGATGAGAATTGTCCCTACTCTCTCTCATTCAGTTAAAGAGTCACCGACCAAGTTCCTCCTTGCAGTCTTTCAAGTCTTTGCTTAAGAAGAACAGGGCTTCTGGGTATGGAAGAGTATGTACATGAGCCTAAGTGGCCACGGGTGTTGGCAGTAAAGTCATTTACCCATGTAAGATCTAACACTCAAGCTTACTCAATATGGACTCCTGCAGGAAGGAACATATATTGGCGAGTATACATTGCTGGTGGGTGACCATCTCTTTAAGTTACTGTGATGTGCTACTTAGGTCACAGAGCCATGTGTGACTTTGCAGTGTCCCAATTACTAATTAACCACTTCAGCCCGGAAGATTTGGCTGCTCAATGACGAGGCCATTTTTTTTGCGATACAGCACTGTGTCGCTTTAACTGACAATTGCGCGGTCGTGCGACGTTGTACCCAAACAAAATTGACATCCTTTTTTCCCACAAATGGAGATTTCTTTTGGTTTTATTTGATCACCTCTGTGGTTTTAATTACTTGCGCTATAAACAAAAGAGCGACAATTTTGAAAAAAACACAATGGGGGTTATTTACGAAAGGCAAATCCACTTTGCACTACAAGTGCACTGCAATTGCACTTGAAAGTACACTAAATGCACACTTGGAAGTGCAGTCGCTGTAAATCTGAGGGGAACATCTGAAATGAGGTGAAGTTCTGCTGATTTTATCATCCAGTCATGTGCAAGCTAAAATTATGTTTCTTTATCGTACATCACGTGACACAGAGCAGCCATAGTAATTATTATGTGGGTTATAGGCCACCTTCAGATGATGGACACTGGCACACCCAAGACAGGAAGTCCCCCTCTATATAACCCCTCCCATACAGGGAGCACCTCAGTTTTTTTCGCCAGTGTCTAAGGTGTTGGTAACGGGTAAATATGTGCTAAAGAAAGCTGCGCTGCAGGATCCTTACTGGGTAATGGAGCTAGGCAACCGGATCCATTCAAGGTGCCAAGAAAAGGCCAAGATGGATGGTACCCGGGCCTCATGGAAGAACAAGGTTTTGCCTGTAATGCTTCTCTTAGAGAGCTGGACCCTGGAATCCAGCACTTTGGTCTTTCAACTGAATACCAAATGTCTTATGGCAGGGTGCTATACCCAGTCCCTGAAGGTCTGTCATGACTTGGCCCATCGTGATGGGTGAAGATTGGGTCTGTCTGGTCTCCAGCAGTATCCTGCGGTGGGAAAGGTAAGTGAAGATAATCCTAAGAAACACATGGTTCGCTTATGGGTTTCTTCCTATTTGGGTAGATGTTGTCTTGCCTGTCTTTCGCCACTAGAGGGTGTGAAAGTTTAAACATACCTGGTGTTTACTTACCATGCTTCCCAGTGATGATGCTCAGTGCAGTAGGTCTTGAAAGGATCAGTTTGCTTTCCTCCAGCCTCAGTCTCCAGGAGGAGAAGGAGGGGATCGTCTGTCTTCTGTGCGGCGCTGGCAGTTCCCCTAAGCAGAGCCCTTTTCTCTTTACCCCCCGGCGGCTATCTCGTGCACACGTGCGTGGGAATCGAACGTTTTAAATGGAACATTTGGACGGCAGAAAGGGGGCATGGTTAGCGTGGCCGACGTGCGTTTGGGTTTCAGCGTGCACGTTCGTTAACGCAGAGCGGGCTAATTTTTTAAGAAAGCCTCACTAATAAGAGATCTGAGCATTTGGAGGGACACGAGCATTCCTGGGCACATAAGCTGTGTGTGGATTCAGGCATTCCTAAGACACGTCTACTCAGCATCAGGCTGAGCAGTAATAGCAGTATATATATATATATATATATAATATAATATAATATTAGAGCTGCACGATTCTGGACAAAATGAGAATCTCAATTTTTTTTTTTTCAAATATAACTTTTATTAACACCCACAACGGGCAAAGTCAGGTCAATACAACAGAAAAGATAAACAATATAACATATGGATTACAACTGCAATATAACCCTATTTGTTTATATCTACGGTACAGTTCAGTATAGATATTTAGGGCCAGTCCCCAACCGGCACCGCCCCTTGTTATCTACTGGGAAAAGTATATAGAAGGGATTCAGGTAACAAACCTAACTACGCTCGTTTCTTTTTTCCTATTTCTAATCGATTAACAAAACCAAACAAACAAAAAAAACAAACAACAGCCGAGAAGGATGGCCAAGGTGTGTAAAGAATAGCATTCATACATGAATCTCCTGTCTAAGGAGGGCTACTCCCTCCGTAGAATGGATGAACTGTTTTCCAAACACTCCAAGTCATGGAGTACTTGTCTTGTTGGTTTCGCTCAGCCGCCAGCAAGTCCTCTATTCTACTGATGTCTATCACTTTACGCAGCCAGTCGGCCGCCGTTGGTGATGATTGTTTTTTCCAGTAAAGTGGAATGCAGGACTTTGCAGCATTGAGAAGGTGCCCCAAGATTGATTTTTGATAGCATTTGGCAGGAATATTAGAGACATGAAGCAAGAAAAATGCCGGATCACCAGGTATCTTATATTCCGTGAGCTTTTGAGACACTTCCCGGACTGTCGTCCAGAAGTTAGTCAATTTGGGGCATGACCAGAATATGTGGAGTAATTTACCTCTGTCTCCCAAGCATCTCCAACAAAGATCAGTGGTATCAGGGTAGTATTGGTGCAAAAGATGGGGGGTATAATACCATCTCGTCAATAGTTTGCAGTTAGATTCTTGTGTTTTTGTACAGACTGATGTCTTCAAAGCAAATCTAAATATATTCTCGATTTGTGCCGGTGTGAATTTCCGTTGTAGGTCCTGTTCCCATTTATCAAAGAACGACGGATGTGATAGAATTGTCGGATAATTCAGCATAGTGTATATTTTGGATAGGACCTGCGTTATATTGCCTTCATCAGAGCAATATTCTTCAAACGTCGTCAAAGAGCGGGCTAAATTACGGGGATTAGGTATTGTATCCAAAAAATGTCGTAGCTGAAGTGCTGGCCAAAGGGTCAATTTAAAGGGACCCTCCTCCGACATTAGTTCCTTGATGGAAGGCCATTCACTAAAAAGTGGGATGCTTGAGTTATGCCGGTCCGGCATAATTTGCCGAACGTATGGAGGCAGAGGCCAGGGCAGAATTGTGGGTTCCCTAAAATAGGAAATAGCGGAGAGTCCGAAGATGAAAGAGAGTATTGTTTAATAGCTACCAATCCTATACGAAGCGTCGTCCCTATTAGTGGGTGGCTTTTCAGTAGTGGTTGGAGATGGTCATAGCACCACAGGGCCTTTGAGAGTGGGATACATGTTTGGGCCTGTTCTATCAAAGCCCATAGTTTAGATCAGCCATGATGGCACCAATCTACAATTCTACCTATGTGGATTGCCTGATAGTATGCTCGGATATCTGGGAAAGCTAGCCCATGTTGTTTAGGTAGAGTCATTAAGTGAAAAGAAAGTCGTGGCTTCTTTTACGCCCACACAAACTTGATAAAAAGTGCGTTAACTTGTTTAAAGTAGGATATGGGGATTCTAATTGCTAGGGCTTGGAGTAAATACAAAAATTTAGGTAGAATACTCATTTTTAATAAGCTAATTCTGCCAAACTACGAATGCAGGCCCCTATTCCAAGTCTCTAAGAGCGTACGGGTTTTTGACAACAGTGATGGGAAATTCAGTTCAAATATGCGAGACATCTCCGTCGGGATATAAGTGCCTAGATATTGCAAAGCTGTCGCTGTCCATTTAAATTTAAAACTGGACTTAAATGTAGACAGCATAGAAAGGGGTATCCCTATCCCCATAACTTCTGATTTATGGAAATTGATTTCCAAATTGGATAGACGTCCATAGGTCTCAAACTCACGTAGTAGATTGGGGAGCGAAATAGCAGGATTTGTCAATGAAAAGAGCATATCATCCGCATAGGCTGAAATTTTGTACTGATCACCTCCGACACTTATGCCCTGGATGTCCGGGTTCCGACGAATTCTATTTAGAAATGGTTCTAAAGACAGAACAAATAGCAGGGGGGAAAGCGGACATCCCTGTCTGGTGCCATTTAGTATAGGAAAGGGATCCGAAAGGACCCCATTTACTTTAACCTGAGCTGTAGGTTGTGAGTAAATTGTAGTAATCCATTGAATAATGGTATCTCCTAGGCCCAGATGTCGAAGAACCGTAAACATATATTGCCAGTTCACCCGATCGAACGCTTTTTCCACGTCTGTGCTGAGAAATACGCATGGTGTGTGGGAAGTTTTAGCCACATGTAGCAAATTTAAGACTTTAGTCGTATTGTCCCTTGCTTCTCTAGTAGGAACAAAGCCTACTTGATCTAAATGCACCAAATCTGGTAGGTGAATTGCTAGACGAGTCGCCAACATTTTAGTGAACAATTTAATATCCGCGTTTAGAAGGGAGATTGGC
Source organism: Lithobates clamitans (assembly GCA_037952925.1). Lineage (NCBI taxonomy): Eukaryota > Metazoa > Chordata > Amphibia > Anura > Ranidae > Lithobates > Lithobates clamitans. Next base: position 2,842,081 of record JBBGZY010000499.1, on the reverse strand, counting down.
CTATAACTGCCACATAGGGTCGGATCCTTGCCTTCCTTCGGAATAATGGATATATATGCTTTTAACGTATTTCTAGGGAGGTCCTCGTCGTTGCCCAAGCCATTAAACAGATCTACCATAAAGGGTCCTAGTGTAGGAAGCAGGGTTCTATAGTATTGCAGGGTAAGGCCGTCCAGGCCGGGGGCCTTTCCTGGTTTTGTAGAGTTTACTGCTATTGTCAATTCCTCTAAACTTATTGGTTTGTCTAGTTCCGCTTTAATTTCAGGAGTAATAGTGGGTATCTGAGCTGAATGCACATATTCATCTATCAGTGATTTGGGGTTTGTAGCAGACGGTATTTTATAAAGGGACGCATAAAAATCTCGAAAAGCCTCCGAAATCTCCAATGGAAAAGCTATTTTCTGGTCTTTTGAGGACATAATATGTGGTATGTATGATTGGAGTATTTGTTCCTTAGTTAACCAAGCTAACATTTTCCCACATTTATCCCCATATGCGTAACTGGTTTTCCTGCATTTCTGCAGTGCCGCCTTAGCCCTGTATTGTAGAAGGTCGTTGATTTGTGTCCGTATTTCGACTAATTCTCGTTCTATTACCTGAGAGGGTGCGTTTTTCTGTTTAGATTCTGTAGCTTGAAGTTTGGTCAGAAGCAGATTTAATTGTCGTTCCTTGTCTCTTTTAATTCTGGAGCCGTGTTTAATAAAAATGCCTCGTATGACTGTCTTGTGAGCCTCCCATACTATGCCTGGATTACTGTCAGGAGTTTGATTTGTCTGAAAGTATAGAGGCAGTTCTTTGTTAATTTCTGATACTACTTCTGGGATCTGTAAGAGGCTTTCAATTTTTTTGCTTAGAATAAAAAGATCACGATTCTCTCAGGATTCTCGCGACGTAAAATCTTTTACATTATACAAAAAAAAATGGTCTAACTTTACTGATTAGGATTTTTTTTTTTTTTTTAAATTCATTAAAGTAATTTTTTCAAAGAAATTGCATTTGAAAAACCGCTGCGCAAATACAGTGTGACATAAAATATTGCAACAACCACCATTTTATTCTCTAGGGTGTCTTCTAAAAAAATATATATAATGTTTGGGGGTTCTAAGTAATTTTCTAGCAAAAAAAAATATTTTAACTTGAAACCAACAAATGTCAGAAAAAGGTTTAGTGTTTAAGTGGTTAAACTTTTTTCACACACACACACACACAGTCTATTCCATTGACAAATTGTTACAATGTTAATACTTAAGTTCAACTGATAAAGAATGTTTTGATTCTTGGCAGACTACCCAGTTTTTCTCTTCCTTATCTTTTGAGGTCTGTGGCTTCAGAAGAGCAGAGAGAATTCTTTGCATAGAAAGAATTGTGAAACACTTTAGTCAAGATCGCGATAAAAATTCTTGACGATCAACTGTGCAGCTCTAATATATATATATATACACCTCTGCTTTTGTGCTTAGGACTATGCGTTCCCGCAGAGGGGCTGTAGCTACAGCAATGTGGGGGGGCGCAAAGGCGTCACCTTCCGGGTCTGAGGATCCTGGTCATGTGTCCGCAGTACCTTCCTCTCCTGAAAGACCTGAAGCAGCCAGCCAGGATGAGCCATTGGGCCTATCGGGCATTGCTGCTTCTCCCAACATTTCAGCCCCTGCATACGTCACTGAGGATGTTTTTTCTTCGGCTTTGGTTGGCTTAGAGCAGTGGTTCTCTCTAATGCCGTGACCCCTTAATAAAATTTCCCAAGTTGTGGAGACCCCTAAACGTAAAATTATTTTCATAACATCGGTTGTCAGCACCCAAGGCAAGACAAGTAATTTGCGCCCCTAACCCACGGACATTTAGTGCTCCCTGAGTCCCTTCCACTCGTACAGTATTAAAACCCCTTATGGTACATTTTAGGATGTACCACTCTTTCTCTTTGTTCCCCTTTCTTTCCCTTTTATCTCTCTCTATCCTAATTTCTTGTTTTTTTTCCCCCATTCCACTTTCTAGCCGTCTTTCTTGTTCTTTCTCTTATTCTTTCTCCCCCTTTTTCTTTGTTCCTCCCCCTCTTTTCCTCTCCCTTCCATGTATTCTCTATTTTTATTCCTTCTCTTACTCTTCTCTGGTGGGGGGACTGTAGTGGGGACTTTTAATGGCAACTATAATCACAGGTAGTGTTACTCACTGTGTCTCCGACTTTGTGGTGTCTCGTAGCAGTGACGCCTATGCCGAAATCAGGACATAGGGTCTCCTCCAGACAGTGGGTGGCTGCGGGCTCCAGGGACAGCCCTGCTGGGCGGCCACAAAAAGGCTGGGAGAGCGGTGCGGGTTTCAGAAACAGCCAAGGATTTGGTGACCCCTGGCAAATCATCATTTGACCCCCCAGGGGGTCCCGACCCCCAGGTTGAGAACAACTGGCTTAGAGGAAAGGTTAGCTGCTTTAATCGCAACTTCTTCCTGGAGTGGGAAAAGCGTGTTGGGTCCCCTTCTCCCACCCCGGACCCCCAAGCAGGGGAGAACAGCAGTGGGCGGATGATGATGAATTACCATCAGGGGGCCGGGAAGAGGGACAGACTGATGGTTCTTCCTCTGAAGAGTCAGTTTCAGAACCGGCAGTTGACGCTGCTATTTCTTGCGTGAATAAGAGTCTAACTTGTCCAGTGGACAATGTCCAGGTGTTTAGGGATCCAGTAGATACAAAGCTGGAATCCTTGCTTAAGACCTCTTTTGCTATGGCTGGTGCAGTGACTCAACCTGCAGTAGCAGCAATTAGCATTTGTCAATCCCTAAAAGACCAAATGAAGCAGGTCATTAAACTTGTACCTGCTCAACAGGCTCGGAACTTGGCCGACTTGCCCAGGGCCTTATGTTTTGCGGTTGACGCTATTAAGGATTCCATTCATCAGGCATCACACCTTGCTCTCTTGCTAGTGCAGATGTGCAAAAGTCTGTGGCTAAAGTACTGGTCAGCCGAATCGCCATGCAAGAAACTGTTGGGGTTCCCCTTTCATGGGGAGTGGCTGCTCTGGGATGATTTGGACAAATACATCCAGAAAATTTCAAATGGTAAAAGTACCCTTTTACCAATAAATAGGAAAAGTAGGCGTCCTTCCTTTTTAAACGTGTGTCCTCTCCAGGACCAGTGGCAACAACCTCCAGGCAGTCACGAAGGTCTCCGCCATCAGGTTAAGAGAGACCTCAAGGACCTAAACCAGTTCCTAAGCATCCGTTCTTTTCACATGGAGTCAATCCGGCCAGTGGTCTCCATCCTACAAGGAGGAGATCATCTAACGTCAATAGACATCTGATGCATGCTCAGACCGATGCTGCTGCCCGGCATGGAGGGGAGGGTGCGCCCCGGCCCCGGAGGTCGCGGGCCACCCGGAAGCCTCCACCCTACCTGGGGCGGGCCTCCCTCCCCCCGCGGTCCCTGACGGTGAGTCTGCCAGGACCCGAAGGAGAATCAAACCGGTCAGACGGACGCCGCTGGTGGCGGAGGCGGGTGAGGGCACGAGCTGAGTGGTTTTAACCGGCTGCCCCCCACGTCCCCTCACCTAGCCGGCCACCAGCACCGGCGGCTAAGCGCAGATTTTCTCCGACAGCCCCCATACCTCCACAAGGCACCCTCCCATGGACCAGCTGTGGGAGAGCGTGACGTCGAGGCAGACGGGGAGGGGAGGCCTTGGCCGAGCCTCCTGCCTGCCTCTCAAGCGCCCCCCCACGGCCACCTTTGACGAGGCGGACAGCGCCCCCCTTCGCCCACGGCACACAGCCCTCCCTCCCCCGGGAGGCTGGTTCTGACGACAGTCTACCTGGTTGATCCTGCCAGTAGCATATGCTTGTCTCAAAGATTAAGCCATGTAAGTACACGTGGCCGGTACAGGGAACCTGAGAATGGCTTATTAAATCAGTTAGGGTTCCTTTGATGCCTCCATCGGCTACGTGGATAACAGTGGTAATTCTAGAGCTAATACATGCCGACGAGCGCTGACCCCCAGGGATGCGTGCATTTATTAGACCAAAACCACTCCCGGGGGCTCCGGCCCCTTCCCCAGCCACTTTGGTGACTAGATAACCTCGGGCTGATTGCACACCCCCGTGGCGGCGACGATACATTTGGATGTCTGCCCTATCAACTTTGATGCTCCTTTCTGTGCCTACCATGGTGACCTCGGGTAATGGGAAATCAGGGTTTGATTCCGGAGCGGGAGCCTGAAAAACGCCTACCACATCCAAGGAAGGCAGCAGGCGTGCAATTTACCCACTCCCGACTCGGGGAGGTAGTGATGTAAAATAACAATACAGGACTCTTTCCAAGCCCTGTAATTGGAATGAGTACACTTTTTAAATCCTTTAACGAGAAACTATTGGAGGGTAAGTCTGGTGCCAGAAGCCGCGGTAATTCGTTGAGTGAGGATGTGTGTTCATGTGCTCCCGATAGGAACCAGAAGCCTTGGAGAGGAGGGGAGCAATGGCCTCCTCGAGCCCAGGCAGAGGGCATGTTTCCCAGCCTGGAGGACTGCAAAGCCTCCTGGTCTTCAAGGACCTAACCAGGGAGGAGAGACTGTTCCTGGGTACCCAGGTAGAGATCATCGATTGGGACAGCCCCAGCCCAGGGAGAATGCTAGTAAGGCCCAGAAGAGGAGGGTGAAAATTAAGGCCCTCATGAAGAAGGCAACACTGGCCTTCTGTTCCAGGACGTCGGTTCTAACAAACCTGAGGAACAGAAGGGATCGAGATAGCAGTAATAAAAGACTCAATTTTAAAGAGGCTATTGATTCCCTCAAGCATCAATGCCAGGAGTTATGGGACCTCCTGGGAAGCTTGTACAAGCGGGGGTCGGAGGAACGAGGCTTCCTGCTTGAAACGCAGAAGGCGCTCCGTAGAGCCAATGATCAAGGTAGCCAGGCGGCGAGGAGGAGGGGACAAGCGCAATCCAGTGGCAGGAGGAGGTGGCGGCTCCAGAGCCAGGCACGAGCCGGGAAGCAGAGGCAGCCAGTGATGAGAGTGCTGAGGCTGTAGGTCCCCAGGTGTCAGCAGTAGCTATGGGAGGCGTTTCTGTGGAGGATCCCCGGGAGCCTGCCAGACCCCAGTATGCGAGAGGGGCAGGTATGCAGGCAGGTCTGGGTATTTCCAGTGAAGCAGATAACCCGTTGGCCGGCCGCCTGGACCACTTCCGGTCCATGGATGAAGTCACTTCCGGTCCTTCGATCATCCAGGGGATCGTCGTGGAGGGGTCGAGAGCATGGAAGCATCCGGGGGTGAGTCCAGTGGGCTGCAGGTGGCTCGGGCTGCAAGTTGGGGGAATGTAAGATGGAGTCTTTGCGGGATGATTGCCTCGCACTAGAGTTCATCCGCCAGCTGGAGGAGCCCCTGTTGGGGGAAACACGGCCTGAGGTGGTGGTGAACTCTTGTGGGGCTTGTGCCACGGCCAAAGGCATGGGGCACCTTGCTGGGAACCCAAGCTGTCTCCCTGCTGGGAGACCCTGTGGCGAGCTCTTCCGGTGATCAGCCAGTGGTGAGAAGGAAGGAGGTATGGTTCCGGGTGACGGGCTGAGGCATCTGGGGTTTCTCCTTCAGTTCACCCTTTTGGTGGTGCCCTCTGACGGGGCTCCCCTTCCAGGCCATGTCCTGGGGGGCACGCAGGAGGCCAGTCTGCTAACGGGACGTTCCTTCACTCAGGTAGCGGGTTCCCGAGTTCCTCTGGACCACCTATACAGCCGGTTTGACGCCCAAAACTTCCGGGCTCCCTTGGCGGAGCAGCTCCAGGGGGCAAGTCCGTGGTCAAGGGGTATAGGTGGTCCAGAGAGAAAGCAGAGGAATGTGGTTCAAATAAAGTTCGAGGGTTCAGGGCAGTGCCCTACCCGGGGCGCTGTAGTCGACCTTGTGCTCTCCATGGTTTTTAGAGTGCGTCGGACCTTTTTGCTGTTATACATCCCAGCAATTTCCATGAGTTGGACATTAGCTTTGACTCCAGTTGGGATGGAGTTGTTCCTGACCAACTATGAACTTTTGAAACGTCTAGACCCCTGGAAGAGCTTTCGGGTCATTCCTCTGTCCAGGCAGGAGGAGGTAAAGAATGTGACGGTGTTGGTCAGGAACGAGTCCCTCCCTCCGGAGGACATTGCTACGTGGCTGGGGAGATATGGTCAACTGCTGGGTCCATTAAAGAAGCTTTCCGGCTTCTGTGGTTGTTGGCGGCTGATACTGAATCGCACGCCATTAACCACGCGCGAAGCTCCCAGCCTCCTATGAGCGGTTCAGCCTCAGTGCCGGGAGAAGGCACCCTGAGATGTAAGCAGCCATTTGGCTTTTGTTTTTATCAATAAATGGGATTACACTATTGTAGCCTTTTCTGTATCCTTATGCATATATCCTGATGCCATACCGGGGGAGAGGCAAAGGCTACACAGCACGGCTCATCCATATCATTACAGAAAGTAATTTCTTGCTAAAAGCCCATTTGATCTTTTTTTAATTAAAAAGGTCAACAACTTTTGGTAAGCGGACATCCTTACACAGAGCATTTTGGGTGTTTAACACTGGTGGTGAAGGTGTTCATCTAATCAGCGGAAGAGTCACCTATTTGAGCTTTCTCTATCTAATTGTTTATGGACGTTTTCTTATATATTTTTTCACAAAGGATATTCATTTATTTTATACGTGTTTAAACGGATGTTATCTTTTTCTAATACGTTGTATTTACACGCTATTATATAGGTTTTTTGTATAGCACATTGATGCATATTTAAATTATTGCTGTTGGGTTTTCACATCTTTATACATTGTAGCTAACAGGAAATTTATATCCAGCTCCCCCCGCTATACACATTTTCTTATTCGCACTGGATTTCTCACCTAGTTTGGGGGTTAGCAGCTTTTTGTTTAAATTTTTTCACAAAAATTTTTTTTGGCGCGAGGTTTACACATATATATATCCATTAAAAAAGTGCCTGGATGAGCGCGGGGTCTGGACTGTGGCTTGGACAGCCAGGATCAGGATTAAGAGGCAGGGGAACAGTGTGTCCCATGTCCCTGGTAGCGCCTTTATTGGGCGTGATAGGATCTTGGTTTCTATCCTGGCCAGCCCCGGTGCTGTTTTAAGTGTGGGAGCCTGACTCACGTTCGTGCAGAGTGCACGTCTTGCGGTGTGTGTGCTGCAACAAATTTGGGCATGCGGCTGAAACCTGCAGCCTGATTTGTTGTAATTTGTGTGGAGTGATGGGGCATTCTTTTAGCAGATGCCCCAATGCCTTCAGGGCGTATGCCTCTGGAGGTGGGGAAGGAATTTAAGTTCAGGCTGGGACACGGGCTGATGAGGCCCCGTTGGCTGATGAGAGGCCTGTGGACTTGGATGCCCGTGGTCCCAAGGCTGGTTCTTGGGGACAGGCCGCCCCGCTTCCCCAAAGGTGATCGAAGAGGCAGGGGACAACTGAGGCAAGGAGAGCTAACCAAGGTAGTCCAGAGGAAAATCAGCAGGATGTCCCGGGGACCCCAGAACCGGTCCCAGGAAGATCTAGGGATTCTGGTAATCCAGGGGAGTCAGGTTTCTCCTCTTCTAAAGTCCCCCCTAAGAGACCTTTTCCTCCTCCTCCCTCTTGTCCCTTCCCTTCCTTCTTCCCCTCCTCTTCCTGGAATTTCTTACAATTGTGCCCAGGAAGAAATGGAGGTGACCGAATCTGCGAGGGGTTTGCAGAAACGGCCAAAAGCTGCCTCTAGCGGTAGGACAGATGAATGGTGGTGAGGGGTGTTAGTAGGGGGGGTTTGTTGGGGGTAAAAAAAGAAGAAAAGAAAGAGGAAGGGCAAGGGGAGGGAGTGTCTCCTTTTGCCTGGGGCAAATGGTAAGGGTGGCGTTGGTGGACCTGCTTCGCTAACGCTAGGTAACAGGTATGGTGTATTTTCCTCCTCTGTGTTAGAGGAGGAGGATGATATTTAGGTTTAGTGTGTATTTCTGGAAGAGCGCATAAACCGCCAAATCACTAAGGATGGCAGAGCCCTCTCCAATATGCCTTGCGAACATTAATGTTGCAAGTGATCGTTCTATGGTGGCTCGTTTTGTGGCCTTTGATTTTCTCAGCCGTATTGATGCTGACATTTTGTTTTTGCAGGAGACCTGGCTGGCATCTGTGGCAGAGATGCATCTAGCAAAGAGGGAGTGGAGGTACGGGCTCTCCCTCTGGTCTCTTGCGGCCGAGCCCTGTAGTGGAGTAGCAGTCCTTTTTTAAGACTGGTCTGGTGGCTTGCCGACGAGTGATTGAGGTGGAGATTGGTAGATGTCTGGTGGTGGACACTGTTGTGAGGGTGCAATTCCTCCATTCGATTAACTTCTACGGTCCTCAATCTAAGAGGGAAAGAAAGAGCCTCCTTATGGCTCTCAAACCTTACCTGTTTACATCCCAGCAGGTGGATTTTGGTGGTGACTTTAATATGATCACTAGGCCTAAAGATCGGGCAGGCACCACCGGCCCCCTGGGATATGATAGTATTTTTTTTGAATAGCATAGTGAGGGAGGCCAGGTTGGTGGACGTGCACGTTCGTCACTTCCCCAACCACACTGGGTCCACATATGCCAGAGGCAGTTGTAGAAGTAGATAGTTTTTTTTGCTTTGAATGTGGCTGAAACCCCTCAGAAAAGGCAGGGTTTGTGGCGCCTGAATGGGTCGCTACATGAGGACTCTGAGGTGAGGGAGGCCTATGAGACCTTCCTTATGGATCAAGCCTCGCTCCTTGAGAGCGGCTGCTCTCGCCAGGAATGGTGGGAAGCAGTGAAGAAGAGATCGGAAGGCTTTTTCCTTGGTGTCTCTAGGTACAGGACAGCTTTCAAGTACCAGGCCTACCAGAGGTTACGCAGACGGTTGGATCGCTTGGTTTCTGCTGGAGGCTCTCAAGAGCAGATATATGATCTAAAGCTTCAAATGAAGGAGTGCCAGTACGACCGTCTCGCCTCCCTGGTCCTTGTAGGGATCCGAGGAGGAAAACTTCCTGTAATCCCTTTCAAGAGCTGTGGTAAGGCAGTGAGTTTGAAGGTCGTGCATGGCCTGAAGCATTCCACGGGGTCTCTGGTCCAGTCCAGATCGGGGATCCTGGGTATCATCAGGAACCACTTTTCAGGCATCCTGAAAAAGAAACCTTTGGATATGGAGAGTCAGGAATTTCCTTGATGAGACTCCGCTTCAGGTGGAGCCTGATTTCCCTGCCTCTTTGACAGATGAGATTTCGGTGGCTGAAATAGAACAGGCCAAAAAAGTCGCCTGGGCCCGATGGACTCACAGCAGAATTTTATAAATCCTTTTAAGAGCTTATTAGCACCTCATTTAAGAGAGGTTTTCAAAGAATGTTTTTGGCTGTGGGCTTGTTGCCTCCCTCGATGAGAAGGTCGGCCTTGATCCTTTTGTCGAAGGGGAAAGACCCATCTGTGGTGGAGAATTGGCATCCAATCGCACTTCTCACTACGGATAGAAAGATACTGGCGAAGATTTTGTTTACACGTCTGTCTGCAGTCGCGGACAGGGTGCTGTCTGTGTCCCAGCACTGCGCAATTTCCGGCCGGAGTACCTTTAGTGCCATTCGGGAGGTTGTGGAGAGGTGCAGGGCTGGGGGTGATAGGTAGTATCTACTGGCGTTAGACCAGGTGAAGGCTTTTGACCGAGTAAACCATGAGTACCTCTGGCTTCTTCTGAGGAAGTACGGCCTACCTGATCAATTTTGTCAATGGCTGGTAGTTTTGTATAGGAGGGCTAAGAGCTTCCCTCTTATAAACCGTTGGGTGGGTCCCTCTTTCTCTGTGGACTCTGGTGTCAGGCAGGGTTGCCTGCTGAGCCCTCTTCTTTACGCCTTTGCGGTAGATCCATTCGTAAGGAGGCTTGACTGCAAGCGTTTGAGTCTTGGGTCTTGGTGGAGCCCGGCAGTGGACCAGTTTCGGCAGTGAGGGTGGTGGCCTATGCGGGCGATGTCTCGGTGGTGGTGTCTACGCTGAGGCATCTGGTTCGTTGGTCAATTGGAATAAGAGCAAAGATTTCTGGATGGGGAAGCAGGGTGAGCAGTTTCCCCTCCCAGACATGTTCCCCTGGCCCCAGCCAGAGATTAAAGTTTTAGGCATTCTATTCAGCCCGGGTGATTATCCCAAGCGAAATTGGGAGCGTAGGCTGGTGGGAGCCACTCAGAAGGTGAATGCCTGGAAGGGCTGGAAGCTGACGTTGAGGGAGAGGGTAAGCTTGGTCAAAATGTACTTGCTGCTAGAGTTCCTCTATGTCAGTTACGTATGTCTGTTGCCAGCATCTCTCTATGCACGGGTCTGTGGTCTGTTTTTCCTGCTGTTATGGGGAAACAGACTAATCCTGATTTAAGAGGGAGGTCACGTATCGACAGAGAAGGCATGGAGAGTTGGACATGGTCAACCTGGTAGTGTTAAACTACCATTTTCTTAAAGTTTAATTTACAGTCCATCTTTGTGGACCTGCCTTCGCTGTGGGAACGTTCATGCAAGGAGCTCTTGCTGTTCATGAGTGGGAGGATGGGGGGGGCGAGGAGATTTCACGGGTACCTCCCTTCTTATGTCCCACAAGCATTGAAGGTGCCGAGGCAGTGGCGGATAACTGCCCTAGAGGTGGGCTTGTTGGGTCGGCGTGAGCTGTACCTAAGGGTCATGGTCTCGGACATTTTGAAGCCACTGTCTTTGAGGGACTGCCCTGAGAGAGTCCTCTGGGAGGGGCTAGCCCTCTTGAATTCCAAACAAGTTTTGGGAAGTTTTGACTGTCCACACAAATCTCAGATACAGGAACCTAGAGGACAGAGGCTGTCCTCACCAGGAATGTAGGGGGGCACTAGAGACCATGGACCATTTCTTGGTCCAGTGCTCTTTCAACATGGTCCTTGGGGGGGGGGGGGGATGCCATTGGCTATCTGCGCCTCCCTGCCTTGTCCCTTGCTGAGAGGGTGTACGGCAACTTCAGAGTTTGCAGAGGTTTTGGGTTGTCGTCACTTTTTCTAGTTAGTACGGTAGTGCTGTATTACACTTGGCATGCTCTGTGTTTGGTGTCCTCTAGGGACAAAATCCTGCCCGTGCATGAGGTGGTGGGTGATATCTTTCAGGAATTAGTGAAGGTGAGGAGTCTGGAAAGAGACAGGGTTGGGCCAGAAAGGAGTTCCTGTTTATTGAGGGGCTTCCTTTTCCAGCCTCCTTGAAGCCTGCTGCCCTGTTTCTTGATATGGTGGTGGGGTGTACTATCTTTTCCACTCCTTTTAGATTTTGTTCTATTCTTGTTTTGAAGTAAGGTTGCAGTCATTTAAGATCTGTATGTTCTCGTCCATAGTAAGGGTTTGTTGTGTGTTCTAATATTTAGTGTAATGTTTAGTTGTAATTTGTATAGTTAGTGCTAAAGATAATAGAAGTCCCAAATTAGGGACTATAACTGGCTGATGTTCCTCTAGTAGCCAGTAATCTGTTGGGGTGCATATGTGACCAAATCAGGGTCTCTGGCAATGACTGGGAGGCAGGTGCTTGTTAATGTTCCATGGGAAAAGCTGTAAAATTTCCGGTCTTGACCTAATACAGTTGTTCAGTGCGGGGACTGCGTTCTTTGAAAAAGCACCTAAACTATGAACCAGTATTAGTGAGCCGTTTGTTCTTTGTTTTCTGTTTTACTTGGTGTTGGCTAGTTATGTTACAGCCCAATATGTAAGTGGTTTGTTCTTCCTTTGTTTATTTCCCTTTTTGTTATGTATGGCAGCAGTTCTTTAAATAAAAAATTTCCAGTTCCAATAGCATATATTAAAGTTGCTGCATTTAAAAAGCTTGTAGTTGGATCTTGGGATCGAGATGGTGGTCCGCCGCGAGGCGAGCTACCGCCTGTCCCAGCCCCTGCCTTTCGGCGCCTTCCCAATGCGCTTGACTGAGTGTCCCGGGGGCCCGAAGTGTTTACTTTGAAAAAATTAGAGTGTTCAAAGCAGGATGGTCACCTGAATACTTCAGTTAGGAATAATGGAATAGGACTCCTGTTCTACTTTGTTGGTTTTCGGAACTGAGGCCATGATTAAGAGGAACGGCCGGGGGCATTCGTATTATGTCCCTAGAGGTGAAATTCTTGGACCGGCGCAAGTCGAACCAAAGCGAAAGCATTTGCCAAGAATGTTTTCATTAATCAAGAACGAAAGTCAGAGGTTCGAAGACTAACAGATACCGTTGTAGTTCCGACCATATAAAATGCCGACTGGCGATCCGGCGGCGTTATTCCCATGACCCGCTGAGCAGCTTCCAGGAAACCAAAGTCTTTGGGTTCCAGGGGGAGTATGGTTGCAAAGTTGAAACTTAAAGCAATTGACGGAAGGGCACCACCAGGAGTAGAGCCTGCGGCTTAATTTGACTCAACACGGAAAACCTCGCCCGGACATGGAAAGGATTGACAGATTGATAGCTCTTTCTCGATTCTGAGTGGTGGTGCATGGCCGTTCTTAGTTGGTGAAGCGATTTGTCTGGTTAATTCCGATAATGAACAAGACTCCTCCATGCTAACTAGTTACGCAACCCCGGCGGTCTGCGTCCAACTTCTTAGAGGGACAAGTAGCGTTACAGCCACACGAGATCGAGCAATAACAGGTTTGTGATGCCCTTAGATGTCCGGGACTGCACGCATGCTACACTGAACAGACCACTGCGTGTCTACCTTTCGCCGACAGGTGCGGGTAACCCGCTGAACCGCTTTCATGATGGGGATCAGGGATTACAATTATTTCCCATAAATGAGGAATTCCCAGTAAGTGCGGGCCATAATTAACGCAAGCTTAAGTCCCTGCCCTTTGTACACACTGCCGTCGCTACTACCGATTGGATGGTTTAGTGGGGTCGGCAACGGCCCTAGTGGAGCGCCGAGAAGACGATCAAACTTGACTATCACTCGGCTCACGCGTTGATGAAGAATGCAGCTAGCTGCGAGAATTAGTGTGAATTGCAGGACACATTTATCATCAACACTTCGAACGCACCTTGCGGCCCCGGGCTCCTCCTGGGGCCGTGCCTGTCTGAGGGTCGGTTGCCCGCCAGTGCGCATCTGGGGCGCTCGCAGGAGCCAGACGAAAACGGGTCGGCTGGGAATGCGCGGGAGGCGGCGAAAAAAAAAAAATAGACATCAAATGCATTAGTGACCCTGTGGGATCAGTTTTCACTGATTTATGAGTTCCCCCAGTTCAGCTGCTACCGCGGCTTCCCATTTTCAAGCAGGAGGGGAAGCCGGTAGTTCTTGTAGCCCCGGCATGGCCCAGAAGATCCTGGTATACAGAGATCGTAAAGATGGCAGTAGGGGACCCATGGTCCCTTCCACTGCATCCAGACCTGCTCTCGCAGGGACCAGTGTTCCATTTTTCCATACAAACGCTAAATTTAACGGTTTGGCTATTGAAGCTAACATTCTAAAGCGTCGGGGGTTTTCAGGTTCAAGGGTAACTACCCTGAGTAATGCTAGGAAACTGTCCTCCAGAATCATTTACTATAGAGTCTGGAGGACTTATGTCTCTTGGTGTGAATCCAAGAGATGGCATCCTCGGAAGTAGGTCATAGGTAGAATTCTTGCCTTTCTATAGTTGGGAGTAGAAATGAAGCTGGCCTTGAGTACTATCAAGGGTCAGATCTCGGCCTTATCAATGTTGTTTCAAAGACCGCTTGCTTCGCATTCCTTAATCCGGGCCTTCATACAAGGGGTAATGTGTATAAATCTGCCAGTTAGATCGCCCTTGTGCCCATGGGACTTGACTTTATTTTGTCAGCCAATACGCTATATTCCATTGGTCCTTTTGACAAGGAAGTTGGTTTTTCTGGTTGCTATTTCTTCTACTAGAAGAGTATCGGAGTTGGCTGCCTTTTCTTGTAAAGAGCCATATCTAATTAGTCACAGAGACAGGGTGGTGTTGCGTCCTCACCCGTCCTTTCTGCCTAAGGTAGTGTTAGTCAGCTGTGTTTAGGCCTGGACTTCTGTCCCAAACTGCAGCTAACTGCTCTGTGTGTGGCCACTATCAGCCTGCCATTAATTTAATGAATGAATGAATGATTTGTAAAGCGCTGCAAATGCGAACTGAATCGCCTCAAGGCTGAGCAGCTGCTACTGATCTCATAATCCAGTCTTTCAAGCAGCAAGAATCCACAAATTTTTCCCACAGGAATCCGGTGGCTTCACCAACTTGGTTGTGTGAAAGGGGCCTAACACTAGCCAGAGCTCAAAAGCGTCAAGCTTGATCTCCACCCCCACCATCTCTACAAGAGTTGCAAAGTGAAATGCCCCCTCCAGAAGATGCAGACATTAAGCCTAGGTTCACACATGTGATTCAGGAAACAGTGCGATTTACACTGCCCTCTACAAACTGCTGTGGGTGTCAATACAATGTTAATGACACCCCCAGATCGGTTCACAGATCGCAGTGCAAACTGTGAACTCGCACCGGAATCAGATTGCATGGGTGAGAATACTAATGCGATCTGATTCCAGTGCAGGAGAAAAAAAAGAAACTGCACTATTTTCCTGCGAATCCAATGCGAGTTCAGCAATGCAACTGTACTCGCATTGTACATTCATCGCATGCGATCGGTACCACATGTGTGAACCTGGGCTGAAGGGGAATGAAAAGGACCTGGTGTTACAAGAGGCCGTGGAAGATTTCTCCCCACAGGCTCTCATACACCTGATGCTATGAATTTGCACACTATGCTTGCCAATGCATATATGCTCACTTCTACTGTGCACAAAAACCTTGGCATAGTTGCACTTGATTCTACTCTTTCTCGTCATGCCCAACTGGGGTAGCAATATCTTAAAAAGATATTTGCTATTCACGAACAGAATGGACAATATACACTCACCAGCCACTTTATTAAGTATGCCTTACTAGTGTACCAGGTTGGAACCTCTTTTGCCTGACTGACTTAATTCTTTGTGGCATAGATTCAACAAGCTGTTGGAAACATTCCTGAGAGATTTTGCCCCATATTGACATAACATCAAGCAGTTGCTGCAGATTTGTCAGCTGCACACCCATGATGTGAATCTCCCATTCCACCACATCTCAAAAGTGCTCTATTGAATTGAGTTCTGGCGATTGTGGAGGCCATTGGAGTACAGTGAACTTGTCATGTTCAAGAAACCAGTTTGAGATGATTTAGGCTGTGACGTGGTGCATTATCCTGCTGGAAGTAGCTATCAGAAGATGGGTACACTGTAGTCCTATAGGGATGGACATGGTCAGCAACAATACTCAAGACAGGTTATGGCATTTAACCACTTAAGGACCAGGCCTATTTTTGACATCTGTTGTTTACAAGGTAAAATAATTTTTGTTTGGTAGAAAATGACTTAGAATCCCCAAATATTATATATTTATTTCTCAGACACCCTAGAGAATAAAATGGCAGTCGTTGCAATACTTTTTTACACCGTATTTGCGCAGCGGTCTTGCAAACAAATTTTTTTGGGAAAAAATACTTTTTTGAATTGAAATATAATAACACAGTAAAGGTAGCACAATTTTTTTCTATATTGTGAAAGATGATGTTACACCGAGTAAATTGATACCCAACATGTCCTGATTCAAAATTGCGCCCGCTCTTGGAATGGTGACAATCTCCATAGGCTACGTTTAACCATTTCTACAGGTTACTAGTTTTGAGTTGGAGAATGTCCTGTGCTAGAATTATTGCTCTCACTCTAAGGATTGTGCTCTCACTCTAAGGATCGTGGTGATTCATCACATGTGTGGTTTGAACAACGTTTACATATGTGGGCACGACTTTCGTATGTGTTTGCTTCTGCGCGTGAGCTTAGTTTAGATTATTTTTTTATTTAGTTTACTTATTTTTTATTTTTAAACTGTCCTTTACATACAAGGAGAATAGCAGACTTGATATCTGCCGGCGACCCACGATTGCTGTGTACAGAAGCAGAATGGGAACTACCTATGTAAACAAGGCGATTCCCCGTTCTACCTAATGACATGTCAGAGATCTTCTGTTTCCAGTGATCGGGAACAGTGATCTCTGTCATGTCCCAGTGAGCCCACCCCCCCCCTACAGTTAGAACACATTCAGGGAACACACTTAACCCCTTGATCGCCCCCCTAATGTTAACCCC
Organism: Lithobates clamitans; assembly: GCA_037952925.1. Taxonomy (NCBI): domain Eukaryota; kingdom Metazoa; phylum Chordata; class Amphibia; order Anura; family Ranidae; genus Lithobates; species Lithobates clamitans. The sequence continues at coordinate 2,825,989 of JBBGZY010000499.1, read as the reverse complement.
TTCCCTGCCAGTGTCATTTTTACATCGATCGGTGCATTTTTATAGCACTGATCGATGTAATAATGTCACTGGTCCCCAAAAAGTGTAATTTGGGGTCAGATTTGTCCTCCACAATGTCGCAGTCCTGCTAAAAATCTCAGATTGCCGCCATTACCAATAAAAACAATAAAAAGTAAATACAAGTCCCTAAATCTATCCCGTAGTTTGTAGACGCGATGACTTTTTTGCTCAAACCAATCAATATACGCCTATTGTGATTTTTTTTTTTTTTAACAAAAATATGTAGAAGAAAATATATCGGCCTAAACTGATGAATAAAATGTGTGTGTATATGTGTGTATAAATATATGTGTGTGTGTATGTATGTATGTGTGTATATGTATGTATAGCGTGCCCCTGGAAGACGTCACCTTTGACAAAATGGCGTAGGGAGGAGCGACGTGCTGATGTCACCACGATCCTCGCTGATCCCGGAAGCTACGGGCAGCAGTGTGCAGCCGGCCGGCAATTGTTTTTATACGAATTCATTGTCTTCAACATTGTGAGTGTGTTTCCTTTGACATTTACTTTTAATAAAGTGTTTAAACTTGTTACGCTATGGGAGCTTTTTTCACTTGTGTTTACATGGGAAACAAGTGACCACTTGCTACGCAGAGGATTCCTGTTACAGAGGTCTATGAGTGTCTGTTTACGGTCTGTACCTAAGGCTGGGGTTGACAGCCATACGCCTGCTTGATCTCCTGACAAGAGATCTAAGGAGTCGGTAAGGGGCCATTTTCTATATAGGTGGAGGAGCTTTTCTGTCACCACTGATTCCCAGGTGATTTAGACATATGTCACATACCATTCGGACGCTTACCACTCTCTCCCTGGCAAAGACTTTGCACATTTATGAACTGTACACTCTATGTACTCTGCATCTTGGACTTTATGTTGTTCATTGTCATTATCACTAAGCTTGTTTGAAATATGTGGGTTATGCTATCACTGTTTTTTCTATGAATCTCACATACATGAAGTTTATAATATAGGTTATCCAACAGGGTGTTCACATCATCTCACTGGTTTTATGTCACATATTGCAGCGCAGCCTTTTTCTAGTTTTGATTTGTATAGTAAGTGGATGTGTCTCACATTTATGGTTGCAGCTTTTTCATATACATTGTTCTTTTTGGGGATAGCGCAGTAATTTTTTTCCAGCTTGTGATATGTATGTATGTATATGTATATGTGTGTATGTATGTATAATATATATATATATATATATATATATATATATATATATATATATATATATATATATATGTGTGTGTATATGTGTGTGTGTGTGTGTGTGTGTGTGTATATGTGTGTATGTATATGTATATAAATATATATATATATATGTGTGTATATATATGTATATGTGTATATATGTATATATAATAATTTTTTTTTAATATGTATTCTAGCAGAAAGTAAAAAAAAAAATTTTTTTTTTCAAAATTGTCGTCATTTTTTTGTTTATAGCGCAAAAAGTAAAAACCTTAGAGGTAATCAAATACCACCAAAAGAAAGCTCTATTTGTGGGTAAAAAAAGACATCAATTTTTTTTTTTTTAGATACACCATCGCACGACCGCGCAATTGTCAGCGACGCAGTGCCGTATCGCAAAAAATGACCTCGTCATTAAGGGGGCAAATTCTTCCGGGGCTGAAGTGGTTAATGTGAGATCTGGGGTCAAAAAGACCTCAGATCTCACATTTACACTGAAAAGCAATAAAAAAAAAGTATTTTTTTCCATTTAAAAAAAATCGTTCCTTAAGGCCGTTGGGCAGGAGTGACATTTGATGTTGCTGCCGTCATCCAATGGCATAGCGTCGATTGGGGGTCATCATTCCCTCACTCGACTTAGTGCCAAGGGGAAAGGATCGGATTGTCTCCGCAGCTACCGACGGATCCTGAAAGCGGCGGAGATAACCGGGATGTCAGGGGAGGGGGGGTAGTCCCGTTTCCAGCCGCTGATAAAAGTGATCTTGCGGTGAATCCACCGCGGAGACCACCTTTTATCTTAAAGCGGACCACCCGCAGTTGAAGAAAATACTGAGGTTATGGCAGCTATCTGCTGCTATAACAATGTTATTTAACGTCAAAGGCCAGACATATATCAATGGCTGGACCTAGAGCCAGTACCTTCATGTTCCAAAGTTTAGTATTGTAATGCACAAGGTCGGTTATTGCCTCTGACACAAGGGACTACTTCAGCAGCAGTAGACATTTAAGATACTTATCTACATATTCCAATTGATCAACCTCATTTGCACTTCGCAGTAGGACAAACACTTCAAATTTCTCAAACTGCCATTTGGGCTATCCTTTTGCACACAATGTATTCACAAAATTTCTTGCATCCCTTCTTGCCATCTTAGGAACTCGGGGCATTTAGATAACTGGGTGTCTACAAGGCCTTCTTTGGAAAGACTTGTCTCCTTTTCAACTATTTGCAAACATCCAAGGACTATTCAGAAGCTTTAGGCTTTTGGTTGGGTAATTAACTTTCATAACTCTGCTCTCCAACCATACCTTGGCCTAGAATACTCAAGACTCGCTGTGGACACAGCCCAGGTCCTCCAGAAAGCTGTATCTTTCTCTAAGATCTCGCTTGAATTTTAAGTAAAGAGACATCCCTCAGTGAGATTCTCTATCAGCATTCTGGGTCTCATGGTAGCCCCATTCAAGGCCATCCACTTCACTTAATTACATTCAAGGTCTCCCCAATGAAAAATCTTGTTGGCCTGGAAGTTTCTACCACAACCATTGAGGGTAATGGTAGACCAGGCTGGGGAGGAGTGTTCAAACCTCTCACAGGCTGGGGAGGAGTGTTCAAACCTCTCACAGTTAAGGGATCATGAACACCCAGGGAAGACCAACAACATCCTGGAGCTCAGAGCAATTAAACTAGCTCTGAATCACTGGACCCGCCCTTCTTCATGGTCACCTGATCAAGTACAATCAGAATACTACCAGGCAGTCTTAGCAGAAGTAAGTCTGATCCTCTCATGGGTGTAAAAACACTGTCCAGCCCTCTCTGCTTTTCACATCCCAGTAGTAGACAATTAGAAGATGGATCACCTCAGCCATTACTGCCGGGACCAAAGGTAATGAGCCCTTTATCCCCACATCCTTAACCTCCTCTATCAGAAATGGGGGACTCCAGATGTGGGCATCCTAGCCTTCAGCATAAACAACAAAGTATCCTTGTTTGTAGCCAGAGCCAAGAATCCTAAATTACCACTGGCAACAGATGCTCTGGTAATTTACTGGACTCTGTTCCAGTTCATATATGCCTTTCCCCCAAAGCAAATTCTGCCTTGACTGATCTGTAAAATACAGCGCACAGAAACTAGTGATCCTCATTGCACCAAATTGGTCCAGATGAACCTGGTAAACAGACTTACTTCTAGGAGATTACCTCTCTTTCAAACAGGCCAGACCTGTCTCAGGACCCATTGCTTCTTCTATCCTGTTTTTTACTGTTGTGTCTCGGGGTCCTTTCCCCCTCCCCCAATTAGAGAGATATATGCTTGTTACTGGTTAGGCCTGTGTGCCCAGTAATTTAATAATGTTTTTGTCTCTTGATATTCTTTGTCTGTTCATATATTTCTATTCACTACCCAAAATTCTATTTCATATGTTTTAACAAATGTTACTGCTAATAATGTATTGTATTTTTCTTACGTTTTGTTATTACTTTTTGTAGGCTCTACCTGTTTCAACCATTTTTTGATCAAGGCTTTTTTGTCTCAAGCCTGCAGCGGAATTTTCTAATGGCATCACCTGGTTGGCTTATGTGGCATGTTGTTGCTGCGGGTTATATGTGCTGCTGGACAACCGCAGTCCGTCCCCTTTTGGGAACGACCGATGCGGCATTGTGGTCCAGGTTTGATATTCTCCTTCCTGTTGTTTCTCACTCCCTTTATATGGCCGTCATACCATCCACTGTCTAGGCCTTATCCGTCTGCCCCATGCAATGTTTTTTTTAACACTGCCATCTCGGAGTGCACACTTGGGAGAGATCTCAGCCCTGAGGCCCATAGGGTGACGCTCCTCCCGCACGATCGTGTCTATTGCAGCCGCTTTGCGGGTTGCGCATGCGCGGCCATGGCGGGGGTGCGTGCTCACCTCTTCCCGGCCGAGTCAGATGATGCGGAAACCCTGCTGCACACCTGATTGGGATGTGCATATAAGGCTGGTCATCCAGCCTTATATCACTGCAACCTCTCCAGACATTCGTCCGTCTGTGGATCTATCCATCCATTATTACTGCATCTACCTGGTAAGGCACTCTCATACTCTCCACTGACTGTATGCTTCTGTTGTTAGGACTCTTAAACCATTTACCAGTACTGTACCACTCTCCCTTTTCGATTATGTGGAACTGAAACCTGCAGGCCCACTGCGCTGTCTCACTACAAGTCTAAATTACGTTAGTGATCGTTGGTGGTATATTATAGACACAACCCCCTTTTACCTCGATACATTGTATGTATATGATACTTTAGGTGACACTATCCAGTTAACACCATTTATCAATCCTTTAGACAGATTGTTTGCAATGAGATTATTCTTATTTATTACCATTTATATATACTCCTACAGGTAGTGGTTTTTGCCGCCAAACACAGTCTCACTTTCAAGCATTAAGCTCACAGTTATACAACATTCATTCAGGCCAATGCCAATTATGTTTCTCTATTTAGGTAGGCTGGTCAGGATTCTAACATCTGACTGCACCCTCTCATTCCCTTATGGTGTGAGATATCTTATATATTTTATCTAAGTCGTTTTGGGTTTCTTGCCCATTTCATATTAGGCTGCGGACACTTACCTTATTTCTGGTGCTTTTTTATCTTACACGCTCTGACTATTCTACTAGACATGCCCCCACATGTGATCCGTCACACTCCTCTGCATGCCCTGGTTTGAGCCCTCTGATTGCCTTTTTGGTATTCCCTGCAAACTCTTGAGACTTCATACTACTACTACAAAAGATTATAACTGCTATTGCCTTTTTTCCTCTCCTCTAGAATATTTATCAAGCTCCTGAAGAAGCAATTTTCGTCAAACATGTAGAGCTTTTTTGTATGTCATAATTCAATACAGTGACACATATCTGTATTGATATGGTTCTGATTTTCATAATCCATATTGGAGAGGTTTAGCTATTTTTTGCATTTTATTTGCAATATTTTAAATGTTTTTTCTTGTATTATGTGCTTAATAAAGTTTATATATATTTTCTATAATTGGTGCCTGGAAAGTCCATTTTTTCTATTTAACTATTGATGTTTAGGATGTGGCACTGCGCTACTTTAAACTCCCACAGTTCCATCCTATGTTGGAGCTTGGCAAAATCTTTGATCTATCACTGTGGACACAGCCCAGGCAAAACTTTTCTTCCAGAAAACTGTATCTTTCTCTGAGATCTCTTTTCAATTATTTTTATTAAGTTTTATCAGTAACATGAAAAGTTACACAACAAAGATGTAATAGACATCTGAATAGTCATTAGAAAATGCATTAGTACAGGTAGAGAAGTATACATCATAAAGGTATCATCCATACTCTAAGTCAAGTAATTGCCATAGGCTCTTTCTTGGTGCTGGTGCTGCAATAGCAGTCCCGACACCCCTTAACGGGAACTAGCTGTGCCATGGAGTGCAGGCCGCACCTTTTTATAGTGCATTGATCTTGACTATGTGACTATTTTAAACTGTGTAATCAATTTTTCTGTATTACAACTCATAGAGTAGAACATAAATCAAACAAAAATAATAACAAATAACATGTACCAAACCGATATATGAGAGACTTGTAATATGCAACTAGTCAGCACTTGACTTGAATCCCAGCAATAATTAAATTTGGGTAGGTTTTTGTTCCGTGCAACAAAATATTTTTCATATGCATACTATAATTTTATTCTATAAATGACTCCAGAGACATTAGGAGATTCTAAAGATTTCCATTTAGAGGTAATCGTTAACTTTGCTGCTATTAGTACATGTGTAACTGTAGGCCTAAATTGAATAGGTACTGAGTGTATTCCTATGCTGAGTATAGCCATCTCTGGTGTCGGTGAAATAATTAGGCCTGTGACTTTAGTGATTAGTGAGAATACTGTTTTCCAAAAACTTCTCACTTCCCTACACTTCCATAATATATGTAGGGTGCCGCCCTTTTCTCCACACTCCCTCCAGCAATTGGGAGGTGAGTATGGGTAAATTTGCGCCAGCCTGACTGGGGTCCTGTACAGCATTTTCAGCATCAGTTCCCAATTGTTCACGCAGTGGGAGTAGCGAAAATTAGATTGAATGGCTGTTTGCCATTCCGTCTGTGTGTAGGAGGTTTCCATCTCCTTTTCCCAGTTTTTTATGTTGGAGGATTTTTGAAAGGCTGCACTATATTCTAGCTTGTTGTAGAACCAGTCCTTTAGGTCTGTCATGGCTGGACATCAAGCATGACCAAGCTTCTCTATGGATATTATAACATATGTTCAGGTTGTTGTTGTTGTGAAAATAGGTAGGTTGAATGTAAGAGAATGATGTGGGTCTGGGTTGTTTAGATAACAGCTCTTTGTAAGTCAGTATTACTTCTTTTAACCATGGTTGGATCTTTAGGTTAGGTATGATATATTCGTAAACTTGTAATGGAAAATCAGTGCATTTATTCATTATATCTTGAGGTGCTATTGCATGCAGTTTGTTCCATGCTAATACAGTGGCTTCTACCGATGTAGCGGTCTTATAATTTAATTTAATATGGGCCAGATGTGACAGTAGCAAGGTAGGCAAATGTCTGTTACCCAAAATGCTCTTCTCAATCTGGAGATTGGGGAAGTTCGCGCCCCCGCTAAGCTTGTGCTTCCCTAGTAGGGGAAATGAAATTCTGGCCATTTTCTTACTCCAAATGAGTTGTCTAGTTTATCCACCTCTGTAAAGAAGCGATCTGGTATAACTATCATTATAGTTCTAAAGTGCTGTATTATCTTAGAATCATTTTCAGAGCAGCAATTTTCCCTACCCAGGACAATTCAAACTTTGGATATATGTTGCAGATCTTGCTTAATTATTCCAATCAGCTTAGGAAAGTTTGCTTCATACGTAGAAGCTGATGGAGATGTCAGTGTAACTCCTAGGTATGCTAGGTTGTTAGTTACCCATTGAAACAGGTAGTTGCTTTAAAATGGTCTTTCATCCTACTTGTCAGCCCTATTGGCAGAATGGAAGATTTATTTGAAGTGAGCTTGTAGTAAGATGCTAATCCAAAGTCATTTAATATTGATTGTACCTTTTCCAGTGAGGCAGCCGGATTAGTAAGTGTTAAGACAACGACGTCCGCAAATAACCCAATTTTATGGGAGTAGCCCCCTATTTCAATGCCAGAAATTGAGTCACAGGATCTAATGGTCTCCGCCAGGGGCTCCATTATTAAGGAGAAGATCAAAGGTGATAGAGGACAACCCTGGCGGGTACCGTTGGTGATGCGAAACATATCTGAAAGGACATTGGAAGTAAATACCTTAGCTGAGGGCTTCGTGTAGAGTGCCATGATTGTAGAGTATGTGAAGCCGTGAAGGCCAAATTTCATCAAAGTCGCACTCAAGAACCCCCAATGCACCCTGTCAAACGCCTTTTCGGCATAGAGCGTCAGCACAAGTGGGGGTTCCGCGAGTTTCTGTTATGTGTACAAGATTAAGGAGTCTACAGGTACCATCGGGAGCTTGACGACCCTTCACAAAACCTACCTGGTTTGCTTTGACTAATTGTAGGGTTACTACAGCTAGGTGATTTGCAATAATTTTTGCATAGATTTTTAAATCGGTTTTAAGCAACGAAATTGGTCTAAAATTTTGAGGACAGTCCGGCTTCTTCCCTGGTTTAGGCAAAGCTATAATAGTGGCTTGTAGCATCTCTTCGGTAAAAGAGGCAGTTGAGGCCGCATAATTGAACAGTTTTTGTAAATGCGGTGATAGAATTGTTGCGAAGGTTTGGTAGTATTCTGCAGAGAACCCATCACCACCAGGGGATTTATATGCTGGAAGTGATTTTAATTGTGTCTAAAAAAAATTTTTCTAGTATCGGTGAGTTAAGAGAAGCTGAGGTTTCCCCACTTAATTTGGGCAGATTTACTAAATTTAGGAAGGAGTTTATATTAAGGTTGTGGGGTTTTGGGGTCGTTTTTTAAATTGTACAAGTCACTGTAATATTTCATGAATGTGTTGGCAATTTTAGTTGGGTGGTAAACTATTTGCCTCGTATGAGGGTCGTGATAGAATTCAGTTTAGAATTTTGTTGCCTCTTCCGTATGTAATTAGCTAAAAGTTTACCTGCTTTATTTCCATGTCCATAATAGGTGGCTTTAAAGCGTTTTAGAGATGTTGTATGTTCTGCTAATAGGTCTAAACGGAGCCTCTGTCTACACCAGGGATATGCAATTAGTGGACCTCCAGCTGTTGCAGAACTACAAATCCCATGAGACATAGCAAGACTCTGACAGCCGCAAGCATGACACCCAGAGGCAGAGGCATGATGGGACTTGTAGTTTTGCAACAGCTGGAGGTCCGCTAATTGCAGATCCCTGGTCTACACTCTAATTCCCTGTACACACGATCGGACATTGATCGGACATTCCGACAACAAAATCCATAGATTTTTTCAGATGGATGTTGGCTCAAACTTGTTTTGCATACACACGGTCGCACAAAATTGTCGGAATTTCCGAACGCCAAGAACGCGGTCACGTACTCCACGTATGACGAGACTATAAAAGGGTAATTCAGTACCAAGCGTGGCACCCTTTGGGCTCCTTTTGCTAATCTCGTGTTAGTAAAAGTTTGGTGAGAGACGATTCGCGCTTTTTAAGACTCGTGGTTTTCAGATCGTATTTCTGCTGTTCTGTTAGTGCTTGTGGGTTTGTATCTGGTCTTCAGTGCGTGCAGCGAGTTACCATTGATTTTTCATTGTGTTCTTGTTCGTTCGTTACTGATTTTCAGGCTGCTCTTCACAGGCCTTGCTGTTCTTCAGTGCGTTCTGTTACTTTTGTTCTGACAAGCCGACCGTTTTCTAGCCATGCGTATGCGTACTCATCGTAGAGTTTGTGCTGTGCGGGGGCTTGGTGTTGGGGTCCTTACTTTGACACAAGCCCAGTCCATGAACGGGTGGGGAGGAGTTCATGGACCAAGAATTGGTTGCTCCAGCGTGACCAGTTCTGTCACATGCCTTTGCTCCGTGAGATCCGTGAGAATAATCCTGATGATTTCAGGAACTTTCTCCGGATGAACCCCGTATTTCACCGTTTGTTGGCTTTGCTGACCCCCTATATCAGCAGGCAGGATACCTGCATGAGGCAAGCCATCACTCCGGAGCAGAGGCCACCCTGCGATACTCCCGGAGCCACCCTGCGATACTTGGTGACAGGGAGAAGCCTGCAGGACCTCAAGTTCTCGACAGGCATCTCCCCCAGGCTCTGAGGATCATTATCCCAGAGACCTGTTCTGCCATCATCCAGGTCCTGCAGAGAGAGTATATTAAGGTAAGATTTTTATCCTTTAACATCACATTTTATTGTATTTAATGTTTGCTAATGTATTGTATTTCTTTCCTCATTCCCTAATTACCATGATTGTAATATGCTGTGAATGTCCCCTTTGTCCTCATGCATGCTGGATTTTTAGGTCCTTTTTTTGTCCTTCATACATATTTGCCTTCACGAACCTCCCCAGCATGCTCTCCTGGGCCTATATTCACCTCATGTAGTCACTTAACAATGTATTTTGTCATCTCCATAGTAGTGCTTTACCCTAAATACCCCCTAAAATGTTGAAAATTGTGATGTGTGCTTGAAATTCATGCAGAGTGCCAGAGGCTTTTTTTGGGGGTCCCAAAATCATTTGGAACCCTCCCTCCCCCAACTGCTAACTCAGCTGATACCAATCCTCTATCTGCTGACTTTGCCAAACCCATACACACTATACCCACCTCCTTTGTGGTCAGATTTATGGATGAATTCCCCAAAGCATGTAGTGCAAGGGCCTGCCTGAATACTTTCAAATGGTAATGTTCAAAGTTTTTGTATCCTATTCTTATCTTAAAAGGTAAGAGCAGAATGTAAAAATGTGCTAAAATGTGTACAGTGTGTATTTAACTCTTTGTATTATGACACTTCTTTCCTGTCCAGTGGGCTGCCAATAATGTAAGTAAGGAGGGGCTGGCCAAAGTAACACACATTATTTAGGCATTCATCTCTCAATGAAGTGTAGAGGGTTACCTGTCCAAAACATCTACTCCCCATAAATGTATTTAAATGACCCATGAGAGGGTGGGGGAGGAATCTGATAGGTGGACCTTATACCTTTTGTCTTTAAATACTCCCTAAAAAAAAGTAATACTGATGTTGGCCAAGAATGTTTGTCTAATCTGCTTTCCATGTTTATGTGCAAAATGATAAATTTTTTTTTTCTTGTTTGACTCCACAGTTTCCTTCCAACCCACAGGAATGGCAGACTGTGGCCTCCCACTTTGCCCAGCGGTGGGACTTTCCTAACTGCGTGTAGGGGCAATTGATGGGAAACATGCCCACATCGTCCCACCACCCAACTCGAGGTCATACTATTACAACTACAAGGGGTTCAATTGTAATGTGGTGTTGGCGGTAGTGTCGGCTACTTACGAGTTCCTGTATGTGGATGTGGGGAAGAATGGCCGGATGTCAGATGGTGGAGTCATCGCCCACACAGAGTTCTACAGGCATCTCCAGAATGGCAGCTTGGACTTGCCGTCTCCAGAAGACAATGCGGAAGGACTCCCATTCGTCTTCGTTGCGGATGAAGCGTTTGCGCTGGGGGACCATCTTATGCGGCCATTCCCTATGAGGACCCTCACCCCGGACCAGAGGGTTTTTAATTACCGGCTGGCCAGAGCCAGAAGAGTGGTGGAGAACATGTTTGGAATAATGGCCAGCCGGTTCCGCCTATTTCTTACACTGATACACATGGAGGAGTATAAACTCAATTAAATCATCCTGGCTTGCTGTGTTCTCCACAACTTTTTAAGGAGAAATTCTGTAAACTATGCTGGCTCAGTTGGGCCTGAAGCCGGAATTATTCTCAATGAACCAACCCTGACGGCGCTTGAAGCTGGTCATCCTGGCTTGCCCCCCCTGAGTGCCCGCGAGGTCCATATAAGATACATGGAATACTTTGCGGGTAGGGGGGCCATCGATATGCCAATGTCTGAGACATTTTTTAAAATAAAATAAATTTTTTTTTTTTAAACTGAACAAATATTTGCTTACATTTACTGCTTGTCTTTCTTTTAGCTGACCATGACAGCAAATTTTGGGAGTCCTGAAAATGGTGTGAAAAATTATAAAGCACTGTTGGGTGTTATTTACTAAAGGCAAAGACACTTTGCACTACAAGTGCACTTGAGACTGCACTGAAACTGCACTTCTAGTGCAAAGTGGATTTGCCCTTAGGAAATAACCCCCATTGTCACTGAAAACACCAATTTTACCACAAAAAATGCTTTTGAGCATTGAAAGAAGAAGCCACACATTGTTGATTATCAATCTTTTTAATACAAGCACAATCACATGTGCATTTATAAAAGGTTTTTAAAACAAACCAACATGTTTGTTGTATAACAAATTTTTAGGTCACATTAATAAAAGTAGAAATGTCCTTTTAAGGTAAAACAGGCATGTTTAAAACCAACAAGAAATACACAAATCTGGAACTTACAAAGTTCAACTTTTATAGAAATTTAAGGCAATATCAGACATGAGTATTTACAAACTGTGTATGATATTGCGTTCAGATGGGGTAAAGTCACCCCTGGAAAAGCCAAATTTTGAAAATGCACACAAATTGCCGAATGTCAACATGTGCTAGCTGCCATCATGGGGGGTCAATGGACGTGTTTTGTGGGTGCAACCGCTTCCTCTCAGCTACTTTATTATTGAGGAAGGGGTTGCACCCACAAAGCGCATACATTGATCTCCCGTGATGGCAGATAGCACATGATGACACACTGTGTGCATCTTCAAAATTTGGCTTTTCGAGAATATGTCAAAAAAAGTTCTAAAAACTCTCCCAGACAAAAAAACTTATTTAGGATTTTGAGGGGTTTTAAATTCTCCCTAAAACATCAATGATGTTCTTCATTTTGTTTTGAACATCATTGATGTTTTACTTGATGTTCTCAAAGTCCGTATTACACCCCATGATCTCCCCGATCAGGATCTGGGCACTTTCACTGGTGAAATGACCTTCATCCAAAACATCACAATCACCTAAAAATATATAAAAAAAAACCACCATGTATTATAAATATGCCGGCATCCATCTCTTACCTGAGCCTGTGGTCTCAGACACTCACCTGTTGTGACAATTTCCACCACGTCTCCCTCCTCCTCCTCTTGTGTTTGTGGGATTTCCACTTCTTCATGAGGTGGGGGGTCTGTTGTCTCCTCTGATGAGTGGTGTCCTCCGAGTCTCTACTCCCCTATGTAAAAAAAAATAAGTATACTTAGCACACAGATATTTGATGGCAAAAATAGGAATATGAAACCTTGCTTGGAAGTGGGGTACAATTGTCTGTTTTGGCAGAGTTCCAAGATGAAGAAATATTTTTTTCCTTTGTCAAGCTTGAATATTTGCCTGTTTTGTACAAGCTTCACAGATGGAGTCACCCCTATAGTATACACTGGAGCACCTGTGTGGGGCCCCCTAATAAAAAGGGTGTTCTGGTGTCCCACACTGGTGCTCCAGGGTCCAGATGTGTAAACAGCTGCTGAGTGTCCTCTCCTTACACAGAATCTAGTTTGCTTTTCATTCTAGTTACAAACCCATCTAGACAGAAAAATTTTAAGAGAAGTAGGCCACAAAAAATGTATTGAACTGCATCTGGATAAAACATGGTGTTATATAGGCCGAACAAACAATGTTTCCTACGAACGAATAATGTGTCCATGACCATGAAAGTTGCCATTTTAAACTGTACAACAGTATAAAGAAAAGCACATGGAGCAGCACAAATGTAATAAAAATCAAGAATAGAAATACAGGACAACTTCTTACTTTTTTGCAGCACTCTCCTGATCCTTCTATACTGATCGTGCTCCCTTAATTTGAGGTCCGACCACCGCTTCCTCAGTTGATCCTTGGATCATCATACCCCAAAATTTCTGTGCAGACTCTTCACAACTTTCGCCATGATCCTGGCCTTTCTGACGTTGGGGTAAGGTCCATACTTCCCATCATAGTCGGCCCTTTTCAATATGTCGACCATCTCCACCATCTCTACAAAGGACATATTTGAGGCCCTAAATCTTCTCCTCCGGGAACGTGATGTTTCTGGCTCCGGGCTTTCCTCCTCCTCGTTGTTGTAATTAGCACGCACCTGCTCTGTCTCCGCCATGCGCTCTTCTCCACTGCGCCGAACGAGAAGGGGCGGGGAATAGACTAGAAAGAACATCAGGGGCGGGCGGAGCTTCACGCATGCGCAGTGTATATAAAGCGGAACACGCGTGCATCGTATGTACGATCTGTGAGCGGAGGAAGGAGTAGAAGAAGCGCCGATTGTGATAACAAAGGTCAGTGGCGTCACTAGGGTTGGTGTCACCTGGTGCGGTAATACATGGTGTCACCCCCCCACTCCCCAGCACTAAGCAGGCTAGTGGGTCGGTGTGGTTCCCCCCCCCCTTAATCTACCACAATAGATGGAGATGGGATGTGATTGGGGGGATGGATGGAGCCGGAATTGGATCGGGGGGATGGATGGCGCGGGGATGGGATCAGGGGGGTGGATGACGTGGGGATAGAATCGGGGGGGATGGATGTAGTGGGTATGGGATCAGGGGGGGGATGTATGGAGCCAGGATGGGATTGAGGAGATGGATAGAGCCGGGATGGGATCAGGATCAGGGGGGATGGCTGGAACGGGTACGGGATTGGGGGCTGGGTCGAGCTGGGAAGGGATGGGGGGAATGAATGGAGCCAGGATGTGATTGGGGGAATGGATAGAGCGGGGATGGGATCGGGGGAATAGATGTAGCCGGGATGGGATTGGGGATGGGATCAGGGGAGTGGAATGAGCAGGTACGGGATCAGGGGGATGGATGAAGCCGGAATGGAATCGGGGGGATGGATGGAGACGGGATGGGATCAGGGTGGATGGATGAAGCCGGGTTGGGATCAGGGGGGATGGATAGAGCCAGAATGGGATCGGGGGATGGATGGAGCTGGGATGGGATCAGGGGGATGGATGAGCGGGTATGGGATCGGGGGGATGGATGGAGCTGGGATGGGATCAGGATCAAGGGGGATGGATGCGCGGGTATGGGATCAGGGTGATGGATGAGCGGGTATGAGATTGGTGGGTGGGTGGAGCTGGATGGGATTGGGGGGTGGATGGAGCCAGAATGGGATTTGGGGAGTGGATGGATCCGAGATAGGATCTTTGATTTGGGGGGGGTGAAAGGATATGTGCTAGGGGGTGCTTTGGGAGGGGAGAGGAATTGCGCTGGGGGGAGGGGGGTCAAACTTCAAATCTGCCCTGTCCTACTTCTAGTACGAGTCCTCTCCAACCCAAAACAAAGAGCACCCCCTAGCACCTATTCTCTAACCCCCCTAAAAGCTCTCCTGGCAGCATAGTTACCTGCCAATGCCCCCAACCACTATGTCCCCCTCCTCTGCAACACTCCTGTTGCATACCTCAGGGCAGGTGCTGTAGCATGATGTTGTCCCTCCACATCCTCGGGTCTTCCTCCCTGCCTGTGTACATGTCAGAGCCAACTCAGCCAAGGAGGAAGCTGCAGTGAAGGCAGCCGCGCTGTGTGGAGGTGTGTGGGGACAGTCGGATTCCGGGCAGCCAGTCTATTTCTGCCTCACTCCCTCCTTCCCCACTCTCCCCACAGATCGCAAAGAGCAGTGGCGTCACTAGGGTTGGTGTCACCTGGTGCGGTAATACATGGTGTCACCCCCCCACTCCCCAGCACTAAGCAGGCTAGTGGGTCGGTGTGGTTCCCCCCCCCTTAATCTACCACAATAGATGGAGATGGGATGTGATTGGGGGGATGGATGGAGCCGGAATTGGATCGGGGGGGATGGATGGCGCGGGGATGGGATCAGGGGGGTGGATGACGTGGGGATAGGATCGGGGGGGATGGATGTAGTGGGTATGGGATCAGGGGGGGATGTATGGAGCCAGGATGGGATTGAGGAGATGGATAGAGCCGGGATGGGATCAGGATCAGGGGGGATGGCTGGAACGGGTACGGGATCGGGGGCTGGGTCGAGCTGGGAAGGGATGGGGGGAATGAATGGAGCCAGGATGTGATTGGGGGAATGGATAGAGCGGGGATGGGATCGGGGGAATAGATGTAGCCGGGATGGGATTGGGGATGGGATCAGGGGAGTGGAAGGAGCAGGTACGGGATCAGGGGGATGGATGAAGCCGGAATGGAATCGGGGGGATGGATGGAGACGGGATGGGATCAGGGTGGATGGATGAAGCCGGGTTGGGATCAGGGGGGATGGATAGAGCCAGAATGGGATCGGGGGATGGATGGAGCTGGGATGGGATCAGGGGGATGGATGAGCGGGTATGGGATCGGGGGGATGGATGGAGCTGGGATGGGATCAGGATCAAGGGGGATGGATGCGCGGGTATGGGATCAGGGTGATGGATGAGCGGGTATGAGATTGGTGGGTGGGTGGAGCTGGATGGGATTGGGGGGTGGATGGAGCCAGAATGGGATTTGGGGAGTGGATGGATCCGAGATAGGATCTTTGATTTGGGGGGGGGTGAAAGGATATGTGCTAGGGGGTGCTTTGGGAGGGGAGAGGAATTGCGCTGGGGGGAGGGGGGTCAAACTTCAAATCTGCCCTGTCCTACTTCTAGTACGAGTCCTCTCCAACCCAAAACAAAGAGCACCCCCTAGCACCTATTCTCTAACCCCCCTAAAAGCTCTCCTGGCAGCATAGTTACCTGCCAATGCCCCCAACCACTATGTCCCCCTCCTCTGCAACACTCCTGTTGCATACCTCAGGGCAGGTGCTGTAGCATGATGTTGTCCCTCCACATCCTCGGGTCTTCCTCCCTGCCTGTGTACATGTCAGAGCCAACTCAGCCAAGGAGGAAGCTGCAGTGAAGGCAGCCGCGCTGTGTGGAGGTGTGTGGGGACAGTCGGATTCCGGGCAGCCAGTCTATTTCTGCCTCACTCCCTCCTTCCCCACTCTCCCCACAGATCGCAAAGAGCAGTGGCGTCACTAGGGTTGGTGTCACCTGGTGCGGTAATACATGGTGTCACCCCCCCACTCCCCAGCACTAAGCAGGCTAGTGGGTCGGTGTGGTTCCCCCCCCCCCCTTAATTTACCACAATAGATGGAGATGGGATGTGATTGGGGGGATGGATGGAGCCGGAATTGGATCGGGGGGGATGGATGGCGCGGGGATGGGATCAGGGGGGTGGATGACGTGGGGATAGGATCGGGGGGATGGATGTAGTGGGTATGGGATCGGGGGGGGATGTATGGAGCCAGGATGGGATTGAGGAGATGGATAGAGCCGGGATGGGATCAGGATCAGGGGGGATGGCTGGAACGGGTACGGGATCGGGGGCTGGGTCGAGCTGGGAAGGGATGGGGGGAATGAATGGAGCCAGGATGTGATTGGGGGAATGGATAGAGCGGGGATGGGATCGGGGGAATAGATGTAGCCGGGATGGGATTGGGGATGGGATCAGGGGAGTGGAAGGAGCAGGTACGGGATCAGGGGGATGGATGAAGCCGGAATGGAATCGGGGGGATGGATGGAGACGGGATGGGATCAGGGTGGATGGATGAAGCCGGGTTGGGATCAGGGGGGATGGATAGAGCCAGAATGGGATCGGGGGATGGATGGAGCTGGGATGGGATCAGGGGGGATGGATGAGTGGGTATGGGATCGGGGGGATGGATGGAGCTGGGATGGGATCAGGATCAAGGGGGATGGATGCGTGGGTATGGGATCAGGGTGATGGATGAGCGGGTATGAGATTGGTGGGTGGGTGGAGCTGGATGGGATTGGGGGGTGGATGGAGCCAGAATGGGATTTGGGGAGTGGATGGATCCGAGATAGGATCTTTGATTTGGGGGGGGGGGTGAAAGGATATGTGCTAGGGGGTGCTTTGGGAGGGGAGAGGAATTGCGCTGGGGGGAGGGGGGTCAAACTTCAAATCTGCCCTGTCCTACTTCTAGTACGAGTCCTCTCCAACCCAAAACAAAGAGCACCCCTTAGCACCTATTCTCTAACCCCCCTAAAAGCTCTCCTGGCAGCATAGTTACCTGCCAATGCCCCCAACCACTATGTCCCCCTCCTCTGCAACACTCCTGTTGCATACCTCAGGGCAGGTGCTGTAGCATGATGTTGTCCCTCCACATCCTCGGGTCTTCCTCCCTGCCTGTGTACATGTCAGAGCCAACTCAGCCAAGGAGGAAGCTGCAGTGAAGGCAGCCGCGGCCGCGCTGTGTGGAGGTGTGTGGGGACAGTCGGATTCCGGGCAGCCAGTCTATTTCTGCCTCACTCCCTCCTTCCCCACTCTCCCCACAAATCGCAAAGAGCAGAGGAGAGGAGATCCCGGAAGGGAAGGAGGGAGCCGAGGCGGCGGCGCCCCTCTCAATGCGGTGCCAGTCTGAGCCGGGTGTCACCCTCTGGCGGGTGTCACCCGGGTGCGGGCCGCACCCCCATAGCAACGCCACTGACAAAGGTAACATTTAAACTTGGGCCTATACTGCTTAGAGATTGAGGCCTATATTGGGACAAGATTAGGAGAGTTTAGCCAGACATTAGGGTTTGTCTTGTGTTGTGTCTTGCAGAGAAAATGGATATATTGAAGGATCAGGACTTCAATATATCCATATCACCATATTCATATGTTCAGGGAGCTGCCCTGTCTGTGGCAGGTAAACCACCCACATTATAAGAATCAAACAAAGAGGAAGGCAGCGCTGGATCAATTGCTGGAAATTGTGAAGCCGGTGATCCCCACGGCAGACATCCCCTATTTGAAGGCCCTAATTGGTGGCATGAGGAGCACTTATCTAAGGGAGCGCAAGAAGGTCCAGGATTCCCAGAGATCAGGAGCTGCAGATGACATTTATGTCCCCAGGCTGTGGTACTATGACAGACTGCATTTTCTGGCAGGTCAGACTGAACCCAGGCCAGCACTCTCCAATATTCCTTCCATGCTTCCTTCCCCCCCAGCTGAGGCTTCTGACATCCAACCTTGGCCTTCCAGGCAGCAACATGTGGAGGAGCACAGCTTGAGCCAGGTATAGCATTCTTCTAAATATTTCTGGTTGTCAAATTAATGATGTTATATATATGTTAGTTTGGAGTACTAATTTACGATTGAGATTGATGAACCAAAAACTAAAACTATTTCTCTTTTTCATACACAGGAAAGTCTCAGCCAGGAGGTGCCCGGGCCAAGTAGGCTGCCTGATACCCAGGTCACTCCCCTCCGCCTTCAACCAAAAAGTGGCACGAAGAGGAGTAACCTGGAGGAGACAGCAATTGGCCTATTTTGGAGGGCTACTGAGGCCCTCAGAACACCCCACAGTGTTGAAGAGGATTTTGCTGACCTAACAGCATGCAAAATGCTGCAAATGGAGGAGGGCCAATGCCTCTTATGTGAGTTTCTCATTTTAAAAGCACTAAATAAGGGGTTGAGGGGCCAACTCGCATGCCAAAGCCACATTTGTGAGCTCACCCATGGTCCTCCTCCTCCTCCTCCAGGTCCTACTCCTCCTCCTGCCACACCTCCAACACCAGAGCCACAGCCGGGAAGGAAGCGTGTAATAAGGAAGAACAGAGAGTGATGGCCCTGGGTTCAGTCTGGTCTGGCAAAAGATGTAGGCTCTTGTATGACCACAGCCTGCGGACATACATGTCATCTGCTGCTGTTCATGATCTCTTGGACTTCTGGACCAGATTGTGCTCCCTTATTATGTACTCCTCAGGCCACCAATTTTGCAGTAAAATAATTGATGTGTGCCCTGGGGCCAAAGGCTTCGCCAATTTTTGCAGTTTATCCAGCCTTGCCTTCCTCTTTGGTTATGAGCCTTTAAAAAAGGAATTTTTTATTTCAATTATACTTGCCTATGTGTGTTTTCCTTCAAAAAGGACAGTTTCTGAGGAGGCAGGTACATTTCAAAAATACAATGTGAAATTAACAAGAAACACCAAACAATCTCCTTGAGATTAAATAATACAAGATAATAATGGTAATGTGGTAACTTGATACATAAAACACACCCAAAAATATGCTGGAGTAAAAAAAAAAGGAAAAACACAAGATCAGGCTTTCAAAACTCAAACAAAAATTTATTTAATCTGAAAACATCCCAAAAATATTATTTTTTCGGTAGATGTGACAAATAAAAATATTATAGTGATGAAATCACAATAAATAATAAAGAAAGAAGTTTGTGAGAAGCCTGTGTGAATATGAGCAGCAAAACAACTTCATTCTTCTAGCATTATAAAGAAGAAGAGAGTGCGCTGCATTAAACAATTTAAAACATTGCAGCCTGACGAAAGTGCTATATCCATTCCGAACGCTAATTTTACCAGATCGAGCAGTTCCGTCTCGGAATTTATTCTGAGCATGCGTGGCACTTTGTGCGTCTGAATTGTCCACACACAGTCGGAATTGATGCGATCGGATTTTGTTGTCGGAAAATTTTATAGCCTGCTCTCAAACTTTGTGTGTCGGAAAATCTGATGGAAAAAGTCCGATGGAGCCCACACACGGTCAGAATTTCCGACAACAAGTTCCGATCGCACATTTTCCGTTGGAAAATCCAACCGTGTGTACAGGGCATAAGAGTACCGATTGGGTAATAGGGGAGGGACTTTGATTTGTGACTCCGGTGTGTTTAAATTTGTTGAGTGGTAAGATTTTTAGTCTTCTGCCTCTTTTCCCTAGCCGCAGCTTGGATTAACAAGCCTCTGCTATAAGCCTTGTGTGCACACCATAGTGACATTACATTCATTTCCACATTATCATTAAACCTAAAACATTCTTCTAGTAGCTTAGAAATTTTCCCTTGGTGTAGCGGATTGGAAAGTATAGAAATATTGTTCCTCCATAGGTAGGAAGGGTTACAGGAGTGCTGTTCCTGTATGGTAATAGTCACTGGGGCATTGTCTGACCAAGTTATTGCATGTATTTTCACATCTATAGCTCTTTGTACTAGGGTAAGATCAGATAAAATTAAGTCAATCCTCGAGTAGGAGTTGTGAGTGGATGAAAAATATGCGTAGTCCCGTTCAGAAGAGTTGGCGCATCTCCAAGTATCATAAAGGCTGGTCTCTGCGAGAAATGGTTCCATCTCCTATCTGTGTGCACTTTGGTAGGATGAGCAGTCCATGGCTTTGTCCACTGCACAGTTAAAGTCCCCACAAATAAGTAGAGATCCCTGTTTGTGCTTATTTATCCTATGATGACATGCTTTTAAAAAAGATGCTTGGACTGTATTTGGTGCATACAAATTGACTATAGTGTACATTAGATTGTTCAGTTCGCAAACTAAAATGATGTACCTGCCTTTTGAATCCGTTACAGCTGTATGGAGTTTGAAAGCCACTGATTTGTTGATTGCAATCATCGTGCCACGTTTTTTAGTTCCCCTTTAAGTTTCCTTGCCTCTTGCCACATGACCTTTCTTTTAAATGGGCTGTTAAGGCCATGCGCGTTAAGCGAGATTACTTTAATGGTCATAGTTATTTTGTGGAGTCAGTGCTAAATGTGATCCAGTACAATTGATGAATAATGCAGTTTCCTGCTTTAACCTGAAGATGGCAGCAAAGGATAGGAGTTGAAGACTCTATGGCAGTGATGGCGAACCT
This sequence comes from Lithobates clamitans, assembly GCA_037952925.1. NCBI lineage: Eukaryota > Metazoa > Chordata > Amphibia > Anura > Ranidae > Lithobates > Lithobates clamitans. The sequence goes on along the minus strand of JBBGZY010000499.1, from coordinate 2,805,053 downwards.
TGGCACCCCAGATGTTTTGGAACTACATTTCCCATGATGCTCAACTACACTGCAAAGTGCATGAGCATCATGGGAAATGTAGTTCCAAAACATCTGGGATGCCAAGGTTTGCCATCACTGCTCTATGCAGATCTGATTGTTCTGAAGTCATAGGTAAGTTCCAATGTAGAAGTTCATCATAGTTTGCAGGTACATGTAAAACATAAGAAAATAGAGAGAAAAAAAACAAGAGAACAAATAAAAAAAGTGAAACACATCACCATGTGCAAAAACATTCGCTTCTGCATGGTGGGGGTCTTTACTCCCTGAGATCCAGAGGCTTATCCAGATTAGGTTACAGAAAAGTGTGAGGTATTGCATAGTGCAAATGCTGACCACCTTTGTTATTACCCTGGTTTGACTTTTTACCACTTACATGAAATCTTGTGAGTGGGAGAAGCAATGGGGACTTCTTCTTCTTCTGGTATAAGCTGCCACTGCCTGGCCAACGTCAATCTGCTTTCAAGATTTGGTAATGGCATAGGTTTTGTTTTCTCTTGTTATGATTTTTGTTGGAAATCCTCATGTGTAGGGTATTTTATGGTTTTGAAATAGCTTTGTCAATGTGGTGAGGTTCATGCGAGCCAGCATGGTGTGTTGTGAGATGTTGGAGTACACAGAAATGTACACATATGGGTCAGGTAGAGGAGAGTTCTTTCTGGTAAATCTCATTAATTCCTCCTTTACATGAAAGAAGTAAATGTGTGCTATGACATCTCTTGGTACCTTGTATGGCAAATACTTAGGTTTAGGCAGGCGCTGTGCGCAATCTACAATCACCTCCCCCTCTGGTGTATCTGGCAGCAATGCAGACATAAATTGCTGGACATAATTCCTGAAGTCTGCTGACTACAGATTCAGTCACCCCTCTTAGGTTAACATTGTTTCTCCTCGAATGGTCTCCTAAGTCCGCCATTTTGTTTTTAATCGCTAGTATCTCATCCTCTGCACCATTATAGGCATCAACGAGCTTATTGTGGGCTGCAGCGAATTCCCCCATTTTGTCCTAAGTGTGTGAGACTTGGTCCCTGATAGCAACAACTTCAGCTTTCAATTAAGTTGTGCATTCCATCAGGTCCCTGTGCAGTGAGCCCCTTAAAGTAACCAGCATATCTTTCATCAAAGTGTCTGTTAGTGGCTGGTCTAGGGTGCAGAAGTCATGCATTTGATCAATGTATTCTTTTGTACTGTCTTGTGAGGTGTCATGTCCTCCCAGCCCACCTGGATATTTGTGCTCCGCTGACCGTTTCTGTGTTGCCTTCTGTGGGCTGTGCACAGGGGTTGTACCTGGTGAGGATCTGCTACTATTTCCTGGGGATGATGCCAGGTACTGGCGATCATTCCTGGAGGCTCCACTACTGCCACGGCCACGCCAGTGAGATTTTCTATGAGAGTTCTGGGTCTCATGGTAGCCCCATTCAAGGCCATCCACTTCACTCAATTACATTCAAGGTCTCCCCAATGCAAAATCTTGTTGGCCTGGAAGTTTCTACCACAACCATTGAGGGTAATATTTGTCAGCCTCACAGGCTGGGGAGGAGTTTCAAACCTCTCACAGTTAAGGGATCATGAACACCCAGGGAGGCCCAACAACATCCTGGAGCTCAGAGCACTTAAACTAGCTTTGAATCACTGGACCCGCCTTTCTTCATGGTCACCTGATCAAGTACAATCAAGAATACCACCAGGCAGTCTTAGCAGAAGTAAGTCTGATCATCTCACTTGTGTAAAAAAACACTTTCCAGCCCTCTCTGCTTTTCACATCACGGTAGTAGACAATTAGAAGATGGATCACCTCAGCCATCATTGCCAGGACTAAAGGTAATGGGCCCTTTATCCCCACATCCTTAAACTCCTCTATCAGAAATGGGGGGCTCCAGATGTGGACATCCTAGCCTTCAGCTTAAACAACAAAGTATCCTTGTTTGTAGCCAGAGCCAAGAATCCTAAATTACCACTGGCAACAGATGCACAGGTAATTTTCTGGACTCTGTTCCAGTTCATATATGCCTCTCCCCCAAAGCAAATTCTGCCTTGACTGATCTGTAAAATACAGCGCACAGAAACTAGTGATCCTCATTGCACCAAATTGGTCCAGAAGAACCTGGTAAACAGACATACTTCTGGGAGATTACCTCTCTTTCAAACAGGCCAGATCTGTCTCAGCATCCATTGCTCCATTCTGCTTCTTTCTCAATAGCTTTTATGGTATCTCTGACCCTGTCATTCCCACTTTACTCAAAGCCAAAAATGTCACTTCAGAAAAATGCACTATTGTTGCTGAAAATCTTTCTTTGCCTGGGGTTAGCACAGGCATTTAAATCCTAGAGATTACTCTGTGCTTCATATTCTGGACTTCTTACAATCAGGACTTGACCAGAATTTGGCCTTAAATACTCTTAATGGACTGGTTTTGGCCTTGTCCATTTTGTTTTAAAAACCTCCTGGATTCATTTTTTCCTTGTAAAAAGAGGTGTTTTTTTCTTTAGACCACCCTTACAGCACACTGGCTCCATTGGGATCTCAATTTGGTTCTCTCTGCTTTGCAGTAACCACCCTTTGGACCCATCTCTTTTTGGATGATCTCTCTTACAAGCTGGCTATCATGTCTGTCAAACGTGTCTCCTGAATAGGGATGAGCCGAACACCCCCCTGTTTGGTTCGCACCAGAACTTGCGAACAGGCAAAAAATTTGTTCAAACACGCGAACACCATTAAAGTCTATGGGACACGAACATGAATAATCGAAAGTGCTAATTTTAAAGGCTTATATGCAAGTTATTGTCATAAAAAGTGTTTGGGGACCTGGGTCCTGCCCCAGGGGACATGGATCAATGCAAAAAAAAGTTTTAAAAACTGCCGTTTTTTTTGGGAGCAGTGATTTTAATAATGCTTAAAGTGAAACAATAAAAGTGTAATATTCCTTTAAATTTCGTACCTGGGGGGTGTCTATAGTATGCCTGTAAAGGGGCGCATGTTTGCCATGTTTAGAACAGTCTGACAGCAAAATGACATTTCAAAGGAAAAAAAGTAATTTAAAACTACTCGCGGCTATTAATGAATTGCCGGTCCGACAATACACATAAACGTTAATTGATAAAAACGGCATGGGAATTCCCCACAGGGGAACCCCAAACCAAAATAAAAAAAAAAGACGTGGGGGGTCCCCCTAAATTCCATACCAGGCCCCTCAGGTCTGGTATGGATATTAAGGGGAACCCTGGCCAAAATTTTTTTTAAAAAATGGCGTGGGGTCCCCCCAAAAATCCATACCAGACCCTTATCCGAGCACGCAACCTGGAAGGCCACAGGAAAAGAGGGGGGGACGAGAGAGCGCCCCCCCTCCTGAACCGTACCAGGCCACATGCCCTCAACATTGGGAGGGTGCTTTGGGGTAGCCCCCCAAAACACCTTGTCCCCATGTTGATGGGGACAAGGGCCTCATCCCCACAACCCTTGCCTGGTGGTTGTGGGGGTCTACGGGCAGGGGGCTTGTCGGAATCTGGAAGCCCCCTTTAACAAGGGGACCCCCAGATCCCGGCCCTCCCCCCTGTGTGAAATGGCAAGGGGGTACTTTTACCCCTACCATTTCACAAAAAAGTGTCAAAAATGTTAAAAATGACAAGAGACAGTTTTTGACAATTCCTTTATTTAAATGCTTCTTCTTTCTGCTATCTTCTATCTTCCTTCAGTTTCTTCCTCCATCTTCTTCTTCTTCTGGTTCTTCCTCCAGTGTTCTCGTCCGGCATCTTCCTCCACGGCGTCTTCTTCCCTTCTTCTCCTCTGGCCGCCCCGCATACATGATGGGAGGCTCCCGCTGTGTGATGCTTCTCATCTTCTGACGGTTCTTAAATAACGGGCGGGGGGCCACCCGATGACCCCGCCCCCCTCTGACGCACAGGGACTTGACGGGGACTTCCCTGTGGCATTCCCCGTGATGTCAGAGGGGAGCAGGGCCACCCGTTATGTAACATAATTTTTTTTTTTTTTTGGTTCGGGGTTCCCTTGTGGGGAATTCCCATGCCGTTTTTATCAATGAACTTTTATGTGTATTGTCGGACCGTCAATTCATTAATAGCCGTGAATAGTTTTAAATGACTTTTTTTCCTTTTCAAATGTCATTTTGCTGTCAGACTGTTCTAAACACGGGAAAAATGCACCCCTTTACAGGCATACTATAGACACCCCCCAGGTACGAAATTTAAAGGAATATTACACTTTTATTGTTTCACTTTAAGCATTATTAAAATCACTGCTCCCGAAAAAACGTCAGTTTTTAAAACTTTTTTTTGCATTGATTCATGTCCCCCGGGGCAAGACCCAGGTCCCCAAAAACTTTTTATAACAATACCATGCATATAAGCCTTTAAAATTAGCACTTTTTTCTCCCATAGGTTTTTAAAGGGTGTTACGCGGCTATCGAATTTGCTGCGAACACCCCAAATTGTTCGCTGTTCAGCGAACTGGTGAACAGCCGATGTTCGAGTCGAATATGAGTTCGACTCGAACTCAAAGCTCATCTCTACTCCTGAACTAGAAGCTCTCTTGTAAAGAGCCATTCCCAATGCTTCACAAGAATAAAGTAGTCTTGTGCCCAAGACTAACGTTCTACCTAAGTTGGTATTTAACTTCCACCTTGAAGAAAATCTAGTCCTACCCTCTTTTGTGCTCTGCTTCTAAGCACCCCAAAGCAATTCTTCATTGTCTGGACCTTGTCAGAGCTATCAGTTTATTTAAAAGCCACAGTTTATATCAGAAAGACAGATTTTCTCTTTGTCCTGTCATCAAGACCTCAAAAAAGGGCCTCCTGCTTTGAAATGCACCAATGCAAGGTGATAAGACAACTCATCTCAAGAGCTTACACTCAAAGGGATAAAACCCCCCCAGCACTCGTATCTGCTTACTCCACCAAAGCGCTGGGTGTTACCTGGAAATTCTTACATCAAGTCTTTGTTGTCCAGCCTCTATGGATGCAGCTTTCAGCCACATGGTTCTTGCAGCGGCACTCTAAATTGGATCCATTGACTTGTTCTTATTGGACCTGTTAGCATAGTTGTGTTTGCCTTGTTATTGCCCACCCTTTATTTTTCATTGCTTGGGGAAGTCCTAGGGTTTATGACTATCCAGCCTGTGCCAGTACTGTACCATTAGGATAAAAGGAATTTTAACTTACCTGTAGATTCCATACCTTGGAGTACATTATAGGACGTTATAGGAGACAGGCCATCCTCCCCTCTGTTCTTCTGTTACATTGCTCTACTTTTACTTTTACTCTAAAAAAACCCCCCTGAGGTCTCAGAGTGAGGTAGGGTTATGCAGAGGCATGTCCAGAAAAGCTTTGCCATTGTCTAATCATCTGAAGGTAGCCACGTATACACCAGGCTGCATGAATATCTAGCCTATGTTCCCTGTACTGTACTCCGAGATGGCATTTTCAGGCAAGTCCAAATTCTTTTTATTTATTTTTTTGCTTCAGCTAACATTTTTATTTGAACATGTGTTTTGGGCTGCAATTGGCTTGGCGACACACATTGATTTCCTGTGTCTAAGAAATACAACACAAATATGTCAAATGCAGCTTCCTGCTGGCCATCCCACACTTCAATATTAACATGGACCATGCATAAACAGACTTGTTACAGCTACTCAAATACAAAATGCACATTGAGTTAAAAAAAAAAAATACTATACTGACTTCTGGGTCCTTCCTGACAGTGTCACTGGGCCTTACTGTATAAACTTGGGGGTCACAGATCTCCAAAGAAGACAATACAGCATTGTTTAACATTCTTGTGAGATTTTGTAACCTTTTTCCAGGGTCCTCTAAGATGACCCGCACCACAAACTGGTTCAAGGTGAGAATTCTTTGCATTTTTCTTAAATGGTCTGTCACTTTGAGTGTGTTATTCAGGGGTTGGGGCTGCAGCATAAATCATTCAAATAATTAAAGTGAATTGAAAACTGCTGCACTCTTCAAACACAAGTAAGAGGCAAAGAATCGAATACCTGGTACATGCAATGAGATTATCGGCTGAAAATTTGTCTGTCTTTTTGCATGCTAGACTCATCAAAAATTAAGAGTTTACTAAGGAGACAAATTCTCGTACGACAGAATAAAAATTCGGAAGTGATGTAATGTGTTGTAGTGTATTTGTATTTTTCGAACGACAACTGTACTAATTAAAAGAAAATCGTACAATCTGATATTGTACGAGAAAACTTTTCGTGCTTGTCCCATCTGATAATATCAGATCAGCTCTCAAAAGCTGTGTACTAACAGATTATCGTACGATCGCTTCAAAGCGGTATTTTTCAGATGATTTTCTGACTGTATGGACCATAAGCCTGTCTACAGAAGACAATTTTTTTGACAGCAAATGATGGTGTAAAGATGCCCATAAACTGTAAGGTTTCTCTCATTCAGCCCTATAGGCTGAACAAGAGAAAGATCTCAATTTCCTTATCCACACTAAACAGCATGGATGGAGGCATTACCCTTGCTTTCTATTGTATTCTAACAGGGGGCTCCTGCTTCTGTCACTACCAGAGCTGCATCTGATTGGATGCAATCACTGTTTGGCCAAGAGTTTTCCACCTGCCTCCTTTGATTTCCAGATGTTGGGCAGGAGGGTGTCAACGTGGCCTGAATTTCACTCCCAGTATGGCCAGCTTTATCCTGAAACTTGTAAGGTTTTAACAAGGATCACTATTTTATTTGTGCCACTGTAATTATCAAATCTCACTGGGCTTAGCTGGCAATAACTCACTTTAACCACTTGCTTACTAGGCACTTAAACCCCCCTCCTATCCAGACCAATTTTCAGCTTTCAGTGCTCTCACACTTTGAATGACAATTACTCAGTCATGCAACACTGTACCCAAATGATTTTTTGTCCTTTTTTTCATACAAATAGAGCTTTATTTTGGTGGTATTTGATCACCTCTGGGTTTTTAATTTTTTGCGCTATAAATGAAAAAAGACCGAACATTTTGAAAAAACACATTTTTCCTAATTTCTGTGATAAAATTTTGCAAATTCGTAATTTTTCTTCATAAATTTTGGCCACAATTTATACTGCTACATATCTTTGGTAAAAATAACCAAAAATTTGTGGAAATTATTTGGTCTGTGTGAAAGTTTGAGTCTACAAGCTATGGTGCAAATCATAAAAAAATTATCACATCTGATGTACTGAGGCCTATCTCATTTCCTGAGACCCTAACAAGCCAGGAAAGTACAAATGCCCCCCAAATAACCCCTTTTTAGAAAGTAGACATTTCAATGTATTTAGTTAGAGGCATGGTGAGTTATTTGAAGTTGTATTTTTTTTCCCACAATTCTTTGCAAAATTGAGATTTTTTTTTTCCCCACAAAATTGTCATTGTAATAGCTTATTTCTCTCACATGGCATGTGTATACCACAAATGACACCCCAAAATACATTCTGCTACTCCTCCTGAGTATTACAATACCACATGTGTGGGATTTTTTCACTGCCTGGCCACATACAGAGGCCCAACATGCATGAAGCACCATCAGGTGTTCTAGGAGCATAAATTACACATCACATTTCTCAACCACCTATTGCACTTTTGAAGGCCCTGGAGCACCAGGACAATGGAAACACCCACAAAATGACCCCATTTTGGAAAGCTAACACCCCAACGTATAATCTATGAGGCATAATGAGTCTTTTGAACGATTCATTTTTTTCCAGAAGTTTTTGAAAAATGTGGAAAAAAAATGAAAACGCATTTTTTTTACACAAAGTTGTCCGTTTATAAGATATTTCCAACGCATAGCATTTGGATAGCAAAAATGACACCCCAAAATACATTCTGCTACTCCTCCTGAGTATGGCGATACCACATGTGTGAGACTTCTACACAGCCTGGCCATATACAGAGATCCAACATGCAAGGAACACCGTCAGGTGTTCCAGGGACACATAGCATGCACATACCAAGAATTGCACCCCAAAATACATTATGCTGAGCAAAGCGTAAACAAAAAAGATTACCTGTGGTTGTAGTAGCGCAGTTGTACACAGGAGGATAGCACTGGTCCAGGCAGCAGGCAGGGACTTGGTCAGCAGCGGCGAACACAATTGTCCAGGCAGCAGGCAGGGTTACTGTCCATATAAAGTCCAGGGTCAGTGCAGGCAGAGATATTGTCCGCAGTGCCAAAAATATTGGTCCTGGTAGTAGGCAGGTCCATGTGGTGTGGTCAGTGCAACAGGCAGAGGCATGACGGCAGTAAGTCCTACAGGCAGAAGTAGGGCCTCGTTCAGGACAGAATGGGGACAGAGGTAGAGACTTCTCCCACCCAAATCTCTTTGAAGCCTCCGAGTCTCCAGACCCTAATCTAGGATTGAGAAAACAAAAAAAATTGTTTTCTTCATCCAGAAAAACAATTCTGGAGCCCCTCACATATGTGAGACCCCTGTGTTGAATCCCACTAGTCCAGTTGCAGGGTACAAGATCAGTCCAAGAGGCAGGCAAATATCATGGTCAAACAGTCCAAGGTCAGTTCCAGATCAGGCAGAGGTATGTACAGAATCGTTGGGCAGAAGCATGGTCGAATAACAGTCCGGGGTCAGTTCCAGATCAGGCAGAGGTATGTGCAGAATCGTTAAGCAGAAGCGTGGTCAAATAACAAGCCAGGGTCAGTTACAGAGGAGGCAGTGGCATAAGGGGTGTGAGGGTAAATTGCAGGAACGGAGGCTTACGTTTACCATACTTCACTAATAATTTAGTGAAGTATGGTAACGACGAAAACATTCACCTACGCAGAGGCCTGGTTCAGAAGGACATTGTGCACAATAATAAGATGTGTCTCTTCTGAATCCAGCTCTGGTACACACTTTACATTTTTTTTGCCGTCGTTGGCCTGTTGGTTTGGGAGGGATCTTATCTGGAAAGTGGCGTTCGGAGAGTCGACTTAGAACATCAGATCGGATATTTTCTGGGGGGCTGTTCGGGAATGTAAGGGCAGTGAAAACTTCCTCCTGGTAGCCAAGGAAGCGTTTGGGGTTTTGGGTGGAGTTACGATAAATGACATAAGAATTGTAGATGGCCAAATGAAAAAAATAAATTGCGACTTTCTTATACCAATGGTATGTCCGTCTTGTAGCAAGGTACGGTTCCAGCATTTGGTCATTCAAGTCGACTACCCCCATAAACAAATTATAGTCAAAGATGCATTTAGGTTTCTGTATGGGGCCATTTCTTCTGGGGATTTCCATGAAGGTATCATCGTGGATTGAAGACAACATGTACACATCTCTTTTGTCTCTCCACTTCACTGCCAAAATCTCGTTGTTTCGTAGACTCGCCGTTTCTCCTTTTCTCAATTTTTTTGACCAGACTTTGAGGAAAGAACTTCCGGTTCTTTTTGATGGTACCACATGCAGGCGTCTTCTTCCGATGCAGGTTGTGGAACAGGGGCAGAGATGTGTAGAAGTTATCTACGTACAGGTGGTAGCCTTTCTCCAGTAGGGGGTATGTGAGATCCCAAACAATTTTTCCGCTTGATCCCAAGTAGTCTGGGCAATTAGGGGGTTGCAGCTGGGTGTCCTTCCCTTCGTACACTTTGAAGGCATACAAGTAACCTGTGACTCGGTCACATAATTTGTATACCTTCACCCCATAGCGGGCCCTTTTACTGGGAATATATTGCTTTATTTTAAGCCTGCCACTAAACTTAAGAAGGGACTCATCCACACATATGTTTTTGTCTGGGGTAAACAGCAGGGGGAATAGTGCAGAAAAATAATTTAAAAGTGGCCGAATTTTGAAAAGTATATCATAGTTTGGGTCATTTCGGGGAGGGCACTGGGTATTGTCGTTGAAATGAAGAAACCTCAATATCATAAGGTATCTGTTTCTGGGCATTACCTTGGAGTATATTGGCATGTGTTGGAGGGGGTGGGTTGACCAATAGGACAGCAAAGTGTTTTTTTTTCGTGAGTCCCATGTTAAATGTGAGCCCTAAAAAAAACCTTCAACTCCTCCACCGTTAGGTCTCTCCATTCGTAGGGACGGGCATAGTAGGACGTTGGATTATTCGCAATGAATTGCTGTGCATAAAGGTTGCACTGGGCCACAATACTTGACAGCATGTCCTCGGTAAAAATTAAATTAAAAAAATCTATTGGGGAAAAATTCTCCGTGTTCACCTGGACTCCTGGCTGGGCAGTGAAAGGGGGAATGTTGGCTTCTCCTGAATTAGGAGGAAGCCACAAGGGGTTCTGCAGGGCATAGGGAAGGCTGGCATGAGTCCTTGACCTTTCTTGCCGAGGCACTGCGGTGCTGGTGGACGGGACTGCCGTGCTGGTGGACGGGACTGCCGTGCTGGTGGACGGGACTGCCGTGCTGGTGGATGGGACTGCGGTGCTGGTAGATGCCACTGCCTCCCCACCAGAACGCCTTCGTTTGGCGGGCCGAATCTCTTCCTCCTCTGAGTCACTCAGTGTTTCACTACTGAGGACTGGCTCATAATTTATGTCCGACTCGGAATCGGAAAGGGAATCTGAAAAAGAGAGCTCCCCGTTGCTCTCGTCGGCCTGGGACAGTATTTGGTACGCCTCCTCGGCGGAAAAGCTTCTTTTGGCCATGGTTGCTAAGCCTGCACTGATTGGCACTGATGAGGCGGCACTGATGAGCACAGATGGGCACTGAGGTGGCACAGAGGGGCACTGATGAGGTGGAACAGATGTGCACTGATGAGGTGGAACAGATGTGCAGATGTGCACTGATGAGGTGGCACAGGTGGGCACTGATGAGGTGGCACAGGTGGGCACTGATGAAGTGGCCCAGGTGGGCACTGATGAGGCGGCACAGGTGGGCACTGATGAGGCGGCACAGGTGGGCACTGAGATTGCACAGATGTGCACTTATGAGGTGGCACAGATGGGGCGGCACAGATGGAGCAGCACAGATGGGCACTGATGAGGCGGCACAGATGTGCACTGAGGCAGCACAGATGGGCACTGGCACAGGTGGGCACTGATGAGGTGGCACAGGTGGGCACTGATGAGGTGGCACAGGTGGGCACTGATGAGGTGGCACAGGTGGTCACTGATTGTGCAGATGTGCAGCTGGACACTGATCACCGCTGGGCAGACAGGTGGGCACCGCTGGGCAGACAGGTGGGCACCGATTGGCACAGGTGGGCACCGATTGGCACTGTACTGATGGTGCACTGTACTGATGGTGCACTGTATTGAGGGGCACTGTATTGATGGGCTCTGTAGGCACAGTAAATGACAAACGAACACTCACAGAAGGCTGACAGATCTCTCTCTCCTCACACGCTGTCTCTGTGTGAGGAGAGAGAGCTGGTGTCTTGCCGAGAAAGTTCCCTCGGCGGATAAGTTCCTCCCCTATACTGCGCAGGCGCAGCGCCTGCGCAGTACCAACTACTGTCAGCCGGCGGAGATAGCCGAAGCTCAAACGCTTCAATCAGCTGTACACGGCGCCTGCGCTCTGGGTTCAGATTCCTTCCCCACCATCCAAGTGGACCTGGAGGGGGAATCTAAAAGTGCCAAGCGCAGCGAGGCCATGCCCGAAGCGTGGCGAGCGAAGCGTGGCGAGCGAAGCGTGGCGAGCGAAGCGAGCTCGCGAGGGGCCCTCTTACAGGCGCCGTGTACAGCTGATTTTCTTTTTTTTTTTTTTTTTTTTTTTTTTTTCCACTTTTAAATTTTTATTGATAACAATATAAAAAATTACATACTTTTCGTGGCATATTGCAATTGAAGTGTAATTTACAAAGATAATAAAACATATTACAAAGGCAAAATATTAAAGCTAAATACCTCGCGTATCTTCTGTGCTCTGTGGTAATTACAAACATTAATAAATATGTAAGTGCAGCAACTTACAATGTGCTATTTTTCCCTCATTTTATTATTCCCCCCCCCATCCTACCCTCCCTAATCTACCCAACCACCCTTTATCTACTACCCACCTTAACCTTCCCCCTCCCTTGTAATCAGCGCAAGAGTTAAGTAAATTAACACTGGGACTCGCGGCGTGTTACCCCTGTCTTAAACCCCAGTGAAACCTGTTCCTACACCCAGGTTTATCTGGTTTGGACCTTTATTCGCCCCCACACTCGTGAGGGGATCAGGGGTAAATTAGTTCAGAATAAATGTTGAATATTCAGCACCTGGAGCCAAGGCTTCCATATGCCAATAAATTTGCTGTAATTCCCTTTTTTGGTGTATACTGTCCTTTCTGTCCAGACCAAGGAGTCCATTGTTTTAAGCCATTCCCCTATAGTTGGAGGGTTTGTTGAGAGCCAGTGTTGTGCTATCAACTTTCTCGCTTGGTATAAGCATCTTACTATAGCAATGGTTGTTCTGGTGTTACCCATATTAGCACCCACCAACCCCAACACACACACCTTGGCGTCTAATTCCATGTTTACCTTGAATCTACGGTTTATTGTCCCTATCACTTCCGACCAGTATCTTGCCAGTTTTGGACATCTCCAAACCATGTGTATAAGATCTCCTGTCCTGTAGCACCTGGGGCATCTGTCGTCTGGCCTTCCCCCAAACCTGTACAGTCTTCTGGGAGTGTAATATGCTCTATGTATAAGGAGGAGGTGTGAGGCCTTCTGTGACGGAGAGACGGACACCGTCTGCCCAGATTCCAATATTTTTTTCCACTGGTCGTCCGTCAATTCCCCCACATCCGCCTCCCATCCCTCTCTAGCCCCAAGAGGCACGCCTTGAACCAGAATCTTATCCAATAACTGCGTATACACAACCCCAATCAGCCCCTTAGTGCTTGTTGCTTTAACTATTTTATTAAGAAGCGGAGTGTTACATCGCTTCATAGGAGAGAACCTAAATTGGGTATTCAGTGCGTGCCTGATCTGTAAGTAATTATAAAATATATTATACGGAACTCCGAATTCCGTTCTTAGTTCCATAAAGGATTTCAAGTTAGTATCGCTGTACAGCTGAGCCACTCTATGAATTCCGTAACTTTCCCAGACAGGGTTCTTTTCTACACCCCTTAATTCCCCCAGGGATTCGTTAGCCCATATAGGTGAAAACTCAGTAATGCCTCTATACCCCATGATCTTTTTAACTATCTGCCAGATCTTATTTACTAATTTATGTGTTGGCAGCTTTCTCTGGAGTGAGCCCGCCTCTAGTGCGTCTACCAGGCAACTGTGTGGGCTACCTTCCAACAGTATTTTATTGCTGGCACTTGCTTCACCCAGGGATTCACAGCCCCCTAGGTGCTGCATTTGAGCAGCTAGGTAATAGCCATACGGATGAGGAATTGCCAATCCTCCTTCCCAGGCAGGTCGCTGCAGTGTCTGCAATTTGATCCTAGCCTGGCCCTTCTTCCAAATAAGCTCCCTAAATAGGGAGTTTATTTTCGTGAACCATTTTCTCCCGATCCATACCGGAGAATTATGGAGAATGTAGAGTAATTGTGGCAACCAGATCATTCTGATTAAGTTTGAGCGTCCTGCCAGCGACAGGGGGAGCCGACACCAGATGTCACATTTTCTTCTAAACTTCTCAAGCAAGGGGGCCAAGTTGTCTTGGATGTAGTTATTGGGATCCCTAGACATTACTATTCCCAAGTACTTTATCTTATCAGTTACGTTTAACCCAGGGAGACCATCAGGGAGAGGGTTATTAGTTGAATCAATCTGCAACAATGAAGATTTATCCCAGTTAACCACTAGGCCCGATACCTTCCCAAATCCTTCTACCAGTTGCATCGTTTTTTCCAAAGATGGTCCTATATCCCCCAGGAATACCAAGACGTCGTCTGCATAAAGTGCGACTCTTTCTTCGCTGCTCTTTCTCCTAAAGCCCCGCAGACCCGGTGCCCTTCTTATAGCCTCTGCCAACGGCTCCATTGCCAGAGCAAACAGGAGAGGCGACAAGGGGCATCCCTGTCTTGTACCCCTCTCTAGTGTCAGAGTATCTGTATATTCGTTGTTAATCTTTAACTTGGCTAATGGACAGCTGTACAAGATTTTTACCCATTTAATGAAAATCGGGCCAAACCCGAATTTATCCATTATTCCCCAGAGGTAGCCCCACTCCAAACTATCAAATGCTTTGGCAATATCCAGGGACATGATGGCTCTGGGGTCCCTATCTACAACTGGGGTCTGCAGGTTCAGGTATGCTCTCCTAATATTGACACTGGTAGACCTATGGGGGATAAATCCTGCTTGGTCTGGGTGTACCAAGTTACTAATACATTTACTTAGCCTAGTAGCTAGTACCTTTGCTAGGATTTTGACGTCCGAACAAAGCAAAGAAATTGGTCTGTATGACGCTACATCCAGTTGGTCCTTCCCTTCCTTTTGAATAAGTATAATGTTAGACTCTGACATTGAAGCAGGGAGACCACCGTCTATAAACGCCTCCTCCAATGTCCTCAAGAGAGTGGGGAGCAGAATCCCCCCATAATATTTATATATTTCCAGGGGGAGTCCATCTGGGCCTGGGGTCTTATGATTAGGCATAGCAGCCACAGCGCACCTTAGTTCCTCTATGGTTATAGGGGATTCTAAGTTAAATTTATCTGCTGTAGATAAGGTTGGTAATACAAACCCCTCCAGTAGTTTATCCAGCTCTCCTCTTACTGTGGGGTGTTTTGACTGGTACAGGGAACTGTAGAATTTAAAGAATATCTCCTTGACTTTCCCTGGGTCTGTCACAATTTCCCCACTTGGGGATCTAATCGCAGAGATTGTTGAGGACGGGGAGTTAGTACTTGCCACTACGGCCAACATTCGGCCCACTCTTTCCCCCTTCTCAAAAAACCTCTGCTTCTGAAAAAGTCTTTTATTTTCAGCTTTTCTCATTATTACTGCTTTATATTCCTGTTGTTTCCTAGTCCAAAGCTCCTCTAGCTCTATAGTGGGGCCCAGAGCATACTGCCTTTCCAGCTCCATAACCTCGTTTCTGATGCGATCATCCTGCATTCTTGTTTTCCGCTTTACCCTTGCTATTTGCTGGATTAAAAGCCCTCTGAGAAAAGCCTTTAGAGCATCCCAGACCACTCCCCCTGCCGCTGTACCTGAGTTGCACACCATAAACTCCACTAGCTTAGTAGAAATTTCTCCCATACTCCCTATTACCTCCAGCCATACTGGGCTTACTGACCAGGGCTTATGTATTTGTCTATCGGCGGTGCGCATCACTAGTTTTAACGGCGAGTGGTCTGATAGCCCTCTTGGGCCGTAATCTATTTTGTGTACTAGGGGGTGCGCTTCCTTATTGCCTATGGCTAGATCTATTCGAGATAATGTGTGGTGTGTCCCTGAGTAACAAGAGTATTGTCTAGCGTTTGGATTGCGGATTCTCCATAAATCACACCACCCCACTTCCTCTAGAAACTGCCTGAGTCTGCCCTCCATTGCCCTCACCGTCCGGGTATCGGATGGGAGCCTATCCTGCCGACTATCGAGGACTGTGTTAAAGTCGCCAACCAGAATCAATGGGATCCCAGCCTTGCTCTCCATATATTCCAACAGGCAGTATAGGATTTCCAGCTTACTTGGAGGAGGAATATAGATATTTGCAATGACAAACTCTCTATCATCCAACCGGCAATGCAAAAAGATATAGCAGCCCAGCGCGTCGACCCGAACACCCCTGCAGGTAAACGATACCCCTTTTTTAACCAATATACTCACTCCTCTAGAGTAGGAGGAGTAAACAGAATGGAATTGCGTCTGAAAGTTCCTACCCCCAATTCTTATCTTGCTTTCGTTTGTCAAGTGCGTCTCCTGCAGGCAGATCAGATCGACACCCTGGGCCTCCAGCTCTAATAAAACGGCAGTTCTCTTATCGGGATCACCTAAACCCCTAACATTCCATGATCCTATTCCAACTACGCTAGACATCAGAAAGAAAAGAAAAAAAATTTTTTTTTTAGCACGGAGTAGAAAACAACCAACTTGTGCAATGTAAGGTATAGACCTCTTTTTGAACCCCAACCGAGCTCGCCCAATTTCTTAACATTTGTTATAAATCCTCTGTGATACCTAAATCCACAATCAGTGCTGGAACTATATTTTAGGGGCGTGGGGGGCAGAGGGAGAAGGCAGGTTCCCTTCCCCTCTTGTCTCCCCCATGTTGCCAAAACTCCAAATCTTTCCGCGTGCATGTGTAAGTAACACAAACCCTTATTTAATTTGTTGCCCTCCCCCCACCCCCGCCTCTGTTTACTAATGTGTTTAAATCCCATATGGGGAATGATTAACTCTTTACCCAGTGACTTCCCCTTACCCCTCCCGTGCCTATTTCGGCTTGCCCTAGGAGCCTTTATTGTGACCCAATCTAACCCATACCACCATACCTCAACTGATAACAGCCACACCCACCCAACAACCTCCACCCACCCCCCTCCCCCCTCCCCCACATAATCCATTGCATCTCCCTTAAGGGGAGTCCTAAAGTAAAAAAAAAAAGAAAAGAAAAAAGAAAAAATCAAACCACCCCATGACCTTAATCGTGTACCATCACACATTTAAGACTTTCTCCCACTCTTCGACTCACACTCCCCCCCCACCTCCGGCTCAAAAAATCCGGAGAGTAATCGGGGTACAGTGAGATCCTACTGCCGTTATGAAACATATCTCCTTTCTCTCTAGATTTTTGCATTAGCGTCACCTTGTCCTTATAACAGAACAACTTAAGAATCATTGGTCTAGGCCGTCCCCCTGGTGCGGTGGGCCTGGTGGGAATTCGATGCGCCCTCTCGATGGCAAAATAAGGTGAAAGAATGTCGGACCCAAAAAGCCCCCTAAGCATATTTTCCATATATACCTCAGGGCGGGGGCCCTCGCTTCCCTCAGGGAGGCCCAGCACTCTGACATTGCATCTGCGCATCCTATTTTCTATTTCGTCCATTTTATTTCTATACATTTCAAACTGTGTTTGTATACTCTTGAATTCCCGTTGCATTGGAAACGCTGTGTCCTCAAGTTGGCTCAATCTTTCTTCAATAATAGTAGTCCTTTCTAGTACTTTCTGAAGTTCCTGGCTCATAGAGCGTAATTCTACCTTAAGGCCCCCTAGTTGGTCACACAGGTCGAACAGGGACCCCTTACATGAGTTCACTGCTGCTAGCACTTCCTTTAACGTGGGTTCTGGTTCCACAGCTATACTAAGATCAGATGGAGCGCTACTAGCTGATATGGTTCCTTTCTCCAGGGAGGCTAGCTCTGAGCTTTTTTTATTTATTGCAGTTTTAGTACTAGCCGATAAGGCAGCTGGAGCTGCTGACATTCTGCCCACGCTTTTCCGCTCCCCAGACGGACCTGTCTGCGACTTCTCGTGAGGCAAATGATTACCCTTAACAGGGGTGTGTGCAGGGGTATGCGCAAATTTTTCCAGTTTTGCTGCGGCCGTCACCGCCGCAGAAGCTGCTGCTGCTGGGTTCCCCTTTTCCTTTTCCTTAACAGAGCGGGCACCCTGTGTTGTTGTGTTTTCGTGTGGTTGTTGGGGCTCCTCACCCTTCTTCCTGGTCATCATTGAGGACACTAAAAAAACAGCAGGGTTCCAACAGTGGTGGTTTGTCCCTTGTCTGCTAGTTGGTGTACCCAGGTGCTGCCACTGTCGCTCCCCCCGCAGACCACCCTCTGGAATGTGCGTAGCGTCCTTATGACCCACAGCTGGGGCTTAATTAAACTTCTCTTTGCTTTCTCTTTATTTTTATTTTTTTCCCTTCCCCTTCTTCCCCTTTCTCTTTTCTTCCCCTTTTAACCAGCGATTTCCTTGCCTCTTTACGTCTTCCTCTGTTCACCTCTTCCCTCTCCCCTTGCTTTTCCTTAATTTGTTCTTTCAAAGATACTCTTTACAACTGTTGTATGATTGCGTAATTGCATAACATTAGTGTGTGCAGCAGACAGGATACCATACAGTCCACCTCTATAGCCACAAGGATTTTGAAGCTCTCATACCTGTCCTGTAGTACTTCAAGACTGTGCACTCTCTCCGCTCTCTCCACGTGTACCTGTTACTGTAGCCAGCGTCTGCCGGCATCAGCTGCTGTAGCTGTAGCTGAAGCAAGGGGAGGGAGACTGGAACCGAAGCGGAGCTCCCGAGCCTTTGTCCAGGTCACGAGAGACTTTCACAGCTCACACGAGAGCTCCGGATGTTGCCTAGCAACCAGACCAGCGGTGGCAGGGAGGAGCCCGCAGCACGGACGGATCGCGGGATGCAGGGCGGAAGGCAAGCCGACTCCCGGGGCACAGCACAGCGGCAGAGCGTCCCGCTCCGAGGGTAAGATGCGGCTGGCCGGGCACGTACAGCTGATTTTCAGCTGTTCCGCTTCGGCTATTTCCGCCGGATCGTACTGCGCATGCGCAGTACAGTGAGGAACTTATCCGCCGAGCGGAACTTACTCGGCAGAACACCGGCAATGAGAGATGATCTCAATTGTTTACATTTCAGATCATCTCTCATTGGAGGCAGCGATCGCGCTGTAAACGGCCGCTGTGATTGGCCGTTTACAGCGATCTGTGATTGACTGTGTCCAAGGGACACGGCCAACACAGAATTTCCCCGTTGCGCGCTCGTGAGCGCGCACAGGGAGCGAGGAAAGGGGAGGCTGTCATATGACGGCCTCCCGGGAATTGACATCCGCGCTGAAGCCGTCATTCGGCTACGGCCGGATGTCAGGAGGTTAAAAAAAAAAAAAGATAGAACTTGGTGTGTTTTCATTGTGAACTGAGTCAACTGTCTGTGGAAACCACTTTGCCTGGAAAAGGTCACCTAAAGAAGGTAGCACTTTCTCTTTCTGGCTCCACTCTCGCTTTAGCAACCATTCAGTATTTTCCCATTGTGAGGTGGAAATGAAATCCCAGCTGGTATACAGGGTATTTTGGCAATAAAGGCTTATATGCATGGTATTGTCATAAAAAGTGTTTGGGGACCTGCGTCCTGCCCCAGGGGACATGAGTCAATGCAAAAAAAAGTTTTAAAAACGGACGTTTTTTCGGGAGCAGTGATTTTAATAATGCTTAAAGTGAAACAATAAAAGTGTAATTTTCCTTTAAATATCGTACCTGGGGGGTGTCTATAGTATGCCTGTAAAGTAGCGCGTGTTTCCCGTGTTTAGAACAGTCCCTGCACAAAATGACATTTTTAAAGGAAAAAAAGTAATTTAAAACTGCTTGCGGCTTTAATGTAATGTCGTGTCCTGGCAATATGGATGAAAATCAGTGAGACAAACGGCTTGGGTACCCCCAAGTCCATTACCAGGCCCTTTGGGTTTTGTATGGATATTAAGGGGAACCCCGCACCCAAATTAAAAAAGAAAAGGTGTGGGGCCCCCAGGCCCTATATACTCTGAACAGCAGTATACAGGCAGTGCAAACAAGACAGGTACTGTAGGTTTGTTGTTAAGTAGAATCTGTTTGTAATTTTGAACTGATACATTTTCAAAGTGTAGCTCCAGCCAAAATAAAAAAACATAGGGAAGGGTTATCACCCCTGTGAAATTTGATTTGCTGTCTGTGCTCCTCTTCAGAAGATTTCACCTCACTTTTTGTCCCAATGACAAATGTTTATTGAAAATTTGGGGTTTTTAGTGAAACAAGGATTGGTGATAAAGCATCAGTGTAAAGGAGAAATGTTTTTCCCATATTAACTCTAATGCCCCGTACACACGGTCGGATTTTCCGATGGACAATGTCCGATCGGAGCGTGTTGTCGGAAATTCCGACCGTGTGTGGGCTCCATCGGACATTTTCCATCGGATTTTCCGACACACAAAGTTGGAGAGCAGGAGATAAAATTTTCCGACAACAAAATCCGATCGCGTCAATTCCGACCGTGTGTGGCCTGTTCCGACGCACAAAGTGCCACGCATGCTCAGAAGAAATTCCGACACGGGACAGCTCGTTCTGGTAAACTTAGCATTCGCAATGGATACAGCACTTTCGTCACGCTGCAATGTTAAAAATGGTTTAATACAGCGCACTCTCTTCTTCTTTATAATGTGACAAGAATTAAGTAGTTTTGCTGCTCATATTCACACACACTTCTCACAAAGTTTTCTTTGTGTTTTTTTATTGGGATTCCCTCAATATATTGTTATTAGTTGTCACATCTGACAGTTTTTTTTTTTTTTATATATTTTTTTTTTTTACGCCTTTTTTTTTTTTCATGTAATGTTTGGATTTTTTCCAAGGCTGATCTTTGTTCAATGTTATTTTTATTTTTACTCCAGAATATTTTTGTGTGTGTTTTGTGTGTCAAGTTACCCCAACACCATTGATATCTTTTATTATTTAATCTCAAGGAGATTGTTTGTTGTTGGTGACCCTTGTTCATTTCACATTGTATATTTGAAATGTACCTGAACCCTCACAAACTGTCATTTTGGAAGTAAAACACATAGGAGAGTATAATTCCAAACAAAAATCCTTTATTAAGGGATCAGAACCAAACAAAGAGGAAGGCAACACTGGATCAACAAGAGAAATTAGCAAAGTCTGGGACCCCCACGGCAGACATCAATTCTTCAACATCAAAATTGGTGGCCTGAGGAGTCCATATCTAAGGGAGGGCAGTCTGGTCTGGGATTCGCAGAGATCCGGATAGCAGCAGATGACATGTGTGTTCCCAGGCTGTGGTACCACAAGAGGCTGCATTTTTTGGCCGACCAGACTGGATCCTGGGTCCTCACTTTCTGGTCTTCCTTTCACGCTTCCTTCCGGGCTGTGGCTGTGCAGTTGGAGATGTGGCAGGAGGAGGAGTAGGACCTTGAGGAGGACTGGGAGGACCTGTAGGAGAGGGAGGACGAGGAGGAGGACCTGCAGGAGGAGGAGGAGGACCATCACAAAGGTGTGTCTCAGGTGTAATTTGGCCCCTCATACCTTTCTCCAGAGCCTCCAATATGAGGGCCTCACACATTACTTGTTGGCCCTCCTCCATCCTCTGCATTTTATATGCAATGACGGCAGCAATGTCCTCCTCCATGGTCTGTCGTGCTCCCAGGACCTCTGTAGCCCTCCAAAAGACTCCTCCGGTAGCCTCCTCTAGGGCACTCCTCCTACTGCCACTTTCTCTTTTCAGGGGGGGTGGAGGGACCTGCAGATCAGTCAGCCGGCTCGGCCCGGCCACCTCCTGGCTGAGACTTCCCTGTGTATGAAAAAGGGACATGGTTTTAGTTTTTGCTTCATCAATCACAATCCTAAATTAGTACTCCCAACTAACATCTAGTTAACATCATTGATTGGACAAGCAGAAATATTTAGAGGAATGCTATACCTGGCTCAATCTGGGCTCCTCCACATGTTGCCTGGAAGGCCCAGGTTGGGCATCAGAAGCCTCAGCCGGGGGGGGGGAAGGAAGCGTGGAAGGAAGACTGGAGAGGGATGGCCTGGGTTCAGTCTGGCCTGCCAGAAAGTGCAGCCTGTCGTAGGACAACATCCTGGGTACATAGATGTCATCTGCTGCTCCGGATCTCTGTGAATCCAGGACTTTCTTGCGCTCCCTCAGATATGTGCTCCTCAGGCCACCAATTACGATCTTTAAATAGGTGATGTCTGCCGTGGGGATCACCTGCTTCGCAATTACCAACAATTGCACCAGTGCTGCCTTCCTCTTTGCTTGGTTCTTGAAATGGGGGTGGTTAATCTCCCACAGACAGGGCAGCTCCCTTAGCATATCTATGAATACTGACATGAAGTCATTATCTTTGAGTACCATATCCATGTTCACTGCAAGACACAACACAAGACAAAGCCTAATGTCAGACAAAACTCTCCTAATCTTGTTACAATATAGGCCTCAATGTAGAAGCAGTATAGGCACAAGTTTGTCTCTTACCTTTGTTCTTACGATCGGCGCCTCCAATGCTCCTTCCTCCGCTCACAGATCGTACGTAATACGCACGCGTGTTACGCTTTATATACACTGCGCATGCGTGTAACTCCGCCGGCCCCTGACGTTCTTTCTAGTCTATTCCCCGCCCCTTTTCGTTCGGCGCAGTGGGTGAAGAGCATAATGGCGGAGTTAGAGCAGGTGCGTGCTAATTGCAGGAACGAGGAGGAGGAGGAGGAAAGCCCGACTCCGGACACGTCCCGATCCAGGAGGAGACATTTTAAGGCCACAAATATGTCCTTTGGGGAGATGTTGGAGATGGTCGACATCCTGAAGAAGTCAGACTATGACGGGAAGTATGGTCCTTACCCCAACCCGAACATCCGAAAGGCCAAGATCATGGCGAAAATGGTCAGGAGTCTGGAGAGGAATTTCGGGGTCCGAAGATCAAAAGATCAGCTCCGGAAGCAGTGGTCGGACCTGAAGTTGAGAGAGCCAGAGCAGTACCGAAAGATCCGGAGAGTGCTGCAAAAAAGTAAGTAGTTGTGCTGTGTTCCTATTCTTTCTGTCTTTATTCCGTTCGTTCTGCTCCATATGCTTTTAGTAATTGTAACGTTTAAAAGGGCAACTTTAATGTTCATGGGCCCATTATTCGTTCGTATCAAACATTTTTCTTTGGGCCTCTAAAACACCATTGTTTAGGCCATATGCATTTTCCCACATTTTTTTGGGGCCTACTTGGATGCCAAATATTTGTTTGTGTAGATGGGTTTGTTACTAGAATGAAATGCCAACTATATTGTGTGTAAGGAGAGGACACTGAGAAGCTGTTTTCACATCTGGACACGGGAGCACTAGTGTGGGACACAAGAACACCATTTTTATTAGGGGGCCACACAGGTGCTCCAGTGTATACTATAGGGGGGTCTCCATCTGTGAAGCTTGTACTAAACCGGTAAAGTATTGCAGCTTGACAAGGGTCAATAAGAAAATTACATCTTGGAACTCGGCTAAAATAGACAATTGTACCCCACTTCCAAGCAATGTTTCCTATTTCTAGTTCTGCCATCAAATATCTGTGTGCTAAGTATACCATTTTTGTTTTACATATGGGAGAAAAGACTCGGAGGACACCCCTCATCCCAGGAGACCAGAGCCCCCCCCCCCCCTCTGGAAGAAGGTGAAATACCGCAAACCCAAGAAGAAGAGCAGAAGGAAGAAGAAGATGTGGTGGAGATTGGCACCACAACAGGTGAGTGTCTGCGACCACAGGCTCAGGTAAAAGAGATGGATGGTGGCAGATTTTTGATACGTGTTTTTGTTTTCTTTATCTCTTTTTAGGTGATCATGATGTGAGGGAGAGAGAACGCTTTACTTCTGAAAGTGCCCAGATCCTGATCGGGGAGATCATGGGGTGTAATCTCGAATTGCACAACATACAGCAACAAATCAGTGATGTTGTTAAAAAAAATAATAACATCATTGATGTTTTGGGGCGAATTTAAAAGGCCACAAAATCACCTTTTTGGATTGTGGTCCAATCTTTAAAATATTTTTGCAATGTTTTGAAAACCCAAATTTGGAGGATGCACACAGTGTGCCAACATGTGCTATCTGCCATCCCGGGAGATCAATGGACGCGTTTTGGGGGTGCAACCCCTTCCTCAATTATAAAGTCGCGCTGAGGAAGGGCTTGCTCCCCCAAAACACGTCCCTTGATCCCCCTGATGGCAGATAGCACATGTTGACATTCTGAACTTGGTGTGCATCTTCCAAATTTGGCTTTTCCAGGGGTGATTTCCCCCCATCTGAACGCTATATCAAACACAGTTCCTAAATACTCATGTCTGATATAGCCTTCAGGTTTTACCTAATGTGAACTTTGTAAGTTCAAGTTTTTTGGCTTTCTTGTTGGTTTTACACAGGCCTGTTTTATCTGAAATGGATATTTCGATTTTTGTATGCTACAGCAAAAATTGTTATACAACAAACATGTTGGTTTGTTTTAAAAACCTTTGGTAAATGCACATGTGATTGTGCAGCTATAAAAAAGTTGCTTACTCAAGAATGTGTGGATTATTGTCTCAACACTACAACACTTTTGGGGTGATGTAATTGCTGTTTTATGCAAACATGGGGGTTATTTCCTAAGGGCAAATACACTTTGCACTACAAGTGCAGTTTCAGTGCAGTTGCAAGTGCACTTGTAGTGAAATGTGTTTTTGCATTTAGGAAGTACCAGCCAACAGTGTTTTTTATAAGGTTACCCAATCACGACATTTTCTGCACTCAACACATTTCTGTCAGGGTCAGCTAAAACAAACACAAGCAGTAAATGTCCACAAAGACTTTCTTTTGGTTGTTTTTTATTTGAAAAAGGTTTCACTGATTGTCTGGCATATTGATAGCCCCCCTACCCGCAAAGAACTCCAGGTATCGTAACCGGACATCACGGGCATTCAGGGAGGGCAAGCCAGGACGGCCGCTTTCAAGCGCCGTCAGTGTTGATGGATTTTGGATTCCGGCCTCAGGCCCAACTGAGCCAGCATAGTTTGCTGAATGTTTTCTTAAAAAATTATGGAGAACACAGCAGGCAAGTATTATATGGTTCAGTTTATACTCCGCCATATGGATGGGTGTCAGAAATAATCGGAACCGGCTGGCCAGGATTCCAAATGTGTTCTCCACCACTCTTCAGGCTCTGGCCAGCCGGTAATTAAAAACCCTCTGTTCCGAGGTGAGGGTCCTCATCGGGAATGGCCGCATCAGGTGGTCCCCCAGCGCAAACGCTTCATCAGCAACAAACACAAATGGGAGACCTTCAACATTGTCCTCTGGAGGTGGCAAGTCCAAGCTGCCATTCTGGAGACGCCTGTAGAACTCCGTCTGGGCGATGACTCCACCATCGGACATCCGCCCATTCTTCCCCACGTCCACATACAGGAACTCGTAATTAGCCAACACCACTGCCAACATCACTATACTATTAAACCCCTTGTGATTATAATAGTACGACCCCGAGTTGGGTGGTGGGACGATGTGGACGTGTTTCCCATCAATTGCCCCTCCGCAGTTAGGAAAGTCCCACCGCTGGGCAAAGTGGGAGGCCACAGTCTGCCATTCTGGCGTTGAAGGAAACTGTTGAGGAAAAAACAATAAACATTACTATTTTTTCCCAGAAACATGGCAAGCAGATTAGACACAAACATTATGGGGCAACCTCCAGATAGCATTTATTAAGGGGAATTTAACAACACCAAAGTATAAGGTACACCTATCATATTCCCCCTCCCCCCCTCTCATGGGCCATTTCTAACATTATAGGGGGGGAACTCTTGGACAGGTAACCCTCTTCACTTCATTGAGAGATGAATGCCTAAATAATGGGTATTACTTGGAACAGCCCCTCCTTAGTTACACTATTGGCAGACCACTGGACAGGTAAGAAGTGTCTCAATACAAAGATATAAATACACACTGTACACATTTGAGCACATTTGGACATTCTGCTATTACCTATCAAGATAATAATAGGATACAAAAACTTTAAACAGTACCATTGGAAATTATACAGGCAGGCCCTTGCACTACATGCTTTGGGGAATTCATCCATAAATCTGACCAGTAAAGAGATGGGTATAGTGTGTATGGGTTTGGCAAAGTCAGCAGATAGATGATTGAGGATACATAGAGAATTGGGATCAGCTGACTTAGCAGTTGGGGGAGGGAGGGTTACAAAAAATTTGGGGACACCACAAAAAAAAGCCTCTGGCACTCTGCCTGAATTTAAATCAAAAATAACATTACCAAACATTTTAGGGGGTGTTTTGGGGTAAAGCACTACTATGGAGCAGATAAAATACATTGTCTAAGAGACTACATGAGGTGAATATAGGGCAGGAGACACCATGCTGGGGAGGTTATTGAAGGGCAAATATGTATGAAGGAACTCAAATAATAATTACATAAAAATCCAGCATGCATGAGAACAAAGGGGACATTCACAGCATATTACAATCATGGTAATTAGGGAATGAGGAAAGAAATACAATATATTAGCAAACATTCAATACAATAAAATGTGATATTAAAGGATAAAAATCTTACCTTCATATACTCCTTCTGCAGGACCTGGATGATGGCAGAACAGGTCTCTGGGATAATGATCCCCAGAGCCTGGGGGGAGATACCTGTCGAGAACTTGAGGTCCTGCAGGCTTCTCCCTGTCGCCAAATACCGCAGGGTAGCGACCAGCCTCTGCTCCGGAGTGATGGCTTGCCGCATGCAGGTATCCTGCCTGCTGATATAGGGGGTCAGCGAAGCCAACAGACGGTGAAACACGGGGTCCGTCATCCTGAGAAAGTTCCTGAAATCATCAGGATTATTCTCACGGATCTCACGGAGCAAAGGCATATGACATAACTGGTCACGCTGAAGCAACCAATTCTTGGTCCATGAACTCCTCCCCACCCTGTTCATGGACTGGACTTGTGTCAAGGTCAGGACCCCAACACCAAGCCCCCGCACAGCACGAACTCTACGAGGAGTACGCATACGAAACATGGCTAGAAAACGGTCGGCTGCTCAGAACGAAGTAACAGAACACACTGAAGAACAGCAAGGCCTGTGAAGAGCGACCTGAAAAACAGCAACGAGCAGGCAAGATCACACAGAAAGCTCTGATACGAACTGACTGCACGCACTGAAGAGCAGATACAAACCCACAAGCACAAACTGAAAGGCAGAAAACGATCTGAAAGCCACGAGTCTGAAAAAGCGCGAATCGTCTCTCATCAAACTTTTACTAACACGAGATTAGCAAAAGGAGCCCAAAGGGTGCCACGCTTGGTTCTGAACCGGCCTTTTCTAGTCTCGCCGTACGTGGTGTACGTGACCGCGTGGTTGTCGATCGGAAATTCCGACAACTTTGTGAGACCGTGTGTAGGCAAAACAAGTTTGAGCCAACATCCGTCGGAAAAAATCCTAGGATTTTGTTGTCAGAATGTCTGAACAAAGTCCGACCGTGTGTACGCCCTATAACAGGAGAGAATTTCCCTTCCATGGGGTAGATTTCATCTCACTTCCTGTTGTCTCCTTCTGTTTGCAAGTAGGAGTCGTTTGTAAGTTGGATGTTTGAAAGTAGGGGCCTGCCCTATATACTCAGCAGAATTTTGGGCCTTAGGTGTTGTTGTGGCCACAACACTGTAAGCCCTCACAGGGCCCTGCTGTGAAAATATTAGATCAAGAAGTGTAATTACATGCCCCTGTTGAACAGGGTCAGAAAAATTGAGCCTTTGGTGATGGTGATGGTGATGGTGGTGGTGCTGGTGCCACAACACTGTAAATCCTCACAGTTACACTTGGTGGGCGCAGAAACGGGCCCTGCTGTGAAATATTAGATCAAGAATTGTAATTACATGCCCCTGTTGAACAGGGCCAGAAAAATTGGGCCCTTGGTGGTGGTGCTGGTGGCACAACACTGTAAGTCCTCACAGTTACTCTTGGTGGGTGCAGAAACGGGCCCTGCTGTAAAATATTAGATCAAGAATTCTAATTACACGCCACTGTTAAACAGGGGCTGAAAAATTGGGCATTAGGCACTGGTGCTGGTGCCACAACACTGCAACCCCTCACAGATACTCTAGTTGGAGCGCAGGAACTAGCCCTGCTGCAAAGAATTGCATCAAAAATTGTAATTACATGCCCCTGTTAAACAGGGGCTTAAAAATTGGGCCTTAGGCACTTGTGGCGGCGCCCAGAACCAAAATTGTCTATCAGCATGATCATTGAGGAGGAAGAGGATAATTACTCAGCATAACAGGATAGTCACTCAGCATCAGCATAGGCAGTCTTTGAAGGGATCTGACATTTCCAAAAAAAATTATTCAGTTACATCAGCATCAGGTGCTTGGTAGCTGGTGGTGATCCAAGACTGATTCATTTTTATGAAAGTCAGTCGATCGACCGAGTCGGTGGACAGACGCACCCTGTGATCGGTTACAAAGCCTCCAGCAGCACTGAATATGCGTTCCGAAAGAACGCTGGATGCAGGACAGGCCAGTAGCTCAATTGCATACTGCGCAAGCTCTGGCCAGTGATCCATCCTCAAGACCCAGTAACCCAGAAGATTTTCGGTGAGAAAGGTGTCCAAGTCAGATCTTGCCCCTAGGTATTCCTGCACCATGTAAAACAGAGGCTGGCGAAGGTTGCTGGAACCGATCATACTTTGGGGCTGCGGACTAAAAAATTGTCTGAACGCATAGGTCAGACGGCCACCTTCTCCACCGCTCCTTCTTTGACTGACCGAAGCCTCAGCAACACGTTGTCCAGAAACAGGAGTTTGTAACCTCCCAGTCTCTGGGAACGTGTTGCACAGACCTTTCTGCAAGGCCTCTCGAAGATGTTTCATCCTCTGCTCCCTCTGCGACGGCAAGATAAGGTCCGCAACCTTACCCTTGTAACGTGGATCAAGAAGGGTTGCCAGCCAGTATTGGTCCTTCTCCTTGATACCACGAATACGAGGATCCTTCCGCAGGCTTTGCAGGATCAGGGAGGCCATGCAACGTAGGTTTGCTGAGGCATTCGGTCCGGAGTCCTCTGGGTCACTAAGGACGACATGATCTGCAGCCATCATCCTCCCAGCCACGTATAAGTCCATGTTTTTCTTTGGACTCTAAATGAGCCCTTAAAGACTGCTGCTGATGCTGAGTGCCAGGCTCCACCTCCATACAGACTTTCCTAGCCTGCCTCAGGACATCCTGTAAGCCCGGGTACCTGCCCAAGAACCGCTGCACCACCAAGTTAAGGACGTGAGCCAAACAGGGCACATGGGTCAGTTGTCCCTGTCGGAGGGTGGAGAGGAGGTTGGTGCCATTGTCGCAAATCACCATTCCTGCCTTAAGTTGGCGTGGCATCAACCACCTCTGAACCTGCCCCTGCAGAGCTGACAGAACCTCTGCCCCAGTGTGGCTCCTGTCCCCCAATCACACCAGCTCAAGCACCGCATGGCATCTTTTGGCCTGCGCACTTGCGTAGCCCCTTGAACGACTACGGAGCACCGCTGGTTCCGAGGACAAAGCACAGGAAGAGGCCATGGAGGAAGAAAAAGAAGAGGAGGGGGTGGAGGAGAGAGGTGTGTCACAATCATTAGTAGTGGCATTTTGGAGGCGTGGTGGCGGAACAACCTCCAACACTACTGCACCTTGTCCTGCATCCTTCCCAGCTGCCAGCAGAGTGACCCACTGCGCCGTGAAACTTAGGTAACGTCCCTGTCCATGCCTGCTGGACCTGCACCTTACCGCTGACCGCCCTGTCCAGCGAGGCCAAGACATTGCCTTCCACATGCCGGTAGAGAGCCGGAATCTCCTTCCGTGAGAAAGTGGCATTTGGGTACCGGCCACTGAGGAACCGCACATTCCACAAACTCGCGGAAGGGGGTAGAGGCTACCAACTGAAAAGGTAGCAGTTGAAGTGCTAGCAATTTTGCCAAGCTAGCATTCAACCGCTGGGCATGTGGATGGCTGGGAGCGAACTTCTTTCAGCGGTGCAGCAGCTGGGGCAGGGAAATTTGCCTGGTACAATCTGACGTCGGTGTACCGAAAGCAGATTGCCCACAAGTACTTGGCTGTGACACACCTAGTTCTACACCTTCATTCCTCTCAGTGCAAGTCTCAGAGAGGATTGAAGGTATAGTGGGGTTGGAGATCTCAGCTGATGAGGAGCAAGGAGAGGTCCTCTTTGTTCTTTGG
Source organism: Lithobates clamitans (assembly GCA_037952925.1). Taxonomy (NCBI): domain Eukaryota; kingdom Metazoa; phylum Chordata; class Amphibia; order Anura; family Ranidae; genus Lithobates; species Lithobates clamitans. Next base: position 2,775,439 of record JBBGZY010000499.1, on the reverse strand, counting down.
TGTGGGTCTTTTGGATACGTTTGCCAACGAACTGCATGGCAGGTCAACATATGTCTGGTCAAGCATGTGGTGCCCAAGCGGGAGATGTTTTGGTCACGCGAGATACGCTTGAGACATATGTTGCAAATAGCAGCGGTGCAATCTGATGCACTCGTCTCAAAAAAAGGCCCACACCAAAGAACTTTTGGAATAACGCGCAAAGACAGCAGCGCCCTGCACATGCAGAGCTTTGCGGTGTGATGCAGTCAGTGTGCTGCCCTTAGGCTGGCCCCTGGAGGGCATCCTGCCTCGTTGGTGATGTGCCTCCTCCTCCTCTCTCCTATCAGGCACCCACGTTGAGTCAGTGACCTCATCATCCCCTCCCTCCTCATCACTGGAGCAAACCTGGCAGTATGCTGCAGCAGGGGGAGCATGACTGCCAGATTGCTGTCCTTCTTGGGCACCCCCTCTGTCCGTGCTCACGTTACTGCCTTTATCTAGCTCAGTATCATCATCAGAGCCTTCTAAACGCTGGGCATCCTCCTGGAGCATGTACCCAACACTGTGGTCAAACAGTTCGAGGGACTCCTCAGGAGGACATGGTGGGGCTAGGGAAGGAGTCACTGATGCCATTGAGCCGAGGGAAGAGGCCGCGTTGGCAGCTGCTTTGCCAGACAAAGTACCCTGAGCATGGGTGAGGAAGGATGAGGACGGCTTGGTCATCCACTCGACCAAGTCTTCTGCATGTTGCGGCTCAACATGGCCAGCTGCCGAAAAAAAGGGCAAGCGTGTCCCACAGCCACGTGCTGATGAGGATGCACCGTCTCCACGACCAGCACTGTTGCCTCTAGACACAGAGCCTGCTTGCCCTCTTTTATTGGCTTGTGACTGTCTGCCTCTCCTTGTTGGCCTTCCAGACATACTAATGGCCTGTAGCTGCACTAAGCTGGGATATATATATATATATATATATATATATATATATATAATATCTATATTGATACTGCAGCTAGCAAAATCAACTGCCTGCCTACAGTATAAGAACACCACCAACCTTCTAGCTTTAGCTGAACACTGTGCAGAGGTCGCACTACACTAACGTGTAAATACTTTAGCTGCCTGCGGTAGTGATAGGATCAGGAAAACACCACCAACCTTCTACAGGTAGATTTAGCTGAACACTGTGCAGAGATCGCACTACACTAACTTGTAGCTTTAGCTGAACACTGTGAGGAGGACGAACTACACTAACTTGTAGCTTTAGCTGAACACTGAGGAGGATGCACTACAGTAACTTGTAGCTTTAGCTGAACACTGTGCAGAGGTCACAATAAACTAACCTGTAGCTTTAGCTGAACACTGTGAGGAGGACGCACTACACTAACTTGTAGCTTTAGCTGAACACTGTTCAGAGCACGCACTACACTAACTTGTAGCTTTAGCTGAACACTGTGCAGAGGTCGCACTACACTAACTTGCAGTTTTAGCTGAACACTGCAGAGGTCACACTACACTAACTTGTAGCTTTAGCTGAACACTGTGAGGAGGACGCACTACACTAACTTGTAGCTTTAGCTGAACACTGTGCGGAGGTCACACTAAACTAACTTGTAGCTTTAGCTTAACACTGTGAGGAGGATGCACTACACTAACTTGTAGCTTTAGCTGAACACTGAGGAGGATGCACTACAGTAACTTGTAGCTTTAGCTGAACACTGTGCAGAGGTCACAATAAACTAACCTGTAGCTTTAGCTGAACACTGTGAGGAGGACGCACTACACTAACTTGTAGCTTTAGCTGAACACTGTTCAGAGCACGCACTACACTAACTTGTAGCTTTAGCTGAACACTGTGCAGAGGTCGCACTACACTAACTTGCAGTTTTAGCTGAACACTGCAGAGGTCACACTACACTAACTTGTAGCTTTAGCTGACCACTGTGAGGAGGACGCACTACACTAACTTGTAGCTTTAGCTGAACACTGTGCGGAGGTCACACTAAACTAACTTGTAGCTTTAGCTTAACACTGTGAGGAGGATGCACTACACTAACTTGTAGCTTTAGCTTAACACTGTGCAGAGGTCACACTAAACTAACCTGTAGCTTTAGCTAAACACTGTGAGGAGGACGCACTACACTAACTTGTAGCTTTAGCGGAACACTGTGCAGAGGTCACACTAAACTAACCTGTAGCTTTAGCTGAACACTGTGAGGAGGACGCACTACACTAACTGTAATAGGGTCATAGTGCATGCTTGGCCAATCATCAGCCAGCAATGCACTGCGATGCCGCAGTGAATTATGGGCCGTGACGCGCCACATGAATTTGGAGCGAACGGCCCATATCGTTCGCAATTCGACGAACATTTGAACAGACGATGTTCGAGTCGAACATGGGTTCGATTCGAACACGAAGCTTATCCCTAGTCAAAAGTAGTAAATCCCAATTGGCCTTTGTTTTAAATCCACTAAATACATTAGAGGTGCATGAAAACACATGTGTAAAGACTTAGGTTGTGGCTGCTTTCTAATGAAAACAAAATAAGTAAAAAACAGAAACCCTGGCTTTGGCCAATTACAGCGCTCTCTACTGACGGCGCTGTGATTGGCCAAGCATGCGGGTCATAGTGCATGCTTGGCCAATCATCAGCCAGCAATGCACTGCGATGCCGCAGTGAATTATGGGCCGTGACGCGCCACATGAATTTGGAGCGAACGGCCCATATCGTTCGCAATTCGACGAACATTTGAACAGACGATGTTCGAGTCGAACATGGGTTCGATTCGAACACGAAGCTTATCCCTAGTCAAAAGTAGTAAATTCCAATTGGCCTTTGTTTTAAATCCACTAAATACATTAGAGGTGCATGAAAACACATGTGTAAAGACTTAGGCTGTGGCTGCTTTCTAAAGAAAACAAAATAAGTAAAAAACAGAAACCCTATTCTTGGCCAGCATGCTGCAAAGAAAGACCCTTGCTCCTGTATAGAAACAGTGGTTTTTCTAAAGAGTTCTGATATTCCCTGCTTAGTTGGAGCTACAGCTTTCCAATCAGCAGGGAACATGGACTTTGCAGATTGCAGAGATATAGGCCTGACCAGAGGCGTCGTCAGGGGGTGGTTATTGGGGCTACAGCCCCAAGCCTTGGGCTAATAGCCCAGAGTCTCTTGTCCCGGTCCTAGAAAGCAGGGGACAGGGGCGGACTGAGCCGTGGTAGCGCTGGCTCTGGCTCCAGCTCCACCCCCGCCTGACTCTACTCTTGGTCACTGGTTGCTATAGCCGCCTAGTGGCTAGCAACCAGTGACGTCACTGCCCACTGTGCCCATACTGCCCAGCATTCAAAGCGGAGGAGGATTGCACTTCCTCCTCCTCCGAGCTAGTGCTCATGGGGCCTGCGACTTCTGGACTGGAGCGTCCCTCCGGTGGCGGTGTGGAATGCAGAGCAGCAGGGATGGGGGATACCTGGGCAGCCGGGAAGAACAAAGGAGAGAGAGAAGACACTGCCACCCTGAGCAGCATCCCCAGCGCCTCCCAGAGCCTGCACTCCACCTATCAGTTCTCTCCCAGCGCGCTGTGACTGGAATAGGAAGAAGGTGGGAATTACAATTTAGCCGCTGTGCTACATTGATCGGCGCTCGGGCAGGCGGCTCTCCTCCTCTACTCTGGCTGCCTCACACACCAGCACCACGGCTGAGCTGCTGCTGCAGGACCTAGACACATGAAGTCTGTCTCTATCTGGTCATGTAGGTCAGTCAGTGTGTGTATGTCAGGAACCAGGTCAGCGTATGTATATCAGGTAGATCAGTGTGGGTCAGGTAGGTCAGTGTATGTAGGTCAGTGTGGGTCAGGTAGGTCAGTGTATGTAGGTCAGTGTTTGTCAGGTAGGTCAGTGTATGTAGGTCAGTGTGGGTAAGGTTGGTCAGTGTGTGTCAGGTAGGTCAGTGTATGTAGGTCAATGTGTTAGGTAGGTCAGTGTATGTCGTGTGGGTCAGGTAGGTCAGTGTGGGTCAGGTAGGTCAGTGTGTGTAGGTCAGTGTGTGTCAGGTAGGTCAGTGTGTGTCAGGTAGGTCAGTGTGTGTCGGGTAGGTCAGTGTAGGTAGGTCAGTGTGTATGCCTCAGGTAGGTCAGTGTATGTCAGGTAGGTCAGTGTGTGTAGGTCAGTGTGGGTCAGGTAGGTCAGTGTATGTCAGTGTGGGTCAGGTAGGTCAGTGTATGTAGGTCAGTGTTTGTTAGGTAGGTCAGTGTATGTAGGTCAGTATTTGTCAGGTAGGTCAGTGTGGGTCAGGTAGGTCAGTGTATGTAGGTCTGTGGGTCAGGTGGGTCAGTGTGTGTCAGGTAGGTCAGTGTAGGTAGGTCAGTGTATGTCAGGTAGGTCAGTGTATGTAGGTCAGTATTTGTCAGGTAGGTCAGTGTGGGTCAGGTAGGTCAGTGTGTGTAGGTCAGTGTGGGTCAGGTAGGTCAGTGTATGTAGGTCAGTATTTGTCAGGTAGGTCAGTGTGGGTCAGGTAGGTCAGTGTATGTCAGGTAGGTCAGTGTGTGTCAGGTAAGTCAGTGTGTGTCAGGTAGGTCAGTTAAAAAACAAATATTGCGCTTACACTAATTAATATAAGCTGCGACTAAAAAGTAGTAAACCATAAATCATATAAAAATCAAAAAGTCGCGCTAAAAGCTGAAAGTGACAACAGGCAAATGCCTAAAAAACCTCATAGGAATATGAGGGTGAATATGAGTGCTGAGCAATGTAATACACACTGTAAAAATAAACAGAACTAAAAATAATATTAAATAAATGGGACACAGATATTATTAACTATGTCCGTGTGAAAAAAAATCAATATTGCATGACCCAATCAATGACAAGTGAGTATCTCAAATATCTATAGGAATAATATTGTGACAAATCTGTGACTAAGAAAACTAAACCATAATTGATGAAGGAAAATAATAAAGGAATGAAAGAAAATAAACCCAATAAAAGTCCATAGCTCAACAAAGACAGTAATGATATAAGTCCATCCGTGTTAAATTAACATGCATGGAAAACGGCTTGTCTCCAAGTGCTCTGTGAAATATTATAACAAAATCTTGCTGTGGTGAAAAATAGAGTGCGTAGACAGACCTCCACCTCTTGGAAAAATTGCTGCCTCTTACCAGATAGAAATGGTCTCTTAATTACAGGAGACCCAGGGAGCGGATGGCTGCAACCCCAGCCAGGGATCTTTAAAGCAGGCACTCAGCGTCCAAATCCAGGGACTCTCTCCAACCAGCCTCAGCAAATATGGAAATGTCACCATGCAAAAAACAAAGTGCTCCACATAGCATAAAACCAGCGTTTTTATTGAATAAAAAATAAAGGTTGCACTTACAGAAACATTGTAGTTTAAAACGTGTGAGAAAAAGCCGGCCGGCTCCAAGGTAACCCGTGTCTTCCGGGTGTGTGAATCGCGGTGTCGTCGGGACGTAGCTCCTCCTCCCTACGTCGTTTCGTCACAACAGGACGTGGTCACGGGATGTGAGCAGCGTCCCGACGCACCGCTGATATAGACACATCAACGACATCTCATTGCCACAACAGACTAAAAGCGCCATCTTGTCTAAGGGAAACAATATGGGCAAGGACAAAACGTTACCTAAGTAATGGATGTTTAGAGCAAAAAGATGATATATAAAACGTCTTTATCAAGACTATCAAAACCAAACATATGTGGCCAAAAAATTGCAGGATTACTGCTGCAACAGATTGGTGGGTTAAACCAAAACAAGAAAAGAAAAATAGAGAAAATACATGCAGTCCCCTCATAATTTAAGGACTGTATGTATAAATGAGTAATGTCTAGTACGTGCGCATGTTTCTGTAACAGAAACAAATGCACTACAATTCATAATTTTGACCTCAGGTGTGAAAAAAAATATATTAAAAATTATGATAAATAAATTATATTGAGAGATAAATTAAAAATAAAAATAAAGGAATGGGTCAAAACCTAAGCAATAGAAATAAATGCATATATAAAATGTTTATTTCATATATAATTAGGAAACCATTTCCCTGAAATGAGAGGGCACTCCAAAAAACAGCTAATCAAAAACTCAACATATATCATTAAAGACAGACTTATTACGCTTTTAAAAGGAAAATAAAATCATAAAAAGAAACTGGTGGTGACAAAAAACCTTTACTGCCTAAGAGTTGTCTATAAAGGCGTTAACATCTACATCGATGTTAAGACCAAAGGGGGTATAGGACTTCAATTTATGAACCCAGGCCATCTCTAATTTAGAGATGCTACGTACCAGGACACTCCCCCTCCAATGGGGCTTAAACTTGTCTATCCCCAAAAAGATGGTACCTGTGGGGTCTCGACGGTGAGCTGTCAGGTAATGTTTTGACACAGAGTGTTTTGTGAACCCTCTCCTGATATTATTAATATGCTCGTTTAATCTCACCTGCAGGGGTCTTTTAGTACGGCCCACATACTGCAGGCCACACGGGCACTGCAGCAAGTAAACCACTCCCGTGGTAGAGCATGTGATGAAGGGCTCAATGGTGTAGGACTTGCGTGTACACGTGGAAATAAAATTCATCGTTCTTCTACTCCTACATCCATTCAGCGAACAAACCTGACATCTCCTACATTGGAAATATCCTGTCAGCTCAGAAAAGAAACTAGGCCTCGAAACTGGGGGATCAAAAATATTAGGTGCCACTTTGTCCTTAAGTGAAGGTGCCCCCCTGAACACCACCTGCGGTTTGACTGGCAACATAGATGCCAGCACCCTATCATTTCTGAGGACATGCCAATATTTATTAATAATACGTTTAACCCTAAAATGTTGTCAGGAATAGTCAGTGATAAAAGGGCAACGAAATGAGGCATCAACCGGATCCCTAACTCGCTCCACAAGTAAATCCTTACGGTCCACTTTCTCAACCTGATCCAATGTGCTAGCCACAAAATCTGGGGAATAACCCTTGGCAACAAACCTCTGAGTCAAGATTTGTGCCTGATTCCTAAAGGTGGCAACATCTGTGCAGTTCCGCTTAAGCCGGAGGAACTGGCTCTTAGGCACAGATTTGAGCCATGAAGCATGGTGGCAGCTGTCATGGGGGATAAAGGAGTTCCTATCGGTCGGTTTGAAATATGTAGAAGTGACAAATTGGTTGTTACTAATAGAAATGGTGAGATCTAAAAAATTGATCTGTTCTGGACTAGTTTCATAGTTGAGCTGAATGCCCCTATCGTTGTTGTTAAGAAGGCACATATACTCAGATAGATCAGAGGCTGTGCCATCCCACAGGAGGAGGATATCGTCTATGTAACGAACCCACAAGGCCACCTGAGGCCTTGGCTGGGCATAGAGGACATCCTCCTCCCACCTGGCCATGAAAAGATTCGCCAGGCTAGGGGCGTATTTCGCCCCCATAGCAACCCCCCTATCTTGACGGTAATAATTCCCGTCAAACCAAAAGAAATTGTGCATTGCCGCAAATTCCAACAATAACATAATAAATCAAATTTGTTCATCCGGGAGATTGGACAATCGGTGGAGATGGTCCGATACGGCCTCTAAACCTAATTGGTGGGGGATAACCGTGTAAAGGGAGGTAACGTCAGCCGTTACCAGCAACATCCCTTCCCTTGGTACGTGGTTTGAGAGGAGGTTGATGACATCACGAGTATCTTTAACATAGGACCTCATAGTACGTACCAATGGTTGCAAATAAAAGTCTATGTAGTTGCCCACCCGGGACGTGATGGAATCTATCCCACTGACTATGGGACGTCCCGGGGGGGCAAACAAGACTCTTATGTATTTTCAGTAAATAATAAATAACCGGTACCCTGGGTGCCCTGGGGATCAGAAAAGACTTTTCCTTACTATTCAAAATGCCGGAGCTGTGGCCTCTAGTGACCAGAACCTCCAACTCCATTTTCTAAGTAGCGTTAGGATTAGATGGTAACCGGGTATAGGTCGTGTCATCACCTAGAATACGGTACATTTCATGCATATAATCACTCTTATTCAGAATGACAATCCCACCCCCTTTTATCCGCAGGGCGGATGACGAGTTGTTTGTTATTGCACAAAGACTCAATGCCCGTTTTGTCCTTGCCCATATTGTTTCCCTTAGACAAGATGGCGCTTTTATTCTGTTGTGGCAATGAGATGTTGATGTGTCTATATCAGCGGTGCGTCGGGACGCTGCTCACATCCCGTGACCACGTCCTGTTGTGACGAAACGACGTAGGGAGGAGGAGCTACGTCCCGACGACACAGCGATTCACACACCCGGAAGACACGGGTTACCTTGGAGCCGGCCGGCTTTTTCTCACACGTTTTAAACTACAATGTTTCTGTAAGTGCAACCTTTATTTTTTATTCAATAAAAACGCTGGTTTTATGCTATGTGGAGCACTTTGTTTTTTGCATGGTGACATTTCCATATTTGCTGAGGCTGGTTGGAGAGAGTCCCTGGATTTGGACGCTGAGTGCCTGCTTTAAAGATCCCTGGCTGGGGTTGCAGCCATCCGCTCCCTGGGTCTCCTGTAATTAAGAGACCATTTCTATCTGGTAAGAGGCAGCAATTTTTACAAGAGGTGGAGGTCTGTCTACGCACTCTATTTTTCACCACAGCAAGATTTTGTTATAATATTTCACAGAGCACTTGGAGACAAGCCATTTTCCATGCATGTTAATTTAACACGGATGGACTTATATCATTACTGTCTTTGTTGAGCTATGGACTTTTTTGGGGTTTATTTTCTTTCATTCCTTTATTATTTTCCTTCATTAATTATGGTTTAGTTTTCTTAGTCACAGATTTGTCACAATATTATTCCTATAGATATTTGAGATACTCACCTGTCATTGATTGGGTCATGCAATATTGATTTTTTTTCACACGGACATAGTTAATAATATCTGTGTCCCATTTATTTAATATTATTTTTAGTTCTGTTTATTTTTACAGTGTGTATTACATTGCTCAGCACTCCTCAGCTCAGCACTAAACACTCAGTGATTACTATTCACCCTCATATTCCTATGAGGTTTTTTAGATAGGTCAGTGTATGTCAGGTAGGTCAGTGTATGTCAGGTAGGTCAGTGTAGGTAGGTCAGTGTTTGTTAGGTAGGTCAGTGTATGTAGGTCAGTGTATGTAGGTCAGTAATTGTCAGGTAGGTCAGTGTGGGTCAGGTAGGTCAGTGTATGTAGGTCTGTGGGTCAGGTGGGTCAGTGTCTGTCAGGTAGGTCAGTGTGTGTCAGGTAGGTCAGTGTGTGTCAGATAGCTCAGTATGTGTAGGTCAGTGTATGTAGGTCAGTGTATGTCAGGTAGGTCAGTGTATGTCAGGTCAGTGTATATAGGTCAGTGTATATAGGTCAGTGTGGGTCGTGTGGGTCAGGGTAGGTCAGTGTGGGTCAGGTAGGTCAGTGTATGTAGGTCAGTGTATGTCAGTGTATGTCAGGTAGGTCAGTGTGTGTAGGTCAGTGTTTGTCAGGTAGGTCAGTGTTTGTCAGGTAGGTCAGTGTATGTCAGGTAGGTCAGTGTGTGTGGCTCAGGTAGGTCAGTGTATGTAGGTCAGTATTTGTCAGGTAGGTCAGTGTAGGTCGGTGTATGTAGGTCTGTGTGTCCGGTGGGTCAGTGTGTGTCAGGTAGGTAGGTCAGTGTATGTCAGGTAGGTAGGTCAGTGTATGTCAGGTAGGTCAGTGTGGGTCAGGTAGGTCAGTGTTTGTTAGGTAGGTCAGTGTATGTAGGTCAGTATTTGTCAGGTAGGTCAGTGTGGGTCAGGTAGGTCAGTGTATGTAGATCTGTGGGTCAGTGTATGTCAGGTAGGTCAGTGTATGTAGGTCAGTGTTTGTTAGGTAGGTCAGTGTATGTAGGTCAGTATTTGTCAGGTAGGTCAGTGTATGTAGGTCTGTGGGTCAGGTAGGTCAGTGTATGTCAGGTAGGTCAGTGTATGTCAGGTAGGTCAGTGTGGGTCAGGTAGGTCAGTGTATGTAGGTCAGTATTTGTCAGGTAGGTCAGTGTGGGTCAGGTAGGTCAGTGTATGTGGGTCAGTGTGTGTCAGGTCAGTGTATGTCAGGTAGGTCAGTGTAGGTAGGTCAGTGTATGTCAGGTAGGTCAGTATGTGTAGGTCAGTGTGTGTCAGGTAGGTCAGTGTGGGTCAGGTAGGTCAGTGTATGTCAGGTCAGTGTATATAGGTCAGTGTATGTCAGGTAGGTCAGTGAGGGTCAGGTAGGCCAGTGTGGGTCGTGTGGGTCAGGGTATGTCAGGTAGGGCAGTGTATGTAGGTCAGTGTGGGTCAGGTAGGTCAGTGTATGTAGGTCAGTGTGGGTCAGGTAGGTCAGTGTGTGTATGTCAGGTAGATTACTGTATATCAAGTAGGTCAGTGTAGGACAGTGTATGTCAGGTAGATCAGTGTATGTAGGTCAGTGTGGGTCAGGTAGGTCAGGGTAGGTCGGTGTATGTAGGTCAGTGTGGGTCAGGTAGGTCAGTGTATGTAGGTCAGTGTGGGTCAGGTAGGTCAGTGTGTGTATGTCAGGTAGATTACTGTATATCAAGTAGGTCAGTGTAGGACAGTGTATGTCAGGTAGATCAGTGTATGTAGGTCAGTGTGGGTCAGGGTAGGTCAGTGTTTGTCAGGTAGGTCAGTGTTTGTCAGGTAGGTCAGTGAATGTCAGATAGGTCAGTGTATATAGGTCAGTGTGTGTATGTCAGGTAGGTCAGTGTGGGTCAGGTAGGTCAGTGTGGGTCAGGTAGGTCCGTGTATGTGAGGTAGGTCAGTGTATGTCAGGTAGGTCAGTGTGTGTCAGGTAGGTCAGTGTGTGTGGGTCAGGTAGGTCAGTGTATGTAGGTCAGTGTGTGTATGTCGGGTAGGTCAGTGTATGTCAGGTAGATCAGTGTATGTAGGTCAGTGAATGTCAGGTAGGTCAGTGTGGGTCAGGTAGGTCAGTGTATGTAGGTCAGTGCATGTCAGGTAGGTCAGTGTATGTAGGTCAGTGCATGTCAGGTGGGTTAGGTAGGTCAGTGTGGGTCAGGTAGGTCAGTGTAGGTCAGTATGTGTCAGGTAGGGCAGTGTGTGTCAGGTAGGTCAGTGTATGTAGGTCAGTGTATGTCAGGTAGTTCAGTGTAGGTAGGTCAGTGTGTGTATGTCAGGTAGGTCAATTTAGTGGTCAGCATTGATGGGCACTGTTAAGCCAGGCAGCAACCAACAAGTCAGCCTACCCCCCACCACAGAACCCCTCCACCCAACCAAAAAAACCCAGTGCCAATAGAGGCCCCCCCCGTGTTGGCTTTGGACTTCGGGCTGAAGCCCCTGGTCTTTTTGCCACCTAGCAATGCCCCTGGGCCTGACTCTGCTTGAGTGTGTTGGACCTCCTTATCCTCCCTTAGGAACGCTGTATACAGTTTGCACCCAAGTTGTAATACACCAGTTAGATATGTATGTCCCAATTAATGATGTTCTCCAAATTCATATCCAGAATCGGAACCCCATTGAAATCAATAGGAGCTAAGCTTTATTCAGCAATTGCTATTTTCCAAGCTAAAAATCAAGAGACTGACAACAAAATGGTATAAGAGCCAAAGGAAAAACATTTTTTAATAGTTATAGTTGAACAAAGAGAGGCCATTTTGGAGCAACTAAAAAAGGTAGCACAAATAATATTCTCCTTTTAAATGGCATGCTTGGGGAATGCTTAAAGTGGTTGTTGACCCACTCTGCTAACTTCACATAATCTTCTTTGTCTCGTTATGCTAGATGCTCCTGTGTCTGTGGTTTATTAAAAAAAAAAGCAGTTTATACCTGTTTTCAGAGCGCCGATCGACGCTCACATGACCCGCCGCCACTCTGCTCTCCCCGTCTGAAAGCTGCAGTGGACATCAGTCAGGAGGAGAGAGCCGGCGAGTTATGTGAGCGCTGATCGGCGCTCTGAAAACCGGTATAAACTGCATTTTTTATTTTTTTTTATAAATCAGAGACAGGAGCATCTAGCATAACAAGACAAAGCGGATTATATAAGATATTCAAAGTTATTTCAGCAGCAGGAGGGGAGGGGGTGGGCACTTGACACAGAGCAGACAGGCGGGGAGAGAAGACTAAAGGAGAGACAGCAGAGCTGCGGATGACTGAGGCCCGTAAACTGACTAGGCATGTGCATTTCGTTTCGTTCCAAATCGAAATTCGGACAAATTTTTCATTATTCGGAAATTCGGATGCATCCGAATTTCTGAATTACAAAAGTAAAGAATTTAAACGAATCCGAAAAAAAACGAACGAATTCGAAAACATATTCGAATCGAATTCGAAAACATATTCGAATCGAATTCGAAAACATATACGAAGCAAATTCGAAAACATATTCGAATCGAATTCGAAGACAAATTTGAATCGAATTCGAAAACAAATTTGAATAGAATTCGAAAAAAATAGAAAACGTTTTTCTAAAAAAAACAATAAGATAGAATATAAAATAATAAAGCAATAGAATTTTTTTTTATTATTCTCTTCTCTTGTTTTTTTATGCTTTTCTTTTCTATTATTTTATATTCTATAATAGTCTTTTTAATTCAAATTCAAATTCATTCTATACGAAATTCGAATTTCGGAACATGGCTTCTGAAGTTTGAATTTCGTATAGAATGAATTTGAATTTGAATAGAAAAGATTAGAACAGAAAATAATAGAAAAGAATAGACTAGAAAAACAATAGAACAGAATAGAAGAAAATATAATATATATATTATATTTTCTTCTATTCTGTTCTATTGTTTTTCTAGTCTATTCTTTTCTATTATTTTCTATTCTATTCTAATCTTTTATATTCAAATTTGATTTCGGTCTATATGAAATTCAAATTTTGGAAGATGTTTTATATATATTCTATGCTATTCTTTTCTATGCTTTTCTAAACTTTTCCATTCGAATTTGAATTCATTCTTTACAAAATTCGATTTTCGGAAGATGGCTTCTGAAAGTGGAATTTCGTATAGAATGAATTCGAATTTGAATAGAAAAGATTAGAATAGAAAATAATAGACTAGACAAACAATAGAACAGAACAGAATAAAATATAATATATATATTTTATTCTATTCTGTTCTATTGTTTTTCTAGTCTTTTCTCTTCTACTCTATTCTAATCGTTTCTATTCAAATTCAAATTCATTTTATAAGAAATTCAAATTTCGGAAGATGGTTTTATATATATATATATATATATATATATATATATATATATATATATATATATTTATATATATATATATATATATATATATATATATATTTATATATATATATATATATATATATTATATATATATATATATATATATATATATATATATATATATATATATATATATATATATATATATATATAATATATTTTTTTTATTTTTTTTCTATGCTGGTCTATTGTTTTTCTAATCTTTTCTATTTGAATGCGAATTCATTCTATACGAAATTTGAATTTCTGAAAATGGTTATACAGAAACAGAATGAAATCGAATTCTAATAGAAAAGACTAGAACAGAAAAACAATAGAACAGAATGGAAATATATATATATATATATATATATATATATATATATATATATATAAAACCATCTTCCGAAAATGGAATTTGGTACAGAATGAATTCAAATAGAAAAGATTAGAAAAACAATAGACCAGCATAGAAAAAAAATATATATATATATATTATAATATATATATTATATATATATATATATATATATATATATATATATATATATATATATATATATATATATATATATATATAGAAAAAAATATAAAATATTCTATTCTAATCTTTTCTATTCAAATTCATTCTGTACCAAATTCCAATTTCGGAAGATGGTTTTATTTATTTATATATATATATATATATATATATATATATATATATATTATACACATATATATATATTTCTTTCTGTTCTGTTCTACTGTTCTATTGTTTTTCTATTCTATTCTTTTTTATTAGAATTTGATTTCATTCTATTTCTATATAACCATTTTCCGAAATTCGAATTTTGTATAGAATGAATTTGAATTCAAATAGAGAAGATTAGAATACAATAGAAAATAATAAAAAACCAATAGAACAGAATAGAAAAAAATTTGAATTCATTCTATACGAAATTCGAATTTCAGCAGCCATCTTCCAAAATTCGAATTTCGTATAGAATGAATTCAAATTCGAATAGAAAAGTTTAGAAAAGAAAAAAAAAGAATAGCATAGAAAAACAATGAACCAGAATAGAAAAAAATATAATATATATATATAATATTTTATTCTCTTCTGTTCTATTGTTTTTCTAGTCTATTCTATTTCTATTTTTTTCTATTCTAATCTTTTCTATTCAAATTCAAATTCATTCTATACGAAATTCTAATTTTAGAAGCCATCTTCCGAAATTCCAATTTCGCATAGAATTAATTCAAATTTGAATAGAAACGTTTAGAATAGAATAGAAAAGAATAGCATAGAAAAACAATGGAACAGAATAGAAAAAAAATATAATATATATATAACCATCTTCCGAAATTGGAATTTGGTACAGAATGAATTCGAATTCGAATAGAAAAGATTAGAATACAATATATTATGTTTTTTTCTATTCTGTTCTATTGTTTTTCTATGCTATTCTTTTATATTTTATATTCTATCCTAATCCTTTCTATTGGAATTCGATTTCATTCTATACAAATTTAAAATTTCGCAAAATGGTTATATATAGTTTACTTTTTCAAATTAAGTTAATGTTTTTTCGAATGTGGTAGAATTTTTTCGAATTTGACAGTTTTTTCGAATGTGGTAGAATTTTTTCGAATTTTATAGTTTTCGCGAATGTGGTAGAATTTTTTCGAATGTGACAGTTTTTTTTCGAATGTGGTAGAATTTTTTCGAATGCGGTCAAATTTTTTCAAATTCGAAAACGAAACGAATTCCGAAAACGAATGTAACGAATGCAACGAATTTAACTAAACGAATTTAGTTAAGTAACGAATCGAAACGAAACGAAACTAAACTAATTTTTTCATCCTGCACATGTCTAAAACTGACCACGGTGTCAGGGCTCAGCAGTCATGATAAAATGTGGTCAGTTTACATAGAGGAGGGCAGGACCAGGCAGGATCAGCCAGGTATTTCAGATGTTACAGGGGGCCAAATTTATACAGCACAAGCACTGTGTTGTATAATATGCTTTAAAGGAACAGGATCTTCTTTTTTTTTTTTTTTTTTAGGGTAACAATGCTTTAAAGCTGTGCATGGAATTACCGAACATTAAATGTAAATAAACCAGTAAGCACTGAGAGACTAAACAGGGTTTGGTGGCAGGCTGGAAGGAAGAGCTGCTAGGTCAAAACAGTCTGATCCTCAGGCAACTAGATATACACAGGCAAAGCTTTTTGTGTGGGGGTAGAGCTTCATATAATTTCTACCCTTCAGCGGTACTAATCCCCTACATGATACATCTCAAAAATATAAAGGGTTATGTGGGACTTTGGATGTACCTCCTAGGGCAGGGCTTAAAATTTCAAGTCCTGAGCTACTAGCCAGGCCTTAAGAGTTACCACCAGTTGCCCCACTCAGCCCCTACCCTGCCCTGCCCCTAAACACCCCCCCTCATCACAGATCCCCTCCCCATTAAATACCCCTCCTTATCACAAACCCTCCCTATCACAGACTCCTCCCATCACAGATCCCCCCCTCATCACAGATTCTCCCTCCTATCACAGATACCCCCCATCACTGTGCTCCCTTAATATTACAGACTGTCCCTTCCATAACATTGCATAACTACCCTCTCCCCACACTGCCCTACATTATTCACACAAGACAGAAACAGGGGCGCTGCAAGGATTTTTGTCTACTTGGGCCAGTGTTTCTCAACTCCAGTCCTCAAGGCGCCCCAACAGTTCATGTTTTTAGGATTTCCCTCAGATGAAATGGCTGTGGTAATTACTAAGGCAGGGAAACTTATCAAATCACCTGTGCAAAATAATGGAAATCCTGAAAACATGACCTGTTGGGGCGCCTTGAGGATTGGAGTTGAGAAACACTGACTTGTTAAAAGTTCATTTTGGGGCCCCCCCAACCATTTGGCACCTCCTCCCCACACCATACACCCGCCACACCCACTATTGTGACAGGAGAGGGGGCAGTGTGACAAGTGGGGGTCAGTGTTACAGGAGGACATCTGGACACACTCAAGCTCTGGGCACATGTGTAGGTGGGGCACAGCAATATGCTGTGCTTATTTGCTTGCTACAGGGAGAGAGAAGTCTCTTGGCACAGTGGCAGAAAGTCTCCCTTACCCTACATAGCAGGCCAGCCGGTGTAGTCTGGAATAAAGAAGTGGGAGCTGGAGTCAGGGGGCGGAGCTGACGCAGCAGTTCAGCACAGAAGAGGTAAGGTTTCCTCCTGCTGTCCGCAGCTGCAAAACAAGACACTGCCAACCGTCCTAGCAAGCTCTAGTCTTTTATCACATCTGTCTGACTCTGCTGGCACAAGTGTGGATTGGGCTCCGCTTTTCATGGGCACCACCCCCCTCCGATGCAGCTGTACAGCTGATCTGCTTCCGGCGGTGCCCACCTTAAGCCCCCCCCCCACGATACGGCTCCACACTTATTTACAGCTTGTTTACACTCACCAAATGCGAGCAGGCAAGTGGGAATTTTGAGGGCTGTCCTAGGGTATAATGAATAAGTGCAAATTCTATGTATAAAAAAAAACATTTTATTAAAGAAATCACAAATATATAAAAATGTTTTTTAAAACATATCCATTGGTCAGCCATCCAAGATGGTTACTTTCCTGGCCTGAGAATCTGTTTTATTGGGCCAACGCGTTTTGGGGGCAGACCTTCAATAGGGCCTCGGATATTATTAAAACATACTGTAACAACATACATAGATGCATATAAATCAATATTGAATAGCATATTAAATCATTATCATTAAACACAGAATATATATTATATAATATCAACCATGAATTATCAAGAGGATGGGTAAAGTAAATATTTTATAGCCAAATATTGATATCTATCAAACGTATTACCATTGTTTAGCAACTTAGGCATAGTCTGTGTCGCCAGTATGGCGAAAAAGTGTGGAATACAAGATTGTATTTTCTGTCAGAACAAAGACATAGCGGCCACCAGGCCAGACGGGACTGGTGGCGCCAGCCACAGAGCCGGCCATGGAGTGGGAGGTGGCCACTAAGTCTTTGTTCTGACAGATTCGGTGAGTTTTGAGGATACGCCTGGTAGGTTTGATCTTCAGGGCTTTCTTATGTGTATGTTGGTCTTGCTGATGGGTGCATGATCTCTATTTGTTATCAGATGGGACACTGTAGGTGGCCTGGGGGATGCTATTGATTTAATGTGTCCGCATTCATCATGGCTTCACGACATTGTTCCTTCATCACTTTTAAGAAATGGTTCCGGATTGGTCTGTTGCTACCCTCTACATTCTGTGGAAGGAGCATATGAATGACATTTAAGGTAAACCTAACCTGTATATGTATTTGATTGAGACCTTTATGTATCCTTGATATATTTCTTTCCTCATTCTGTAAATAAATGCATGAAAGGGTGGTGATAGAGAGCCTGTCAGGCCTGTGGGGAACAACCCAGTCCTTCACCTGTCTTCGTAATGAAATTCCAAAATTGAGACATAGGTCTAATGGGGAAGGAACAAGAGAAAAAGGGTGAAGAAAAAGGGGGGAAAGCATGGGGGGGAGACAAGGGGAGAAAAACTAAAAGAGGGGAGGTTGTGGGGAAAGTGAAAACACAGAATGGTACAGATCGAAAGCCTGTGGTGAACAGACCACAATTTTAGAGAGCTTGAGCAGGCTTTTATCTTTTGAAAAGAAAATAGTGTTTGTTTAGACTCAGCCAATGGAAATAGCATACAGGTTTGCAGCACAGCTAGATAGCCTATTTAAAAAAGCTGCAATTTCTGAGAGATTGAGTAGGGAACCAGTAATAGTCACTCTCCTTAACCCCTTGAATCCTAGCATTAGGGATTCCATACATGGTAAATTACTGGAGACAGAGGAACCCGAGCCCTTGTGGTTCCTACCCCCCAGGCACATAATGCTCCCAGGGTTTAGGAGTCATGAAACACAACCCTGGAAGACTGTCCCAAGTTATTTTCAGCCTTAAAGTGGTTGTAAACTCTCCCCCACTTTGTCCCATGTGAATCAGCATAAAAAAACCTAATGGACACTGCTTGTAGATATCTCCTTACTTGCATAGTATTGTTGTAATCCTTTTTGTTCTTTAGAATGACGTCACTGAGCATGCCCATATCTCCCATGATTTACGGCACACTCTGCTTGTCTATCTATTATCAGGACTTCCTATGGCACAACACTGAAATCCCACGAGACTGCATAATCACTCAGAGCTTCCTACTACTCCCCATGTGACCATGTGACATCACATGGAGTGGAACAAAAAGGCATCAGACAGCATTACTGCCGTCTTATCAGCTGAAGCTGATAAGACTGACATAGGCAAACACTAGATAATCGGCACAAGTAAATACTATGAAATAAAACAAGTCAGCTATGAGCAGGGAAGCAGGGTTGCCATAGAAACATTGGATTGAGAAGGAGGCTTGGTTAACAGTACAGCAAAGTGCTCAATGTAAGGGTGGAAATACACTCTACTGTGGACTCAGAAAACAATACTTAAGATGGCGCTGCCTTACCCCTGGGTTTCTTTAAACAGTAAGTAATATGCAATTTGGGCTGGATTACAGTGGCTATAGTTTGATAATTACTTATTATAATGGACTAAATGAAAAGAAGCATCAGAGTGGGAGAGTTTACTTTCTCTATAATGTCCCCACAGGAATCATACTTCTCCTTCTGTGCCTGCTGTGGCCTCACACAGACAGCTTCTGAATATAGCGGTCCCTGAGATTCAAGGAATTCCTCCTGTTCCTCCTGCTGCTCTCTGACTCTAGTGCCCTGTCCACGATGCCACTTAGTGTGTGCTCTAGCAGGAACACGACTGGTACAGTGTCACTAATAGAGATGGGCCGAACTACCTCCTTTTTGGTTTGCACCACAACTCTCGAACATCTCAAAAGTTCGGCTTAAAGTAAAACCATAAAAATTACATTTTTTTTTTACATATGGTGCCTGGGGGGGTCCCCTTAGTTTGCCTGTAAGGTGGCGTATCTGTACTGTGTATAGAACCTCCTGCAGAAAAACTGACATTTCTAAAGTAAAAATTACTTTAAATTGATATTTCCTGCAAGCTTTCTTTATTTAGTAAACAACGGCTTGGGGAGCCAGTCTGTATGATGAGGCTACATTTTAGTGCACTCAGAATAAGATTAGAGATTTTTTTGGATATATTTTGGTTTCTCTTTGGGAGACTTTTATTTATTTTATTATTTATTTATTTCAGGTACTTTTATAGCACCGTCAATTTACTCAGCGTTTTACATATACATTGTACATTCGCATCAGTCCCTGCCCTCAAGGAGCTTACAATCTAAGCTCCCTAACTCACATTTATACATACACATACTAGGGTTAATTTAGACAGGATCCAATTAACCTACCAGCATGTCTTTGGAGAGTGGGAGGAAACCAGAGTACCCAGAGGAAACCCACCTGGCAAAGGGAGAACATGCAAATTCCAGGCAGGTAGTGTCATGGTTGGGATTCAAACCAGTGAACCTTTTGCTGCTAGGTGAAAATGCTAACCACTACACCACTGTTCTGCCCCTTTGGATGGAAATACAGTGGAACCTTGGATTACAAGCATAATCCGTTCCAGGAGAATGCTTGTAATCCAAAGCACTCGCATATCAAAGCGAGTTTCCCCATAGAAGTCAATGGAAATGAAGATAATTTAGTTCCACATTGACTTCTATTGCATGCAATACTGCATGTGGCCAGAGGTGGGGGGCACCGGAGAGACTCCAAAATACTCAGAAACCGCTCGGATGCACTCGGAAAGGCTCAAAAACATTTGGGAACTTAGTATTTCTGAGTGTTTCTGAGCGGCTCTGAATGGCTTTGTGTCACCAGCGCCTCCGCACCTCTGGCCAAATGCAGTACTGCACACCACAGAGGCTTAAATTTTGCTCATTTCGCGAGACAACATTCTCAAACTGAGTCAGGATTTTGCACCACTATGATCAAGCCTTATGTGAAGAAGCCAAATTATAGTACCCTCAGGCCAAGGGTAACAGTTTTTTTTTTAGATGAAGTCTGGTGTCTCTTTCACAGACTTTGGTTAGAAGTAAGTGTGGAAAAATTGGGCTTTGGGTGTTGGTGGTGCCTTCACACCGTAACCTTCTAGAGGTACTCTTGATTAAAGCAAAAATTGGCTTTGCTGTAAAAAAAATAATTTGACACCAAATTTATGAAGGCATGAGAAGAAGAGTCCTCGGGGGTCACTGAGAATCACAGTATATGGAACTGCCTCCTCCCAGGCACGTACTACTCCCAAGGTTTCTGGGGACTGAAAACCATCTCTTAAGGTTTGACGTGTCTTCCCTTGCTTTAATGCCTCCAAAACTGCCAGAATCCTCTTTCTCTGCATAAAGCAGGCCTTCAGAGGTAAGGAAGTCCTCCTCTTCCTCCTGCTGCTCTGCCTCAAGTGCCCTGTCCATAATGCCATGCAGAGTCTGCTCCAGCAGGAACACAAGAGGGATTGTTTCACTGATGCATGCATTGTCACGGCTCACTATCCTTGTCCCCTCCTTAAATGGTGACAGTACAGTGCATACATCCTAAAGGATCCCAAAAGCATCAGCAGTAGGGATGAGCTTCGAGTTCGAGTCGAACTCATGTTCGACTTGAACATTGGCTGTTTGCAAGTTCGCCGAACAGCGAACAATTTGGGGTGTTCGGGGCAAATTTGAATGCCGCAGAACACCCTTTAAAAGTCTATGGGAGAAATCAAAAGTGCTAATTTTAAAGGCTTATATGCAAGTTATTGTCATAAAAAGTGTTTGGGGACCCGGGTCCTGCCCCAGGGGACATGAATCAATGCAAAAAAAGTTTTAAAAACGGACGTTTTTTCAGGAGCAGTGATTTTAATAATGCTTAAAGTCAAACAATAAAAGTGTAATATCCCTTTAAATTTCGTACCTGGGGGGTGTCTATAGTATGCCTGTAAAGGGGCGCATGTTTCCCGTGTTTAGAACAGTCTGACAGAAAAATGACTTTTCGAAGGAAAAAAACCCATTTAAAACTACCCGCGGCTATTGCATTGCCGACAATACACATAGAAGTTCATTGATAAAAATGGCATGGGAATTCCCCACAGGGAAACCCCCGAACCAAAATTTTTTTAAAAAATGACGTGGGAATCCCCCTAAATTCCATACCAGACCCTTCAGGTCTGGTATGGATATTAAGGGGAACCCCAGCCAAAATTTAAAAAAAAATGACGTGGGGTTCCCCCTAAATTCTATACCAGACCCTTCAGGTCTGGTATGGATTTTAAGGGGAACCCCGCGCCAAAAAAAAAAAAACGGCGTGGGGTCCCCCCAAAAATCCATACCAGACCCTTATCCGAGCACGCAACCTGGCAGGCTGCAGGAAAAGAGGGGGGGACGAGAGTGCGCCCCCCCTCCTGAACCGTACCAGGCCACATACCCTCAACATTGGGAGGGTGCTTTGGGGTAGACCCCAAAACACCTTGCCCCCATGTTGATGAGGACAAGGGCCTCATCCCCACAACCCTGGCCAATGGTTGTGGGGGTCTGCGGGCGGGGGGCTTATCGCAATCTGGAAGCCCCCTTTAACAAAGGGGAACCCCCAGATCCCGCCCCCCCCTGTGTGAAATGGTAAGGGGGTACTTACCCCTACCATTTCACTAAGAAAGTGTTAAAAATGACAAGAGACAGTTTTTGACAATTCCTTTATTTAAATGCTTCTTCTTTCTTCTATCTTCCTTCATCTTCTTCTGGTTCTTCTGGCTCTTCTGGTTCTTCCTCCGGTGTTCTTGTCCAGCATCTACTCCGCGGCGTCTTCTATCTTCTTCTCCTCGGGCCACTTCGCACCCATGGCATGGAGGGAGGCTCCCGCTCTTCTCTTCATCTTCTTCTTCATCCTCTTCTCTTCTTCCTTCTTCTCTTCTTCTCTTCTTCATTTTCTTCTCCGGGCCGCTCCGCATCCATGCTGGCATTAAGGGAGGCTCCCGCTGTGTGATGGCGTCTCCTCATCTGACGGTTCTTAAATAACGGGGGGCGGGGCCACCCAATGACCCCGCCCCTTCTGACGCACGGGACATGAAGGGACTTCCCTGTGGCATTCCCCGTGACATCACAGGGAAGTCCCATCAAGTCACTGTGCGTCAGAGGGGGGCGGGGTCACTGGGTGGCCCCGCCCCCCGTTATTTAAGAACCGTCAGATGAGGAGACACCATCACACAGCGGGAGCCTCCCTCCATGCCAACATGGATGCGGAGCGGCCCGGAGAAGAAAATGAAGAAGAGAAGAAGGAAGAAGAGAAGAGGATGAAGAAGAAGATGAAGAGAAGAGCGGGAGCCTCCCTCCATGCCATGGGTGCAGAGCGGCCCGAGGAGAAGAAGATAGAAGACGCCGCGGAGGAGATGCTGGACGAGAACGCTGGAGGAAGAACCAGAAGAGCCAGAAGAACCAGAAGAAGATGAAGGAAGATAGAAGAAAGAAGAAGCATTTAAATAAAGGAATTGTCAAAAACTGTCTCTTGTCATTTTTAACATTTTTGACAGTTTTTTTAGTGAAATGGTAGGGGTAAGTACCCCCTTACCATTTCACACAGGGGGGGGCTGGGATCTGGGGGTCCCCTTGTTAAAGGAGGCTTCCAGATTCCGATAAGCCCCCCGCCCCCAGACCCTCACAACCACCGGCCAGGGTTGTGGGGATGAGGCCCTTGTCCTCATCAACATGGGGACAAGGTGTTTTGGGGGCTACCCCAAAGCACCCTCCCAATGTTGAGGGCATGTGGCCTGGTACGGTTCAGGAGGGGGGGCGCACTCTCGTCCCCCCTCTTTTCCTGCGGCCTGCCAGGTTGCGTGCTTGGATAAGGGTCTGCTATGGATTTTTGGGGGGACCCCACGCCGTTTTTTTTTTGGCGCGGGGTTCCCCATAAAATCCATACCAGACCTGAAGGGTCTGGTATAGAATTTAGGGGGAACCCCACGTCATTTTTTTTTAAATTTTGGCCGGGGTTCCCCTTAATTTCCATACCAGACCTGAAGGGCCTGGTATGGAATTAAGGGGGACTCCCACGTCTTTTTTTTTTAAATTTTGGTTCGGGGTTTCCCTGTGGGGAATTCCCATGCCGTTTTTATCAATGAACTTCTATGTGTATTGTCGGCAATGCAATAGCCGCGGTTAGTTTTAAATGACTTTTTTTCCTTTAGAAATGTAATTTTTCTGTCAGACTGTTCTAAACACGGGAAACATGAGCCCCTTTACAGGCATACTATAGACACCCCCCAGCTACGAAATTTAAAGGGATATTACACTTTTATTGTTTGACTTTAAGCATTATTAAAATCACTGCTCCTGAAAAAACGGCCATTTTTAAAACTTTTTTTTGCATTGATCCATGTCCCCTGGGGCAGGACCCGGGTCCCCAAACACTTTTTATGACAAAAACTTGCATATAAGCCTTTAAAATTAGCACTTTTGATTATTCATGTTCGTGTCCCATAGACTTTAACGGTGTTCGCGTGTTCGAGTGAACTTTTTTCCTGTTCGCGTGCGAACACCCCCCTGTTCTGGTGCGAACCGAACAGGGGGGTGTTCGGCTCATCCCTAATCAGCAGCCATTGTCATGGGGAAAAAAAGCAGAGGTGCTCTGAGCCTATCCTTGTGCCATATTCACACAGGTACTCATTGACAGGCCTCTGCTGCATGTACAGCCGCTGCAGCATTTCCAAAGTTAATTTGCACCTGGTGGGCATGTCACAAATCAGGCGGTTTACGGGCAGGTGCAATTCCTGCTGAATTTCAGCCAACTGAACACTGGCTGTGTATGACCGCCTGAAATGGCTATAGACTATTCTGGCCTGACTTGCAAACCTGGGTACCTGTTTGGCATGGCACATGTCAACTTTCCCTGTCTAAGGGTGGGCAGAAGGTTAGTGCCATTATCACATGACACCATTCCTGGTTTAGGCTTCCGTGGTGTGAAACACCTCTGGGCCTGCCCATGCAGAGCTGAAAGAATCTCTGCTCCAGTGTGACCTTTGTCCTCTAGACAGACCAGCTGAAGCACTTCATGGCATCTTTTAGCCTGACTCGTTGAGTGGCCCTATAGGGGGTACTGGAGGTTCATAGGTGTCAGAGGCAATTAATCAGACCGAGACAGAAGTACAGTTAAATCACACTTGTTTAATAATAAAAGTAAATAGAACAAACGTAGTCAAAATATAGCCAAAGTTTGGTAACCGGGACAGATAGTCAGACAAGCCAGAAAGTCAGGAAGCCAGGGAACAGGGTAGTGTGACTGCAAGCAGGATCTGGAGCCAGAAGGAATGTCAGCCAAGCAAGTCTTTAACAGGAACGCAGGTGAAAGTCTCCGTGATGTTGACCAAGGCGAAAACAGAGATCATCTGGGCTGGACGGCTTAAGTAGGCACGACTGACGAGCAGGATATCATCAACAGGTGAGTCACTGTGGAGAGATAGGAGCTGGCAATTAGCTGACAGCTGAGTAGCCAGCTCATAGAAGGAAGGGCTGAGCCCAGCCCTGAAAGTACCCTCTCCTCAATGACCCCTCCCCCTTGGAGGACCACCAGGCTTGAGGGGAAAACGTCTATGGAAATCACAAAATCACGAAGGAGGACAGGAGCATGTACGTCCGAGGATTAGACCCAAGAGCGTTCTTCCGGACCGTACCCTTTCCAATGCACCAGGTACTGTATGCGCCCATGGAACCTACAGGAGTCAACAATGGACTGTACTTCATACTCCTCATGGTTCTCAACCTGTACAGGGTGAAGATGAGGCACTGAGGTGGTAAAGCGGTTGCAGACCACAGGTTTTAATAAGGAGACATGAATAGTCATGGAAGGTTGGAAACCATAGTTAGCCATAAACGGGGACAATCGGGAAGGAGAATTCAATGCACTATTGTGAGCAAACTTCGCCCATGGTAAGAGGTCTGACCAGTTGTTATGATGGTCAGAAATATAGCAACGTAGGAATTGCTCCAAGGACTGATTGGCTTGTTCTGCGGCCCCATTAGTCTGTGGTTGATACACAGACTAGAAAGCAAGCTGAATACCCAACTGTGCACAAAAAGCTCGCCAGAACCGGGACGCAAACTGACTACCCCTGTCTGAGACAGTCACCTTGGGCAGCCCATGTAAGCAAAAGATCTCCCGAGTAAAAATGGAATCCAGTTCCTTAGAAGTGGGCAACTTCTTAAGTGGAATATAATGAGACATTTTCGAGAACCGGTCAACCACCATAAGGATAACTGTGTTGCCCTGGGAGTTGGGTAACTCCACAATAAAATCCATAGACAGGTGGGTCCAGGGTCTCTCTCCATTGGGTATGGGTTGTAGGAGGCCCACTGGGAGGTGTCGGGGAGTCTTACTCTGAGCACACACGGAACAGGTAGCTACGAAGGCGGTTACATCAGCACATAGACTAGGCCACCAGAATTGTTGGGAAATGGCCCAAAACAGTTGATTCTTCCCAGGGTGGCCAGCAGCCTTGGAAGAATGGTAAATCTGGAGCACGGCAGTACAGAGACACTCTGGGGCAAAGCAGCGGTCACAAGGTTTCTCAGGAGGAGCATAGACCTGAGCAGCAAGAATTTTGTCACCCAAAGGAGAAGTGAGACTGGTGCGAACCATAGCCAGAACACGATCAGGAGGAGTCACAGGAACCGGAACCAACTCCATCTTGGAAGTAGAGGAAAATTGTTGTGACAAAGCGTCAGCCCTTACATTCTTAGTACCGGGTAAGAATGAGACAATGTAAATTAAACTAGACAAGAAAAGAGCCCATCACACACTTCTGGGAGAGAGGCGTTTAGCCTCAGACAAGATTGTGAGATTCTTATGGTCAGTAAGAATGAAAACCGTCACAGTGGTACCTTCGAGGAGATATCTCCATTCTTTCAGGGCTAAAATGATCACTTATGCCGCGTACACACGGTCGGACTTTTCGTCTACAAAAGTCCGACGGACTAAAGCTGGCTGACAATCCGATCGTGTGTGGGCTTCCCTGGACTTTCAGCGGACTTTCAGCGGACTTTTGCAGCCTCAAATCTGACAGACTTTAGATTTGAAACATGCTTCAAATCTTTACATCGTAACTACGCCGGACCCAGAAATCCGCTAGTCTGTATGCTAGTCCGACGGACAAAAAAACGACGCATGCTCATAAGCAAAAACTAAACGGAAGCACTCGGTCTAGTAAAACTAGTGCTCGTATTGTAGGTAGCACATTCCTCACGCTGCAAAATCTGTGATCGGTGAATGCAGCGCATTAATGTCTTCTTTACTAATGCTATAAAGAACGAAGATGTTTTGCTGTTCATATTCAAACAGAGTTCTCCCAAACTGATTTCTGGATTCTTTTTCTCTTTGATCTCATGAATGATATAGTATGCTTTTTAAAAACAATGTCTCCATACTAATAACAATTTTTACACTTGTTTTTTTTTGGTGGAGTCATCTTTTATTGTACATTTTATCCAGATGTTTATTTTATGATTGTTGTCGAACTTATTTTATGTTTATCTAGTTTTTTATTTTTTTGTTTTTTTGGTGTTTGTAAAGTTACCACAAAGAACCATTTTGTTTTTTTTTATTTATTTTTTTGGGTGTTTGTAAAGTTACCACAAAGAACCATTTTGTTTGTTTTTTTGTTTTTTTTGGGTGTTTGTAAAGTTACCACAAAGAACCATTTTGTTTTTTTTAATTTTTTTTTTGGTGTTTGTAAAGTTACCACAACGAACCATTTTGTTTTTGTTTTTTGTTTTTTTTGTGTTTGTAAAGTTACCACAAAGAACCATTTTTTTGTTGATCGTGATTTTTTCTTTTTTGTATATAAAGTTAACACAAAGAACCGTTTTTGGTTATGTATCTTTTTTTTTTTTTAAGTTACCACTAGAACATTATTAACATTATTAATGTATTTTTTGTGTGTTTTTCAACCTCAATGAGATTGTTGTCCCTTGTTAATTTGACATTGTGTCTAAAATCAATGATTTAAAATAAAACACATAAAGTCTTTTCATAAACTCAAATATCCATTTATTCATGGTCTAAATAAAATAAAGAGGAAGTCAAGGCTGGAAAGTCTGTGGACAAGAAAATTGGGATCTTGAGGAGTCCATATAAGAGGGAGCACAACCTGGTCCAGGAATCCCAGAGATCAACAGCACCAGCAGATGATATAGATGTCCCCAGACTGTGGTACTACAACAGCCTGCGTCTTCTGTCAGACCAGACTGAACCCAGGTGATCACTTTCTTCTCTTCCCTGCAGCCTTTCCTCCATGCTGCCCTGCACCCTTCCCTGCAGCCTTCCCTGCAGCCTTCTTTGGAGGCTGTGGCTCTGGCATTTGAGTTGTGGCAGAAGGAGAAGGAGGAGGAGGAGGAGGAGGAGGGGGTGCTGCCTCGTGTAGTTGGGTGTTTCTGGTTAGCGTGCCCTGCAGCCCCTTCTGGATTGTTTCCCCAAACAGTCTCTCACAAATGAGGCGTTGCTCCCACTTCATTTTAGGAAGCCTGCTGGCTAAGTAGCAGCCATAGGACTCTTCCGCTTCGGGGGGGCTCCTTAAAAAATGGGTGGCCTCTCGCATGAGGCGCAGGGATGCCTCCTGTGTCACTGTCCCCTTCCTGGCCCTTTTTTTTGGAAGGCGGAGGGGAGGCACTTGTGATTCTGTCAGGCTCCTACTGGGCCCAGCCACCTCACTGGGCCCAGCCACCTCCTGCCTGACACTGGGCCCAGCCTCCTCCAGGATGATGCTGAATCCAGCCTCCTCTAGGCTGTCCATGGGCCCGGTCTCCTCCTGCCTGTTACTTTCCCCACATTCCTCCTGGATGGCCTCATCCTGTGTATAAAAAAAGGACATAGTTTTAGTATATTTTTTTGGGTTCATCAATGACACACGATTTGCTTCTCATGACTAGCAAATTCAATGTGAATACATCTCTTAATAAAAGAGTCTAGAAATCAGACACCCTAATTTTTTGAAGCAGGTGACAAACATATTTAGCCACTACTGTCAATTGATATGTATACATCATTTTTCGGGGAAAATTATTTGAATCAATTATAACATCCAGTTAACATAATTAATATTAGGACAGTAAATATTTGTGAAATTAATTTACCTGACTCCAGATGGTCATATCCGGTTCATCCAGGATGGAAGACCCAGCTTGGTCTTCATAAGCCTCTGCTGGGGTGGAGGGAAGGGTGCATGGAAGGGTGCATGGAAGGGTGGAGGGAAGGGTTGAAAGTGATGCCCTGGCTTCAGTCTGGTCATCAAGAAACCGTAGTTTATTGTAGTACCACAGCCTGGGTACATAAACATCATCTGCTGATGCTCCTGATCTCATGGATTCCTGGATCTTGTTATGCTCCTATATGCTCTTATACATGTTCCTCAAGATCCCAATTTTCTTTAACAATGTCTCCATTGTTGCTTCCAGGATGGTCGCCTGGACAAATGACAGAAGTCTCGCCAGCATTGACTTCCTGACATGCTTTAAATAATATTGAGGGTGTCTCACCTCCCACAAATTCCTGATTTCTCTATATTTTTCTATAAAAGCTGTCAAAAAATCAGGATCCTTAAATTGTGCATTCATAATGTCTGTAAAAGATAAAGACACAAGACAAAAACACTTATTATGTTTCTGCTAAGCCCTCATCATCTTATCCCTATGTAGGCCTCATCAATCTGTCAAGCCATATAGGCCGCTTGACCAAATTTATAAATTTAAAATTACCTTTGTTTAGTAGCGTCCCGGTCCACTATCACCTACGCACAGAACGTACGTACGACACAATAGGTAACAGCGTTTTATACACTGCACATGCGTAATACTCCGCCTACTTGGCCCGCCCCTGGCGTTCTTTTTGTTTACGCATATACCCCGCCCTTGACTCTACGCACAGAATGTATGTACGTACGACACGTGCGCAAGAACCCCCTTTATACACTGCGCATGTGTGAAACTCCGCTTGCGTCGCCAGCCCCTGATGTTCAATTTTAACTCATGTTCTCCGCCCCTTAATTCTACGCACAGAACGTACGTACGACACGTGCGCAAGGCCCCTCTTTATACACTGCGCATGTGTGAAACTCCGCCTGCGTCGCCCGCCCCTGACATTCAGTTTTAACTCATGTTCTCCGCCCCTTAATTCTACGCACAGAACGTACGTACGACATGTGCGCAAGGCCCCTCTTTATACACTGCGCATGTGTGAAACTCCGCCTGCGTCGCCCGCCCCTGACGTTCAATTTTAACTCATGTTCTCCGCCCCTTAATTCTACGCACAGAACGTACGTACGACACGTGCGCAAGGCCCCTCTTTATACACTGCGCATGTGTGAAACTCCGCCTGCGTTGCCCGCCCCTGACGTTCGATTTTAACTAATATTCTCCGCCCATTTTTTATACGGCGCGTAGTGGGGTGAATAATGGCGGAGACACATCAGGTGTACTACCTCAGGTAGCGACGAAAGCCCGGAGGCCAGAACTTCACGATCTGGGAAGCCGAGATTTAAGGCCTCCAATATGTCCTTTAAAGAGATGGTGGAAATGGTGGCAATTCTTAAAAAAAGGACTATGATGGGAAGTATGGGCCGTACGCCCGGCCAAATTTGGGAAAAGCCAAAATAATGGCGAAGGTGGTGAAGACCTTACATGCTTCTTTTGGGGTACAGCGCTCGAAGGATCAAATTCGAAAAAGATGGTCCGACCTCAAACTCCGGGAGCCGGATCAGTACAGACGGATCCGTAAAGTGCTGAAAAAAAGTAAGTACTTGTCGTGTTTTCATCTTGTGTTTATTACCTTGTATACTGCTCCATGTGCTTTTCTTTCCTATATGATTTTTGCATCGTTTGAAACGATCTTTTAATAAACCTCGTTACATATATATCTATATCTATATCTATATATATCTATATCTATATATATCTATATATATCTATATATATATATATATATATATATATATATATATATATATATATATATATTATATGTGTGTGTATGTATGTATGTATATGTATATATATATATATATATATATATGTATATGTGTATATATATATATATATATAGAGAGAGAGAGAGAGAGAGAGAGAGAGAGAGAGAGAGGGAGAGAGAGAGAGAGATCAATATTTTTAGATATATTTAGATATTGATATCTAGATATCAATATATCTATCTATCTCGATATGTCTTTAGAAAATTAAATCTTTAGTAAACTAGGAACTCTACACAAACAGACAATTTTGGACACCACTTCACTACAATGTTTGACGATTACTATGTACTAAAATATCTGTGTGCTAAGTATATTAATTTTTTGGTTCACATAGGGGAAAAAACACTCAGCCAAGAAGAACCCAGTCCCCCCCAACCAAAAGAACATACTTGGGAAATCAGCCCAAGCCCCACTGAGGATGTGGAGGAAGAAGAGGTGTGCGACATGGGCACCCCACCAGGTGAGTGTCTGACACACCAGCTTACGGTAATCTATGCATGGCTGCCTTTTATTTTATGTAATTTTTTTACTCAATTTTAGGTGATCTGGTTGTGCTTGACTCAAGCAACACCGCCACCCCGAAGATGTTGATGAAGTATGCGACATGGGCACCCCACCAGGTCAGTGTCTGAGACAGCAGCTTATGGTAAGGTAAACTATGTATGTCTGCATATTTCTAAACACATCTTTTTTTCATTCAATTTTAGGTCCAAGTGACTATTTCACCACAGACAGTTCCCAACGACTAATTGCTCAAATAATGGCCTGGAATGGGGAGATTGATCAAATGCGGAATCGGCTGGATCATATGCAGCAGGAAATGAAGGACATGATTGATGTTTTGGGTTGAATCTAAATGCCCTTTTTCAAACCAAAAAACATTGATCATGTCCTTCATTTCCTGGTTTGCTGACCCCATTCTGGGCCTTCTTTTTTGTATTTTGTGGAAATGATATGCCTGTTTAACAACATAAAAAAACAAAGATTTTTAAAAAATGGAGGCCTGTTTTGAAAAAAATAAAAAATAAAATAATAATAGAGGCCTGTTAAAATAAAATAAAAAAAGCCTCTTTTTCACAAACCAAAAAAAATAAATAAAAAAAACTGTTGTTAAACCCCCCCCTCCCAAAAAAAAGCCTGTTTAAAAAAAAAAAAAAAAGGCTGTTTTTCAAAAAAACAAAACATTTTTCAAAAATGAGGCCTGTTTTGAAAAAAAATAAAATTTTTTAAAAAAATAATAGAGGCCTGTTGAAATAAAATTAAAAAAAAGCCTGTTTTTCACAAACCAAAAAAAAAATTTAAAAAACCTGTTTTTACACCCCCCCCCCCCAAAAAAAAAAAAAAAAAAAGCCTGTTTTTAAAAAAAAAAAAAAAAAAAAAAAGGCTGTTTTTCAAAAAAACAACAAAAAAATTTTCAAAAATGAGGCCTGTTTGTTAAAATCAAAATCCCAAAAAATGTATATTTTAAATTATCAAAAATATAACTACTTATATTATTCTAAATTTGTAAATATATCGAGATATTTTTGACTATGAACATTTTATACTAATGCATAAGTCAATGTATACCAAATATTAAAACATCTGTTTAGTAATTAAATAAATGTGTGGTTTGTTATTTTAATGCTCAGTATCATTTTGTTTAAATTTAAAATAGTTGTTTACAGTGACAATGGAGCTTATTTAGAAATTTTCAAGGAAAATACACTTGGCACTACAAGTGCTCTACCATAACCTAGGAGAAAGCCCAAAAGAACGGCAAGCAATAAATATAATTCAATATTTCATCAAGATTTTTTTATTTTGATTATTTAGATATCCTGGCCCATTGCAACGGCCCCCCTACCCATAAAATAATTTACATATTGCTGTCGAACTTGACGGGCACTTTAGGGGGCCAAGCCAGTACGGACAGTATCCAGGCCCGTAAGATTGTCACTGATAATAAGTCCGGCCTCAGGCCCAACTGGCACAATATAATTAGAGGAATGTTTGTGCAAAAAGTTGTGCAGGATGCAGAACGATAAAATTATAAAATTAAGTTTGTATTCCGCCAAATTAATGGAGGTTTGAAACAGGCGGAACCGGCTGGCCAGAATCCCAAACGCATTCTTAACAACTCTTCTAGCTCTGGCCAGCCGAAAATTAAAAACCCTCCTCTCCGGGGTGAGGGTTCTTTGGGGGAATGGCCTCATGAGTAGGCATGAGCTTCGAGTTCGAGTCGAACTCATGTTCGACTCGAACATTGGCTGTTCGCAAGTTTGCCGAACAGCGAACAATTTGGGGTGTTCGCGGCAAATTCGAATGCCGCAGAACACCCTTTAAAAGTCTATGGGAGAAATCAAAAGTGCTAATTTTAAAGGCTTATATGCAAGTTATTGTCATAAAAAGTGTTTGGGGACCTGGGACCTGCCCCAGGGGACATGAATCAATGCAAAAAAAAGTTTTAAAAACGGCTGTTTTTTCAGGAGCAGTGATTTTAATAATGCTTAAAGTCAAACAATAAAAGTGTAATATCCCTTTAAATTTCGTAGCTGGGGGGTGTCTATAGTATGCCTGTAAAGGGGCGCATGTTTCCCGTGTTTAGAACAGTCTGACAGCAAAATGACATTTCGAAGGTAAAATTCCACTTAAAACTACCCGCGGCTATTGCATTGCCGACAATACACATAGAAGTTCGTTGATAAAAACGGCATGGGAATTCAACACAGGGAAGCCCCGAACCAAAAAAAAAAAAAAATGACGTGGGAGTCCCCCTAAATTCCATACCAGGCCCTTCAGGTCTGGTATGGTTATTAAGGGGAACCCCAGCCAAAATTTAAAAAAAAATGACGTGGGGTTCCCCCTAAATTCCATACCAGACCCTTCAGGTCTGGTATGGATTTTAAGGGGAAACCCGCGCAAAAAAAAACAAAACGGCGTGGGGTCCCCCCAAATATCCATACCAGACCCTTATCTGAGCACGCAACCTGGCAGGGGAGGGACGAGAGTGCGGCCCCCCCCTGAACCGTACCAGGCCACATGCCCTCAACATTGGGAGGGTGCTTTGGGGTTGCCCCCAAAACACCTTGTCCCCATGTTGATGAGGACAAGGGCCTCATCCCCACAACCCTGGCCGGTGGTTGTGGGGGTCTGCGGGCGGGGGGCTTATCAGAATCTGGAAGCCCCCTTTAACAAGGGAACCCCCAGATCCCGGCCCCCTCCCTGTGTGAAATGGTAAGGGGGTACTTACCCCTACCATTTCACTAAAAAACTGTCAAAAATGTTAAAAATGACAAGAGACAGTTTTTGACAATTCCTTTATTTAAATGCTTCTTCTTTCTTCTATCTTCCTTCATCTTCTGGTTCTTCTGGCTCTTCTGGTTCTTCCTCCGGCGTTCTCGTCCAGCATCTCCTCCGCGGCGTCTTCTATCTTCTTCTCCTCGGGCCGCTCCGCACCCATGGCATGGGGGGAGGCTCCTGCTCTTCTCTTCATCTTCTTCTTCATCCTCTTATCTTCTTCCTTCTTCTCTTCTTCATTTTCTTCTCCGGGCCGCTCCGCATCCATGCTGGCATGGAGGGAAGCTCCTGCTGTGTGACGGCATCTCCTCGTCTGACGGTTCTTAAATAACGGGGGGCGGGGCCACCCGGTGACCTCGCCCCCTCTGACGCATGGGACATGACGGGACTTCCCTGTGGCATTCCCCGTGACTTCACAGGGAAGTCCCGTCAAGTCACCGTGCGTCAGAGGTGGGCGGGGTCACCGGGTGGCCCCGCCCCCCGTTATTTAAGAACCGTCAGACGAGGAGACTCTGTCACACAGCGGGAGCCTCCCTCCATGCCAGCATGGGTGCGTAGCGGCCCGGAGAAGAAAATGAAGAAGAGAAGAGGATGAAGAAGAAGATGAAGAGAGGAGCGGGAGCCTCCCCCCTATGCCATGGGTGCGGAGCGGCCCGAGGAGAAGAAGATAGAAGACGCCGCGGAGGAGATGCTGGACGAGAACGCTGGAGGAAGAACCAAAAGAGCCAGAAGAACCAGAAGAAAAAGAAGATGACGGAAGATAGAAGAAAGAAGAAGCATTTAAATAAAGGAATAGTCAAAAACTGTCTCTTGTCATTTTTAACATTTTTGACAGTTTTTTAGTGAAATGGTAGGGGTAAGTACCCCCTTACCATTTCACACTGGGGGGCGGGATCTGGGGGTCCCCTTGTTAAAGGGGGCTTCCAGATTCCGATAAGCCCCCTGCACGCAGACCCCCACAACCACCGGCCAGGGTTGTGGGGATGAGGCCCTTGTCCTCATCAACATGGGGACAAGGTGTTTTGGGGGGCTACCCCAAAGCCCCCCCAATGTTGAGGGCATGTGGCCTGGTACTAGTCAGGGGGGGGCCCGCACTCTCGTCCCCCCCTCTTTTCTTGCGGCCTGCCAGGTTGCGTGCTCGGATAAGGGTCTGGTATGGATCTTTGGGGGGACCCCACACCGTTTTTTTTTTTGGCGCGGGGTTTCCCTTAAAATCCATACCAGACCTGAAGGGTCTGGTATGAAATTTAGGGGGAACCCCACGTCATTTTTAAAAAAATTTTTGGCCGGGGTTCCCTTTAATATCCATACCAGACCTGAAGGGCCTGGTATGGAATTTAGGGGGACTCCCACGTAATTTTTTTTAATTAATTTTGGTTCGGGGTTTCCCTGTGTTGAATTCCCATGCCGTTTTTATCAATGAACTTCTATGTGTATTGTCAGCAATGCAATAGCCGCGGGTAGTTTTAAATGGAATTTTTCCTTCGAAATGTCATTTTGCTGTCAGACTGTTCTAAACACGGGAAACATGCGCCCCTTTACAGGCATACTATAGACACCCCCCAGGTACGAAATTTAAAGGGATATTACACTTTTATTGTTTGACTTTAAGCATTATTAAAATCACTGCTCCTGAAAAAACGGCCGTTTTTAAAACTTTTTTTTGCATTGATCCATGTCCCCTGGGGCAGGACCTGGGTCCCCAAACACTTTTTATGACAATAACTTGCATATAAGCCTTTAAAATTAGCACTTTTGATTATTCATGTTCGTGTCCCATAGACTTTACCGGTGTTCGAGCGAACTTTTTTCCTGTTCGCATGTTCTGGTGCGAACCGAACAGGGGGGTGTTGGGCTCATCCCTACTCATGAGGTGCTTGCTCAGATCGAAGGCTTCATCGGCTATGAAGACAAAGGGGAGTCCTTCCACATTATCCGCATCAGGTGGCAATCCCAGGCCACCACTCTGGAGACGCTGGCAGAACTCCGTCTGGGAAAATACTCCTCCATCCGACATCCAGCCATTCTTCCCCACGTCCACATATAGAAATTCATAGTGTGCCGACACCACCGCCATTAAAACAATACTATGGAACCCCTTATAATTAAAATAGTATGACCCCGAATGGGGTGGTGGCACGATGTGGACATGTTTCCCATCTATAGCCCCTCCACAATTGGGAAAGTCCCAACGGGTGGCAAAATGGGATGCCACAGTCTGCCATTCCTGTGGCGTTGAAGGAAACTGGGGAATCAAACAAGAAAACAAAACTCAGTAATTTATAAAATAAAATTGCAAGGAACTTATACAATTAAAACATTATTGCCCAGCATCAGTATAACATTAAATAATTGAAATCTTCTTGAATAAATAATATGGAAAGGCACACTTATCAGATTGCTCACCCCCTCTGATGGCACATTGTTTACATTTTAGGGGGTGGTGAAATTAGAAATAAATTAAAAGTTTAAGGACACGCAGGGATTTATTGACTAAAGGCTACAAGACTGTGTAGTTGTCGCACTCTGCAAGTGCAGTTGCTCCACAGCTTAAGTAAATGAGGTAAGGTAAAAAGGCGTTCATGTTGCAAGGAGTACACAATCACATGCAAGGGCAATTCATCCAAACACTTTGTGGCTTGCATATGATTGGATGATGGAAATCAGCAGAGCTTCTGCTCATTTACTAAAGCACTGGAGCAAATGCACTTGCAGAGTGCAAATGCATTTTGCAAAGTGCAACATATATTTGCTTTGTAAAAATCAACACCACAGAACATTATAGCAAATTATTAGGGGGGTTTGGAAATCAAGTTCATTACATGCACACTATTTGGATGGAGTTTATCTGGGGGGAGGGGGTTGGGAAATCAAGTTAATTACATGCACACTATTTGGATGGATTTTAGGTGGGGGGAGGGGGTTAGGAAATCAAGTTAATTACATGCACACTATTTGGATAGAGTTTAGGTGGGTGAGGGGGTTGGGAAATCAAGTTAATTACATGCACACTATTTGGATTGGAGTTTAGGTGGGGGAGGGGGTTGGGAAATCAAGTTAATTACATGCACACTATTTGGATAGAGTTTAGGTGGGGGGAGGGGGTTGGGAAATCAAGTTAATTACATGAACACTATTTGGATGGAGTTTAGGGGAAACAAAATACAATGCAGCTGACTAAATACATTCAAACTGAGTAGACTAGGTGGATATGTGCCCAGCATTGTATGCTGGGGAGTTTATTGAAGGCAAATATACATGCATGACAAAAAAGAACAGGAAAAAATTCCAGCATGCGTGAGGAGAAAAAGGGGACATTCACACTATATTGCAATGATGGTAAGTAGTGTTTGAGTTAAGAAATACATTACATTATCAAAGATTAAATAAAAGAACATGTGATGCTAATAAAAGAAAAAAATCTTACCTTAATATAGTCCTTCTGCAGGACCTGGATGATGGCAGAACAGGTCTCTGGGATAATGATCCCCAGAGCCTGGGGGGAGATGCCTGTCGAGAACTCGAGGTCCTGCAGGCTTCTCCCTGTCGCCAAGTACCGCAATGTGGCAACTAGCTTCTGCTCCGGAGTGATGGCTTGCCTCATGCAGGTATCCTGCCTGCTGATATAGGGGGTCAGCAAAGCCAACAAACGGTCAAAAACGGGGTCCGTCATCCGGAGAAAGTTCCTGTTCATGGACTGGTCTTGGGCTTAAGAATGAACTACAGCACCAAGCACATACAATGCACGAGCTCGACGACGAGTACGTACAGGTAACATGGCTTCAAAACGGTCGGCTGGTCAGAACGCACTTAACAGAACGCACTGAAGAACAGCAAGGCCTGTGAAGAGCGACCTGAAAATCAGGAACGAGCGGACAATAAAACAAAGATTTCTCAATGGCAACTGACCAAACGCACTGAAAAGCAGATACAAACCTCACAAGCACAGACTGAACAACAGTTAAAACGAACTGAAAAATACGAGTCTCACAAGCGCGAATCGTCTCTCACCAAACTTCTACTAACACGAGATAAACACGAGATTAGCAGAAGGGGCCCAAAGGGTGTCGTACGGGCTATTGAACTTCCGTTTTATAGTCTCGCCGGACTTGGTGTACGTCACCGCGTACTAGGCTGTCAAAGTTTTGTGTGATCGCGTGTAGGCAAGTCATTTCGTTAGAAAGTCCGCCGCAAGTCCGCCAAAAGTCCGCCGAAAGTCTGTCGGACAGGCTGTTGGACTTTTGTAGATGAAAAGTCTGACCGTGTGTACGCGGCATAACAGCTCTCTGTCACCAATCTCGTAATTGCACTCCGCAGGTAACAATTTCCTGGAAAAGTAGCCAAAAGGACGCATGGCGCTCTGAGAGGTAGGACGTTGAGACAGAAGGGCGCCAACTCCAGTCTCAGAGGCATCAACCTCAAAGATTCAAGGTAAGGTAGGATCAGGATCTGCCAACACAGGAGCAGAAACAAAGGCAACCTTGAGACTCTCAAAGGCCTTAATGGACTCCGGAGACCAACTCTGTGGGTTACAGTTCTTTCTGGTCATATCAGTCAGGGGCTTGACCAGAGACGAGAAGTTACAAATAAACTTCCGATAACAGTTGGCAAAGCCAAGAAAACATTGCAGAGGACGTAAACGCACGGGTTAGGCCACTGTAGGACTGCTGAAAGTTTCTCTGGGTCCATCGAAAAACCAGCAGTGGAAATGACATAACCCAGGAATTGAACCTGTTCATGATGGAATTCGCACTTCTCCAATTTACAATAGAATTTATTCTTTTTTAGTTTCTGAAGCACCCAACAGACATCTGTGTGGTGACTCTCCGGGGACTTGAAAAATATGAGGATATCGTCGAGATAAACCACCACACATAACTGCAACAGATCTTGGAGGACATCATTAATAAATTCCTGGAAAACTGCTGGGGCGTTACAGAGGCCAAAAGGCATTACGAGGTACTCATAATGGCCTATTCTGGTATTAAATGCAGTTTTCCACTCGTCGCCCGCCTTAAACCTCACAAGATTGTATGCCCCTCTCAAATCAAGCTTCCTGAAAACCGTTGCTCCCTTGAGGCGGTAAAATAACTCCATATTCAACGTAATTGGATAGGCATTGTTAATCGTGAAACGATTGAGACCCCTATAATCAATACAAGGTCTCAGTTCACCACTCTTCTTCACAATGAAGAAACCAGCACCAGGAGATGAGGAATTGCAGATGAAACCTCAAGAAAGTGCATCTGCAACATACTCCTCCATGGCCTTATCCTCCAAGACCGACAAAGGGTGAACCCGGCCACGAGGGGGTATGGCACCAGGTTGAAGATCAATTGCGCAATCATACGACCGGTATGGAGGCAAACGACCGGCTTGACCTTTGTCAAAGACATCGCTAAAATCGCGGTACTCCCCCGGCAGGGAGGAGAGTGAAGAGGTGCACGGGCCCTTGGCTACCTTCTGGAAGCATGTCTTGCTGCATTGTGGCGACCAGGAGAGAACCTCAGCTTGGAGCCAATCAAAAGAGGGGTTGTGCCTCTGTAACCAAGGATAACCGATAACCAGTGGAAACTTAGGTGAGGAAATCACCATTAGATAATCTAATTCCAAGTTAAGAGCCCCTACGGCCATGGACAACGGAACAGTCTCATGAGTCACATGGGCAGGCTGTAGAGGTCTCTCATCAAGAGCCTTAATGGCAATTGGAGTGTCACACAGCTGCAGCGGAATCGAGTGCTTTGATACAAAGGCAGCATCAATGAACAGGCCTGCAGCCCCAGAGTCAATTAGAGCCTGTATCTTGACGGACGACTCAGCCCAAGAAAGGGTAACCGAAACCATGGACTTATCCTTCTGGATAACTGGAGAGAAACAATGCCACCTAAGGTCTGTCCATGACAGGACCTCAAGTTTTGGGCGTTCCCTGGACGGGTAGGACAAGACTTCAAAAAGTAACCTGCCTGGCCACAATAAAGGCACAATTACTCCCTCCTCCTAAGGGTTCTATCATCCACAGAGAGACGCGTGAATTCCAAGTGCATGGGTTCATCTTCCCTGACTGACTCGGTACCAGGAGGCATGGGAAGTGAGGGAGGCAAGGGTGGGACTGCAAAGCTTGGAGACAAATGTACAGGAGGCTTCCGCAAGCGCTCCTTTAAAAGAGAGTCTTTCTCTGAGTCTCGAGTCAATGAGGATGGCATCTGGCATCTCGGGCTGCTATCTCATCCTTGATGGTATCCGAGAGACAATGAGAAAAAGAAGCCATGAGGGCCTCATTGTTCCAAGCAACCTCTGCTGCCAGAGTACGGAATTCAATGGCGTAATTGGCAACAGTTCTCATGCTCATGATGGACATGAGGCACTTGAAAGCAGAAGCGGAGCGTGCAGGAACGTCAAATACCCTTTTAAAAGAAGCCACAAACTCAGGGTAACTCAAGACAACAGGTTTTTGCGTCTCCCATAGAGGGTTAGCCCAGGCCAAGGCTCTCTCAGAAAGCAAAGATATCACGAAAGCTTCTGTCCGTGGGAAAGGCCTGGGGCAGCATCTCAAAGTATATCCCAACCTGGTTGAGAAATCCTCTGCATTGGACTGGATCACTCCGAAATTGCTGCGAATCGGAGCGGAACCAGACATACCCCTTATAGAGGTAATACTCGAGGCGGGTGCCTGCACAGAGACTGGAGCAGCAGCAGCAGAAGGGACGGCCTGCAACACAGGTTGTACCAGAGCAGCCACAGTGGGAGATTCCAGGTGAGCCGTGCGACTCAGGAGCGTTTATAATGCCATGGCAAACTGATCCATGTGGTGATCCTGCTCATCCAATCTGGAAAAAATATTACCAACAAGTGGATTGACTGCATCTTCTCAATTCATGGCCTTCGCCTACTGCCAGAAACCATGAATCAGACTGAGATAGAAGTACAGTTAAATCACACTTGTTTAATAATAAAAGTAAATAGAACAAATGTAGTCAAAATATAGCCAAAGTTCGGTAAGCGTAACGGATAGTCAAACAAGCCAGAAAGTCAGGAAGCCAGGAAACAGCGTAGTGGAACAGCAAGCAGGATCAGGAGCCAGAAGGAATGTCAGCCAAGCAAGTCTTTAACAGGAACACAGGAGAGTCTCTGTGATGTTGACCAAGGTGAATGCAGAGATCATCTGGGCTGGACGGCTTAAGCAGGCAGGACTGACGAGCAGGATATCCTCAACAGGTGAGTCGAGGTGTGAAGAGGTGTGAAGATATAGGAGCTGAAGACAGGAGATGAGACCACCGGTGGACACTCAGGACGACAGGGGATGAATCTATAGTGACTAAAATCCCTTCACCGCACATGGATGGCCCCTTACCTGAAACCTTCGACCTGAAACAGGTCACACAGCATGAACACCATAAACAGGGTAAACTGATCCAGGTGGTGGTGGCTCCATTTTCAAACTTCAACACTCATCAGATAAAAGGGAATGTTTGTATATGCAAATAAAAATAGGCAATATAGTGCTCTCTGTACGTACTTTTATTTAGTAAAAAAGGGTAAAATATGCACTTGCAGAAACCGGCACTCAGGTCCGAGTGTCGGCTAGACGGCGTGTGATCGTAGTACACAGGCTGACAGGCGAGGGTGACGTCATGCGCTCCTGGCCCCCGTACGCGTTACGTCCGTGGGCGGGACTTCATCAGCGTGGGGCGGGATACGCTAAGACGACCCGCATTGTTTATATATAGTGCCATGGTAACATTAATGTGCCAATCACAGCACTGGTGCAGTAATCCAGGGAGACATGAACCAGCACGTCACTTCAGCTGCACCTGAACACGTGATCGGCACACAAATTCAACGATCAGCCTCACAAGGAATGAAGAGCCAATTGGTACGAAGTACCTACGGTATGTGTAATTCCTCAAATGAAAAGTAATAATAACTGCTCATAAGGCTTAGAAGGGAAAGAAGCTTGAGAGCGGCTCAGGGACATATAAGTTATCATAAAAAGAGGCTGGCTTATTACCCATTTCCAATAGGGAAAAAAAATAGCAATTCCATGGAATCGCATAAAGAAAAAAAGTACTAAAAATTGACAGTCAGACCGCGGACGTCACCTGGGTACGATCACAAACACATAATCAATTACACACAGTAGCATTGTTACAAAACAAAATAAACAACATAAATATAATACATAAAAATCATCTATTAGAAATAAAACTGTTTAAATCAAAATCAACGTTCATTCCGGCTGGAGATAGGACCTTGGTCTCATAAATCCAGAAAGATTCTCTACGGCTAATTTGTCTGATATAATGGCCACCTCTCCAGTGACGGGGAACTTTTTCTATCCCCCAAAACTTGAGGCATTTGGGATCTCAATGATGACAAAGGCGAAAATGCCTAGACACACTATGGGTTTTTACCCCCCGTTTGATGTTACTAATGTGTTCGCCAACTCTGACATGCAAAGCTCTTGAGGTGCGGCCCACATACTGGAGGCCACAATCGCACTCCAGCATGTAGACCACCCCTACTGACGAACACGTAATTAGACCTTCAATTTGATAACTTCTATGCGTGACATTTGCAACAAAATCTTTCCGCCTTTTGATATTGTTGCTGGCTTTCCTGCAAGTGGCACATTTGCCACACGCATAGAAGCCAGACAAAAAACCGAACAACCTATTATTTTTGGTGGATCAATGACCCCTGGTGCTATCCGGTCACGTAGGGAGGGGGCTTTGCGATATATGAACCGTGGGTGCTCAGGAAGAACAGACCCCAGAGTACGGTCACCTTTAAGGATGGGCCAATGTCTAGCTATTGGCACATTGGCACATTAATGTTACCATGGCACTATATATAAACAATGCGGGTCGTCTTAGCGTATCCCGCCCCACGCTGATGAAGTCCCGCCCATGGACTTAACGCATACGGGGGCCAGGAGCGCATGACGTCACCCACGGCTGTCAGCCAGTGTACTACGATCACACGCCGTCTAGCCGGCACTCGGACCTGAGTGGCGGTTTCTGTAAGTGCATATTTTACCCTTTTTTACTAAATAAAAGTACGTACAGAGAGCACTATATTGCCTATTTTTATTTGCATATACAAACATCCCCTTTTATCTGATGAGTGTTGAAGTTTGAAAACGGAGCCACCACCACCTGGATTAGTTTACCCTGTTTATGGTGTTCATGCTGTGTGACCTGTTTCAGGTCGAAGGTTTCAGGTGAGGGGCCATCCATGTGCGGTGAAGGGATCTTAGTCACTATAGATTCATCCCCTGTCGTCCTGAGTGTCCACCGGTGGTCTCATCTCCTGTCTTCATCTGTTTTACAGTGACATATTACTTTAAGGACATTTTATTTGCGCAGCACTGTTTTCTGTTTTATGCATTTGAGGTGTTGTTGAATTTACCTTAGTGTTTGCTTGCATTTACCTTTTGAGTGTGTCCGTCAACTAGTCTGCGCTGAGTACATTTCCATTAGCATAAGATATAGGAGCTGGCAATTAGCTGACAGCTGAGCGGAAGGAAGGAAGCTGAAGGAAGGGCTGAGCCCAGCCCTGACAATAGGCCACCAGAGGAGGTGTAGCTGACAGATTTAGCATCATCACCACTTGTCCGCAGCCTCTTTCCATCTCTTGTATCATGTCTGCAGCCTCTGACCATCTCCTGTACCATGTCCGCAGCCTCTGACCATCTCCTGTAGCATATCCACAGCCTCTAACTATCTCCTATACTATGTTTGCAGCTTCTGACCATCTCCTGTACCATGTCCTCAGCATCTGACCACCTTCTGTATGATTTCTGCAGCTTCTGACCATCTCCTGTACCATGTCCGCAGCCTCTAACCATCTCATGTACCATGTTCGTAGCCTCTGACCATCTCATGTACCATGTCCGCAGCCACTGACCATCTCCTGCACAATGTCCGCAGCCTCGGACCATCTTCTGTACCATGTCCGTAGTCTCTGACTATCTCATGTACCATGTCCACAGCCTCTGACCATCTCCTGTACCATGTCCGCAGCTTCTGACCATCTCCTATGCCATGTCCGCAGCATCTGACCACCTCCTGTATGGTTTCTGCAGTCTCTGGCCATCTCCTGTACCATGTCTGTAGCCTCTGACCATCTCATGTACCATGTTCGCAGCCTCGGACCATCTCCTGCACCTTGTCTGCAGCCTCGGACCATCTCCTGCACCTTGTCTGCAGCCTCGGACCATCTCCTGCACCATGTCCGCAGCCTCGGACCATCTCCTGCACCATATCCGCAGCCTCGGACCACCTCCTGCACCATGTCCGCAGCCTCGGACCACCTCCTGCACCGTGTCCACAGCCTCGGACCACCTCCTGCACCGTGTCCGCAGCCTCTGACCACCTCCTGCACCGTGTCCGCAGCCTCTGACCACCTCCTGCATCATGTCCGCAGCCTCTAACCACCACCTGTATCATGTCCGCAGCCTCTAACTACCTCCTGTAACATGTTTGCAGCCTCTAACCACCTCCTGTATCATGTCCGCAGCCTCTAACTACCTCCTGTAACATGTTTGCAGCCTCTAACCACCTCTTGTATCATATTAGCAATCTCTGACCA
Organism: Lithobates clamitans; assembly: GCA_037952925.1. Taxonomy (NCBI): domain Eukaryota; kingdom Metazoa; phylum Chordata; class Amphibia; order Anura; family Ranidae; genus Lithobates; species Lithobates clamitans. Next base: position 2,731,359 of record JBBGZY010000499.1, on the reverse strand, counting down.
GCTCTTGTCTTTTATCATGTCCGCAGTCTCTAACTACCTCCTGTAACATGTTTGCAGCCTCTAACCACCTCTTGTATCATATTAGCAATCTGTGTCCAGCTCTTGTCTTTTATCATGTCTGCAGTCTCTGAGGGAGAGTCTAGAGAGGAGTCAAGAATGGGAGCGCCGTTGGGATGGGGGTCACGGGAGAAGTCAGACATGTGTGGACTGTGGAGAGGAGACTATAGGTTAAAAGCAGAGCCACCAAGCTGGAGCCCACTGACTGAGCCCTGCATGGAGCAAGGGCATGCAACCCAAAGGACTTCCTAACGCCAACTGAGGGTGTTTACAGGCTCCAAGCCTATCCAACAGACCCCAGCCAACATCACGCTGGCATGCCATGGAACGGAAGGAGTCTCAAGCCGGGGCGGCTGCCGCCACTCACCTGGGATTGGACATGCCCTCCCCAATGTCAGCCAAGAATGGTAATGAAACACGCTCCTGCATTGTGACGCCCAAGAAGGACATCACATGCACAGGGTGGTGGTGTGGTGCCAATGCACGGAAGGACACACCTGCCAAAACCACCGCATCCAACCAAGGAAGTTGGGAGGGAATGGGGGGGTGCTGAAAGGGCATCACAGTTCCCAGGTAGCAGACACACTCCAGCCCAGCAATCACACATGACATAGCAATGTATAATTTTTTTTTTTAAATCATAAAAGGTTTTATTGCTCATAAGAAAGAACATACATTACAGTTATATATGCACCATAAGTGTGATAAAATAAAGATATATAAAAATATATATACTAAATGGTGTATATAATACAGGTGGGAACACAGTGTGTGTTTAACCAAGAAGGACACAGTGAAAAAAGATAAAATGAGGAAAAAATAGGGAGACAATCAAACATGCAGGATATAACCAATAACGGTGCAAAATATCTAGAGAAGCTGAATATGTTAGTCCACAGAACCAGAATTCAATGGAGGTGGCAGACAAATACGAGGACGTCAATGTCTCTAGGGAAAAAAAAGGGGGCAAACATGGGGGTACGAAAAGTCTCTAGATAACAAAATCGGATAGTCCCATTCAGTCCTACAGGTAGCTGGATGTGAGCTGTCTTCTCAGGAAATGATCTGAGGATTATTAGGAAAGGTCACGACCAATGGGCTAAATCTCGGCTCAAATGGATAATTCCCACCAGGAGAGAGAGGAAAGCAAAAGAATGCCCTTACCAGATCCGGTGGACTCACAGGCCGTGGCGGTGAGTCAAACGAGCCTATACCGTTAAACGGTGTGGGGTAGAGGTTTGTGGGAGAACTTGTAAACCATCTTGTCAGCAGTCCTCATGAGAAGCACCGATTTAGAGTCTGGGGTCTCCAGGATATGATTACGGTCACAGGATCACCATTTCCTCAGAGCGACATCATGTGTGCGAATAAAAAGAAGGGGAAAAAACTCCACATAGTGTAAATCCTTTGATTTGCAAGGAGCATAAAAGCACTTTATTTGAGGAGTATACTCCGAAAAAAATATTTTTACAGGCGGGGGGCGGTAAAAACTCGGCCCAAAATAAATAAAAACCGGCATAAAAATTATAAAAACATGCGCAGTAGATAGTGGTGGGGTGTAGTCATGGAATCCGACGCGTTTCGCCTCCTAAGGCTTCTGCTGGGGTATGAATAAGCCCCCCACACAACTGCGCTTTATATACAGGAAGAATTGTAATGAAACAGCTAATCAGCGCTGTTGTACGAGACCACTTCTGGGTTCGGCGGCGTCATCTGTGACAAATCGGTCACATGACATTTTGTGGCCAATCAAAACGTGAGGGTGATGGTTAGAAGCCAAGCCTCACTCCTGACCACCTATAGGCAGAGTAGCAATCCCATTCGTTATATGTGGTTAATCACATGATGAGGAAATAACGATGGGACGCTCTGAGGTGCGTGTCAGGGAGAGGAGGAAGCCAGAGCCTACCCGATAGAGGCGTGGAACGCACAGCACAGCGGCGATCCACGCTAATAGAATTTATTTATGTTGTGCTGATGTGGTCCCGATCCCGGAAGTGTTCCCAACATATAAACATGTGGGAATAGAGATGTGTGCAAACAAATCATGATGGGTACATATATATGAATGCACAAACAATATACATGTCATTTTCAAAAAAGGTAAAAGTAACTATAAAAAATAACTATAAAAAAATAAGACCTAATAAGGATGAAGGTAAGCATACAACAGAGCCTCATGAGGGGAAGGTGTATGTGCTTAGTATCCAGTGTACATATAATACGTTGGATTGAAGAACTCCTAAGTGCAGTGAGAACTTAGGGAATTCAAAGAACGCCATATCTTATATAAAAAATATTAATAGTTAATGGGGTGAAAGAGATAAAAGTATTTCTTTAGTTAAATAATAGGAGCTCATTCGAAGCCCTATAGGAAATTTGGGCACATGATAAAAAAAAAAGAAGAAAGTCAGTAGCTCAAAAGATGAAATTACAGCAATCTTGTGGCATTTGTGAACTACATGGTTTAAGGAAATGTTATGTCATTCGTAGGTAAAGGATTGGTGAGGGTGGGGAGAGGGGGGTGAACGGGGGGGAAAGGTGGGTGTATCAACGTTTAGGACTGATTTATGAAGGCGTTGATATCCCATTCCACGTTCAATCCGTGTGGCACATAACATTTCATGAGATGTATCCAAAAGGTTTCAAGCTTGGAAACACCCCTAGTGTTTGGTTCCCCCCTCCAATGTGGGACGAATTTATCAATAATTTGGAACTTAGTCCCAGACGGATTTTGGTTGTGGTGAAGTAGGTAGTGTTTAGGGACGCTATGATTGGTGCGTCCTTTTAATATGGCTGTGACGTGTTCATTCACTCGTATGGAGAAGTTACGTATGGTTCGTCCTATGTATTGCTTGCCACAAGGGCAAGTAATAAGGTAAACGATAAATTTTGTAGTGCATGTTGCGAATTGTTTCATCTTAAATTCCTTCCCAGTAGCGGATGATGTGAAGGTCTCAATTTTACGGGATTTGCAAACGTTGAGTTTGCATACTGTACATTTCCTGCAGGGGTAAAAACCCTTGAGGTCATGGAAGAAAGATGGCATCTTCGGAGGGTCAACCACTCCTGGTGCAATCTTACCACCTATTGATGGTGCTCCTTTATATATCACTCCAGCTTGGTCGGGAAGTAATGGGCCCAGTATTCGGTCGTTTTTCAGAACCTTCCAATGTCTGGAAATGATGCTCTTTATCTGCTTGTGTTGGATAGAATAGTTGGTAAGGAAGGCCCATCTATGTTTGGCATCCAGAGGTTTTTTTGGTTGTTCCACTAGTAGTGAAGAGCGGTCAATGCGTGCTATTTTCTGTATCTCCTGGTCCATTAATTCTCCATCGTAGCCCTTTTCTTGGAATCTACATTTAATAGTTTCTGCCTGCCTGAAGTAGTCCGGCAAAAGAGAACAGTTACGTCTGATTCTCATCAGTTGACTTCGAGGTACCGATTTTAGCCATGCTGTATGGTGACAGCTGTCGGTCGGGATGTACCCGTTGCGGTCAGTGGCCTTGAAAAAGGTTTTCGTCTCCAATTGGCCATTGACAGCTGTGATTTCCAAATCTAGGAAATGTATTGTAGACGGGCTAGCTTCATATGACAAGTGTATGCCTACCTCATTCGCATTTAGGGTTAGCATAAAACGACTGAGGGAGTCCATTGAGCCTCTCCATAGGAGGAGGATGTCGTCGATATATCTGGCCCAAAAGACGAGCTGTAATGGTCTCTGGGTTCCGACGACATCCTCCTCCCACTTGGCCATAAAAATGTTAGCCAGACTGGGGGCAAATTTCGCCCCCATGGCTACTCCCTTCGTCTGTAGGTAATAATGGTTGTCATACCAGAAGTAATTTGACTTGGTAGCAAAGTGTAACAGATCTACAATGAACCTCTTTTGAGTCATAGAGATGTTCTTTTCTCTTGATAGGAAGAGTTCAACTGCTTCTATACCCAATTCGTGGGGGATGATGGTGTATAGAGAGGTAACGTCTGCAGTTACTAGTATGAGATCGTTAGTGTACGTGACTTGTTGTAATTTATTAATAGTATCCCGAGTATCTTTCAGAAAAGATGGTATTGATTTTACTATTGGCTGTAAATAATAATCAATGTATTTCCCTATGCGGGAGGTCACGGAGTTGATTCCACTTATGATTGGGCGACCAGGAGGTTGAGTGATGTTCTTGTGTACTTTAGGCAGATAGTACATTATAGGGATGCGCGGAGCTACTGGGACCAGGAAATTTTTTTCTTTTTTGTCTAGTATGCCAAGCTGAAAGCCAGTGTCAATCAAGTCTACTAGTCTTTTTTTGAAGCTTGTAGTGGGGTTGGATCCGAGAGGCAGGTACGTTTCTGTGTCACTAAGGATTCTCATCATCTCAGCATGATAATCCTTACTGTCAAGAACGACTATCCCTCCGCCCTTATCCGCCGGGCGGATGACAAGGTCTTTGCGTTCACAAAGGGACTTTAAGCCAATTTTAATATTGGGGTCAGAGTGATATTTCTTCTTTGGGAGTCCTTCTAGGTCTTCCAGAACTAGATCACGGAACACCTTAATAGATGGAGCTATAGGGGCTGGGGGGTTAAATAGAGACGGGTTCGCTAATCCCGAGTGAACTGTGTGGGAATTAGTGAGAAGACATGAGGGCCTGCTTGGATTGGACGCAATATATCTTTGTACATTAAGTTTACGTATAAACTTATGTACATCTATAAAAGTAGAGAATTTACTCAGTGTTTTAGGGGGGGCAAATTTCAAACCTTTGTGAAGAACATTAAGTTCCGCTGGGGAGAAATCAGCTTTGCTTAGATTGAAGATGCCATTATCCTTTAGACCCTTTTTCTCTTTATTGGAACGCCTCCCCCCTCGGGTGCCGCGTTTTGTTCTGGGTTTCGTGTGGGGTATTCCTGTTCTCTGTGAAAACCCCCCGAATATAGAGGTTGTGGTTTGACCTGGTTGTAGTTAAAAGGTGACCTGTCAGGGTAATCTCTGTCTCCGTGCTCATAACGGTATTGTGAATTGTGATAATCATTAGGTCGCTCATCTCTAAGAGGTGAAAATCTGTTTCTTGTGTTAATCGGGGTTCTTTGTGGGTACGGTGGGTAGTATTGGTATTCGTTTCGACTTGTATCACGTCTTCGGGGGGAGTAGTCCTGTCTATAGTCCTCATAGTGGACGGAACGATCTTTGTTACCCCTACCCTTTCCCCTGTTGTTACGTCCTCTGTTCCCCGAATGGGGAGGAGGATCCTTGGTAAGGGTCACAGGGGCAGGGGGGGGGAAAGACGGGCGTCTAACATTACTCATGAGGGGGGGGGGAAGTACTGGGGGGGTATGTGATGCCCTGGAGTCATCCAGATATTCCGTCTCCATAGAGTGGCTGGTATTGACAGGTAGGTCTTTGGCTTGGCTGTTGGATTGCCAGCTAAAGACATTCTTATTTTTGTAATCACTAAGGTCTCTGTTGTATTTCTTCTGCTTTTTAGTTTTTTGTTCTCTTTCTTCCTTTTCGAGATGATTTTTCAGATTAGTAGAAAGACTGATGTACTCTGTGGTGGATTTATGTGGGAGGAGTTTATCCCTAATTTCTTTAATTTCCTTATCTATAAAGGTTCTTCTCGTGCGTTTTCTCTCTATAAGGAACCCCAATAGGGAAATCCCTGCTTCATTAAAATAGTGGTACCAAGACTCTATATCAAGATCGCCTTGTTGTGGGTGTATTGTCCACCTTAGGCCCCTTGGGACCATGCGTTCCTTGGTGTACTGCTCAAGGAAGGCAATGTCCCATTCTAAATGTAGCTCAGAGACCATCAGGTTTTTAAGCCTGAGAAACAGACCGCCTATCTCAGAGTCAGTGTTAAAAACTGTAAAGACTCCTTCAGTGTTGAAGGTGCGGCTGGTTCGGTAATCAAACACATCCATAATTAGTGGGTTAACAAAGGTGTGTGGAGAGGCTGCAAATAATATTGTCAATAAAAAACGTGTAAAAAGGATGTAAAAAATTGCGCCAGCTCTTAGGTGGGGATGAAGCAGCCAACACAGCAATATGACCGTTGCAAGTGAAACTTAAAATGGAAAAGTGTGGCGCTAATAGGTAGTGAGACTCCTGTTATTAGACAGGTAGAAAAAGTGGATTGAGGGAAAATCAAAATACCTTTAGTGTGATAAAATAAAGATATATAAAAATATATATACTAAATGGTGTATATAATACAGGTGGGAACACAGTGTGTGTTTAACCAAGAAGGACACAGTGAAAAAAGATAAAATGAGGAAAAAATAGGGAGACAATCAAACATGCAGGATATAACCAATAACGGTGCAAAATATCTAGAGAAGCTGAATATGTTAGTCCACAGAACCAGAATTCAATGGAGGTGGCAGACAAATACGAGGACGTCAATGTCTCTAGGGAAAAAAAAGGGGGCAAACATGGGGGTACGAAAAGTCTCTAGATAACAAAATCGGATAGTCCCATTCAGTCCTACAGGTAGCTGGATGTGAGCTGTCTTCTCAGGAAATGATCTGAGGATTATTAGGAAAGGTCACGACCAATGGGCTAAATCTCGGCTCAAATGGATAATTCCCACCAGGAGAGAGAGGAAAGCAAAAGAATGCCCTTACCAGATCCGGTGGACTCACAGGCCGTGGCGGTGAGTCAAACGAGCCTATACCGTTAAACGGTGTGGGGTAGAGGTTTGTGGGAGAACTTGTAAACCATCTTGTCAGCAGTCCTCATGAGAAGCACCGATTTAGAGTCTGGGGTCTCCAGGATATGATTACGGTCACAGGATCACCATTTCCTCAGAGCGACATCATGTGTGCGAATAAAAAGAAGGGGAAAAAACTCCACATAGTGTAAATCCTTTGATTTGCAAGGAGCATAAAAGCACTTTATTTGAGGAGTATACTCCGAAAAAAGTATTTTTACAGGCGGGGGGCGGTAAAAACTCGGCCCAAAATAAATAAAAACCGGCATAAAAATTATAAAAACAGGCGCAGTAGATAGTGGTGGGGTGTAGTCATGGAACCCGACGCGTTTCGCCTCCTAAGGCTTCTGCTGGGGTATGAATAAGCCCCCCACACAACTGCGCTTTATATACAGGAAGAATTGTAATGAAACAGCTAATCAGCGCTGTTGTACGAGACCACTTCCGGGTTCGGCGGCGTCATCTGTGACAAATCGGTCACATGACATTTTGTGGCCAATCAAAACGTGAGGGTGATGGTTAGAAGCCAAGCCTCACTCCTGACCACCTATAGGCAGAGTAGCAATCCCATTCGTTATATGTGGTTAATCACATGATGAGGAAATAACGATGGGACGCTCTGAGGTGCGTGTCAGGGAGAGGAGGAAGCCAGAGCCTACCCGATAGAGGCGTGGAACGCACAGCACAGCGGCGATCCACGCTAATAGAATTTATTTATGTTGTGCTGATGTGGTCCCGATCCCGGAAGTGTTCCCAACATATAAACATGTGGGAATAGAGATGTGTGCAAACAAATCATGATGGGTACATATATATGAATGCACAAACAATATACATGTCATTTTCAAAAAAGGTAAAAGTAACTATAAAAAATAACTATAAAAAAATAAGACCTAATAAGGATGAAGGTAAGCATACAACAGAGACTCATGAGGGGAAGGTGTATGTGCTTAGTATCCAGTGTACATATAATACGTTGGATTGAAGAACTCCTAAGTGCAGTGAGAACTTAGGGAATTCAAAGAACGCCATATCTTATATAAAAAATATTAATAGTTAATGGGGTGAAAGAGATAAAAGTATTTCTTTAGTTAAATAATAGGAGCTCATTCGAAGCCCTATAGGAAATTTGGGCACATGATAAAAAAAAAGAAGAAAGTCAGTAGCTCAAAAGATGAAATTACAGCAATCTTGTGGCATTTGTGAACTACATGGTTTAAGGAAATGTTATGTCATTCGTAGGTAAAGGATTGGTGAGGGTGGGGAGAGGGGGGTGAACGGGGGGGAAAGGTGGGTGTATCAACGTTTAGGACTGATTTATGAAGGCGTTGATATCCCATTCCACGTTCAATCCGTGTGGCACATAACATTTCATGAGATGTATCCAAAAGGTTTCAAGCTTGGAAACACCCCTAGTGTTTGGTTCCCCCCTCCAATGTGGGACGAATTTATCAATAATTTGGAACTTAGTCCCAGACGGATTTTGGTTGTGGTGAAGTAGGTAGTGTTTAGGGACGCTATGATTGGTGCGTCCTTTTAATATGGCTGTGACGTGTTCATTCACTCGTATGGAGAAGTTACGTATGGTTCGTCCTATGTATTGCTTGCCACAAGGGCAAGTAATAAGGTAAACGATAAATTTTGTAGTGCATGTTGCGAATTGTTTCATCTTAAATTCCTTCCCAGTAGCGGATGATGTGAAGGTCTCAATTTTACGGGATTTGCAAACGTTGAGTTTGCATACTGTACATTTCCTGCAGGGGTAAAAACCCTTGAGGTCATGGAAGAAAGATGGCATCTTCGGAGGGTCAACCACTCCTGGTGCAATCTTACCACCTATTGATGGTGCTCCTTTATATATCACTCCAGCTTGGTCGGGAAGTAATGGGCCCAGTATTCGGTCGTTTTTCAGAACCTTCCAATGTCTGGAAATGATGCTCTTTATCTGCTTGTGTTGGATAGAATAGTTGGTAAGGAAGGCCCATCTATGTTTGGCATCCAGAGGTTTTTTTGGTTGTTCCACTAGTAGTGAAGAGCGGTCAATGCGTGCTATTTTCTGTATCTCCTGGTCCATTAATTCTCCATCGTAGCCCTTTTCTTGGAATCTACATTTAATAGTTTCTGCCTGCCTGAAGTAGTCCGGCAAAAGAGAACAGTTACGTCTGATTCTCATCAGTTGACTTCGAGGTACCGATTTTAGCCATGCTGTATGGTGACAGCTGTCGGTCGGGATGTACCCGTTGCGGTCAGTGGCCTTGAAAAAGGTTTTCGTCTCCAATTGGCCATTGACAGCTGTGATTTCCAAATCTAGGAAATGTATTGTAGACGGGCTAGCTTCATATGACAAGTGTATGCCTACCTCATTCGCATTTAGGGTTAGCATAAAACGACTGAGGGAGTCCATTGAGCCTCTCCATAGGAGGAGGATGTCGTCGATATATCTGGCCCAAAAGACGAGCTGTAATGGTCTCTGGGTTCCGACGACATCCTCCTCCCACTTGGCCATAAAAATGTTAGCCAGACTGGGGGCAAATTTCGCCCCCATGGCTACTCCCTTCGTCTGTAGGTAATAATGGTTGTCATACCAGAAGTAATTTGACTTGGTAGCAAAGTGTAACAGATCTACAATGAACCTCTTTTGAGTCATAGAGATGTTCTTTTCTCTTGATAGGAAGAGTTCAACTGCTTCTATACCCAATTCGTGGGGGATGATGGTGTATAGAGAGGTAACGTCTGCAGTTACTAGTATGAGATCGTTAGTGTACGTGACTTGTTGTAATTTATTAATAGTATCCCGAGTATCTTTCAGAAAAGATGGTATTGATTTTACTATTGGCTGTAAATAATAATCAATGTATTTCCCTATGCGGGAGGTCACGGAGTTGATTCCACTTATGATTGGGCGACCAGGAGGTTGAGTGATGTTCTTGTGTACTTTAGGCAGATAGTACATTATAGGGATGCGCGGAGCTACTGGGACCAGGAAATTTTTTTCTTTTTTGTCTAGTATGCCAAGCTGAAAGCCAGTGTCAATCAAGTCTACTAGTCTTTTTTTGAAGCTTGTAGTGGGGTTGGATCCGAGAGGCAGGTACGTTTCTGTGTCACTAAGGATTCTCATCATCTCAGCATGATAATCCTTACTGTCAAGAACGACTATCCCTCCGCCCTTATCCGCCGGGCGGATGACAAGGTCTTTGCGTTCACAAAGGGACTTTAAGCCAATTTTAATATTGGGGTCAGAGTGATATTTCTTCTTTGGGAGTCCTTCTAGGTCTTCCAGAACTAGATCATGGAACACCTTAATAGATGGAGCTATAGGGGCTGGGGGGTTAAATAGAGACGGGTTCGCTAATCCCGAGTGAACTGTGTGGGAATTAGTGAGAAGACATGAGGGCCTGCTTGGATTGGACGCAATATATCTTTGTACATTAAGTTTACGTATAAACTTATGTACATCTATAAAAGTAGAGAATTTACTCAGTGTTTTAGGGGGGGCAAATTTCAAACCTTTGTGAAGAACATTAAGTTCCGCTGGGGAGAAATCAGCTTTGCTTAGATTGAAGATGCCATTATCCTTTAGACCCTTTTTCTCTTTATTGGAACGCCTCCCCCCTCGGGTGCCGCGTTTTGTTCTGGGTTTCGTGTGGGGTATTCCTGTTCTCTGTGAAAACCCCCCGAATATAGAGGTTGTGGTTTGACCTGGTTGTAGTTAAAAGGTGACCTGTCAGGGTAATCTCTGTCTCCGTGCTCATAACGGTATTGTGAATTGTGATAATCATTAGGTCGCTCATCTCTAAGAGGTGAAAATCTGTTTCTTGTGTTAATCGGGGTTCTTTGTGGGTACGGTGGGTAGTATTGGTATTCGTTTCGACTTGTATCACGTCTTCGGGGGGAGTAGTCCTGTCTATAGTCCTCATAGTGGACGGAACGATCTTTGTTACCCCTACCCTTTCCCCTGTTGTTACGTCCTCTGTTCCCCGAATGGGGAGGAGGATCCTTGGTAAGGGTCACAGGGGCAGGGGGGGGGAAAGACGGGCGTCTAACATTACTCATGAGGGGGGGGGGAAGTACTGGGGGGGTATGTGATGCCCTGGAGTCATCCAGATATTCCGTCTCCATAGAGTGGCTGGTATTGACAGGTAGGTCTTTGGCTTGGCTGTTGGATTGCCAGCTAAAGACATTCTTATTTTTGTAATCACTAAGGTCTCTGTTGTATTTCTTCTGCTTTTTAGTTTTTTGTTCTCTTTCTTCCTTTTCGAGATGATTTTTCAGATTAGTAGAAAGACTGATGTACTCTGTGGTGGATTTATGTGGGAGGAGTTTATCCCTAATTTCTTTAATTTCCTTATCTATAAAGGTTCTTCTCGTGCGTTTTCTCTCTATAAGGAACCCCAATAGGGAAATCCCTGCTTCATTAAAATAGTGGTACCAAGACTCTATATCAAGATCGCCTTGTTGTGGGTGTATTGTCCACCTTAGGCCCCTTGGGACCATGCGTTCCTTGGTGGACTGCTCAAGGAAGGCAATGTCCCATTCTAAATGTAGCTCAGAGACCATCAGGTTTTTAAGCCTGAGAAACAGACCGCCTATCTCAGAGTCAGTGTTAAAAACTGTAAAGACTCCTTCAGTGTTGAAGGTGCGGCTGGTTCGGTAATCAAACACATCCATAATTAGTGGGTTAACAAAGGTGTGTGGAGAGGCTGCAAATAATATTGTCAATAAAAAACGTGTAAAAAGGATGTAAAAAATTGCGCCAGCTCTTAGGTGGGGATGAAGCAGCCAACACAGCAATATGACCGTTGCAAGTGAAACTTAAAATGGAAAAGTGTGGCGCTAATAGGTAGTGAGACTCCTGTTATTAGACAGGTAGAAAAAGTGGATTGAGGGAAAATCAAAATACCTTTAGTGTGATAAAATAAAGATATATAAAAATATATATACTAAATGGTGTATATAATACAGGTGGGAACACAGTGTGTGTTTAACCAAGAAGGACACAGTGAAAAAAGATAAAATGAGGAAAAAATAGGGAGACAATCAAACATGCAGGATATAACCAATAACGGTGCAAAATATCTAGAGAAGCTGAATATGTTAGTCCACAGAACCAGAATTCAATGGAGGTGGCAGACAAATACGAGGACGTCAATGTCTCTAGGGAAAAAAAAGGGGGCAAACATGGGGGTACGAAAAGTCTCTAGATAACAAAATCGGATAGTCCCATTCAGTCCTACAGGTAGCTGGATGTGAGCTGTCTTCTCAGGAAATGATCTGAGGACTATTAGGAAAGGTCACGACCAATGGGCTAAATCTCGGCTCAAATGGATAATTCCCACCAGGAGAGAGAGGAAAGCAAAAGAATGCCCTTACCAGATCCGGTGGACTCACAGGCCGTGGCGGTGAGTCAAACGAGCCTATACCGTTAAACGGTGTGGGGTAGAGGTTTGTGGGAGAACTTGTAAACCATCTTGTCAGCAGTCCTCATGAGAAGCACCGATTTAGAGTCTGGGGTCTCCAGGATATGATTCCGGTCACAGGATCACCATTTCCTCAGAGCGACATCATGTGTGCGAATAAAAAGAAGGGGAAAAAACTCCACATAGTGTAAATCCTTTGATTTGCAAGGAGCATAAAAGCACTTTATTTGAGGAGTATACTCCGAAAAAAGTATTTTTACAGGCGGGGGGCGGTAAAAACTCGGCCCAAAATAAATAAAAACCGGCATAAAAATTATAAAAACAGGCGCAGTAGATAGTGGTGGGGTGTAGTCATGGAACCCGACGCGTTTCGCCTCCTAAGGCTTCTGCTGGGGTATGAATAAGCCCCCCACACAACTGCGCTTTATATACAGGAAGAATTGTAATGAAACAGCTAATCAGCGCTGTTGTACGAGACCACTTCCGGGTTCGGCGGCGTCATCTGTGACAAATCGGTCACATGACATTTTGTGGCCAATCAAAACGTGAGGGTGATGGTTAGAAGCCAAGCCTCACTCCTGACCACCTATAGGCAGAGTAGCAATCCCATTCGTTATATGTGGTTAATCACATGATGAGGAAATAACGATGGGACGCTCTGAGGTGCGTGTCAGGGAGAGGAGGAAGCCAGAGCCTACCCGATAGAGGCGTGGAACGCACAGCACAGCGGCGATCCACGCTAATAGAATTTATTTATGTTGTGCTGATGTGGTCCCGATCCCGGAAGTGTTCCCAACATATAAACATGTGGGAATAGAGATGTGTGCAAACAAATCATGATGGGTACATATATATGAATGCACAAACAATATACATGTCATTTTCAAAAAAGGTAAAAGTAACTATAAAAAATAACTATAAAAAAATAAGACCTAATAAGGATGAAGGTAAGCATACAACAGAGACTCATGAGGGGAAGGTGTATGTGCTTAGTATCCAGTGTACATATAATACGTTGGATTGAAGAACTCCTAAGTGCAGTGAGAACTTAGGGAATTCAAAGAACGCCATATCTTATATAAAAAATATTAATAGTTAATGGGGTGAAAGAGATAAAAGTATTTCTTTAGTTAAATAATAGGAGCTCATTCGAAGCCCTATAGGAAATTTGGGCACATGATAAAAAAAAAGAAGAAAGTCAGTAGCTCAAAAGATGAAATTACAGCAATCTTGTGGCATTTGTGAACTACATGGTTTAAGGAAATGTTATGTCATTCGTAGGTAAAGGATTGGTGAGGGTGGGGAGAGGGGGGTGAACGGGGGGGAAAGGTGGGTGTATCAACGTTTAGGACTGATTTATGAAGGCGTTGATATCCCATTCCACGTTCAATCCGTGTGGCACATAACATTTCATGAGATGTATCCAAAAGGTTTCAAGCTTGGAAACACCCCTAGTGTTTGGTTCCCCCCTCCAATGTGGGACGAATTTATCAATAATTTGGAACTTAGTCCCAGACGGATTTTGGTTGTGGTGAAGTAGGTAGTGTTTAGGGACGCTATGATTGGTGCGTCCTTTTAATATGGCTGTGACGTGTTCATTCACTCGTATGGAGAAGTTACGTATGGTTCGTCCTATGTATTGCTTGCCACAAGGGCAAGTAATAAGGTAAACGATAAATTTTGTAGTGCATGTTGCGAATTGTTTCATCTTAAATTCCTTCCCAGTAGCGGATGATGTGAAGGTCTCAATTTTACGGGATTTGCAAACGTTGAGTTTGCATACTGTACATTTCCTGCAGGGGTAAAAACCCTTGAGGTCATGGAAGAAAGATGGCATCTTCGGAGGGTCAACCACTCCTGGTGCAATCTTACCACCTATTGATGGTGCTCCTTTATATATCACTCCAGCTTGGTCGGGAAGTAATGGGCCCAGTATTCGGTCGTTTTTCAGAACCTTCCAATGTCTGGAAATGATGCTCTTTATCTGCTTGTGTTGGATAGAATAGTTGGTAAGGAAGGCCCATCTATGTTTGGCATCCAGAGGTTTTTTTGGTTGTTCCACTAGTAGTGAAGAGCGGTCAATGCGTGCTATTTTCTGTATCTCCTGGTCCATTAATTCTCCATCGTAGCCCTTTTCTTGGAATCTACATTTAATAGTTTCTGCCTGCCTGAAGTAGTCCGGCAAAAGAGAACAGTTACGTCTGATTCTCATCAGTTGACTTCGAGGTACCGATTTTAGCCATGCTGTATGGTGACAGCTGTCGGTCGGGATGTACCCGTTGCGGTCAGTGGCCTTGAAAAAGGTTTTCGTCTCCAATTGGCCATTGACAGCTGTGATTTCCAAATCTAGGAAATGTATTGTAGACGGGCTAGCTTCATATGACAAGTGTATGCCTACCTCATTCGCATTTAGGGTTAGCATAAAACGACTGAGGGAGTCCATTGAGCCTCTCCATAGGAGGAGGATGTCGTCGATATATCTGGCCCAAAAGACGAGCTGTAATGGTCTCTGGGTTCCGACGACATCCTCCTCCCACTTGGCCATAAAAATGTTAGCCAGACTGGGGGCAAATTTCGCCCCCATGGCTACTCCCTTCGTCTGTAGGTAATAATGGTTGTCATACCAGAAGTAATTTGACTTGGTAGCAAAGTGTAACAGATCTACAATGAACCTCTTTTGAGTCATAGAGATGTTCTTTTCTCTTGATAGGAAGAGTTCAACTGCTTCTATACCCAATTCGTGGGGGATGATGGTGTATAGAGAGGTAACGTCTGCAGTTACTAGTATGAGATCGTTAGTGTACGTGACTTGTTGTAATTTATTAATAGTATCCCGAGTATCTTTCAGAAAAGATGGTATTGATTTTACTATTGGCTGTAAATAATAATCAATGTATTTCCCTATGCGGGAGGTCACGGAGTTGATTCCACTTATGATTGGGCGACCAGGAGGTTGAGTGATGTTCTTGTGTACTTTAGGCAGATTAGGGATTAGGCATTATAGGGATGCGCGGAGCTACTGGGACCAGGAAATTTTTTTCTTTTTTGTCTAGTATGCCAAGCTGAAAGCCAGTGTCAATCAAGTCTACTAGTCTTTTTTTGAAGCTTGTAGTGGGGTTGGATCCGAGAGGCAGGTACGTTTCTGTGTCACTAAGGATTCTCATCATCTCAGCATGATAATCCTTACTGTCAAGAACGACTATCCCTCCGCCCTTATCCGCCGGGCGGATGACAAGGTCTTTGCGTTCACAAAGGGACTTTAAGCCAATTTTAATATTGGGGTCAGAGTGATATTTCTTCTTTGGGAGTCCTTCTAGGTCTTCCAGAACTAGATCACGGAACACCTTAATAGATGGAGCTATAGGGGCTGGGGGGTTAAATAGAGACGGGTTCGCTAATCCCGAGTGAACTGTGTGGGAATTAGTGAGAAGACATGAGGGCCTGCTTGGATTGGACGCAATATATCTTTGTACATTAAGTTTACGTATAAACTTATGTACATCTATAAAAGTAGAGAATTTACTCAGTGTTTTAGGGGGGGCAAATTTCAAACCTTTGTGAAGAACATTAAGTTCCGCTGGGGAGAAATCAGCTTTGCTTAGATTGAAGATGCCATTATCCTTTAGACCCTTTTTCTCTTTATTGGAACGCCTCCCCCCTCGGGTGCCGCGTTTTGTTCTGGGTTTCGTGTGGGGTATTCCTGTTCTCTGTGAAAACCCCCCGAATATAGAGGTTGTGGTTTGACCTGGTTGTAGTTAAAAGGTGACCTGTCAGGGTAATCTCTGTCTCCGTGCTCATAACGGTATTGTGAATTGTGATAATCATTAGGTCGCTCATCTCTAAGAGGTGAAAATCTGTTTCTTGTGTTAATCGGGGTTCTTTGTGGGTACGGTGGGTAGTATTGGTATTCGTTTCGACTTGTATCACGTCTTCGGGGGGAGTAGTCCTGTCTATAGTCCTCATAGTGGACGGAACGATCTTTGTTACCCCTACCCTTTCCCCTGTTGTTACGTCCTCTGTTCCCCGAATGGGGAGGAGGATCCTTGGTAAGGGTCACAGGGGCAGGGGGGGGGAAAGACGGGCGTCTAACATTACTCATGAGGGGGGGGGGAAGTAATTGGCTTAAAGTCCCTTTGTGAACGCAAAGACCTTGTCATCCGCCCGGCGGATAAGGGCGGAGGGATAGTCGTTCTTGACAGTAAGGATTATCATGCTGAGATGATGAGAATCCTTAGTGACACAGAAACGTACCTGCCTCTCGGATCCAACCCCACTACAAGCTTCAAAAAAAGACTAGTAGACTTGATTGACACTGGCTTTCAGCTTGGCATACTAGACAAAAAAGAAAAAAATTTCCTGGTCCCAGTAGCTCCGCGCATCCCTATAATGTACTATCTGCCTAAAGTACACAAGAACATCACTCAACCTCCTGGTCGCCCAATCATAAGTGGAATCAACTCCGTGACCTCCCGCATAGGGAAATACATTGATTATTATTTACAGCCAATAGTAAAATCAATACCATCTTTTCTGAAAGATACTCGGGATACTATTAATAAATTACAACAAGTCACGTACACTAACGATCTCATACTAGTAACTGCAGACGTTACCTCTCTATACACCATCATCCCCCACGAATTGGGTATAGAAGCAGTTGAACTCTTCCTATCAAGAGAAAAGAACATCTCTATGACTCAAAAGAGGTTCATTGTAGATCTGTTACACTTTGCTACCAAGTCAAATTACTTCTGGTATGACAACCATTATTACCTACAGACGAAGGGAGTAGCCATGGGGGCGAAATTTGCCCCCAGTCTGGCTAACATTTTTATGGCCAAGTGGGAGGAGGATGTCGTCGGAACCCAGAGACCATTACAGCTCGTCTTTTGGGCCAGATATATCGACGACATCCTCCTCCTATGGAGAGGCTCAATGGACTCCCTCAGTCGTTTTATGCTAACCCTAAATGCGAATGAGGTAGGCATACACTTGTCATATGAAGCTAGCCCGTCTACAATACATTTCCTAGATTTGGAAATCACAGCTGTCAATGGCCAATTGGAGACGAAAACCTTTTTCAAGGCCACTGACCGCAACGGGTACATCCCGACCGACAGCTGTCACCATACAGCATGGCTAAAATCGGTACCTCGAAGTCAACTGATGAGAATCAGACGTAACTGTTCTCTTTTGCCGGACTACTTCAGGCAGGCAGAAACTATTAAATGTAGATTCCAAGAAAAGGGCTACGATGGAGAATTAATCGACCAGGAGATACAGAAAATAGCACGCATTGACCGCTCTTCACTACTAGTGGAACAACCAAAAAAACCTCTGGATGCCAAACATAGATGGGCCTTCCTTACCAACTATTCTATCCAACACAAGCAGATAAAGAGCATCATTTCCAGACATTGGAAGGTTCTGAAAAACGACCGAATACTGGGCCCATTACTTCCCGACCAAGCTGGAGTGATATATAAAGGAGCACCATCAATAGGTGGTAAGATTGCACCAGGAGTGGTTGACCCTCCGAAGATGCCATCTTTCTTCCATGACCTCAAGGGTTTTTACCCCTGCAGGAAATGTACAGTATGCAAACTCAACGTTTGCAAATCCCGTAAAATTGAGACCTTCACATCATCCGCTACTGGGAAGGAATTTAAGATGAAACAATTCGCAACATGCACTACAAAATTTATCGTTTACCTTATTACTTGCCCTTGTGGCAAGCAATACATAGGACGAACCATACGTAACTTCTCCATACGAGTGAATGAACACGTCACAGCCATATTAAAAGGACGCACCAATCATAGCGTCCCTAAACACTACCTACTTCACCACAACCAAAATCCGTCTGGGACTAAGTTCCAAATTATTGATAAATTCGTCCCACATTGGAGGGGGGAACCAAACACTAGGGGTGTTTCCAAGCTTGAAACCTTTTGGATACATCTCATGAAATGTTATGTGCCACACGGATTGAACGTGGAATGGGATATCAACGCCTTCATAAATCAGTCCTAAACGTTGATACACCCACCTTTCCCCCCCGTTCACCCCCCTCTCCCCACCCTCACCAATCCTTTACCTACGAATGACATAACATTTCCTTAAACCATGTAGTTCACAAATGCCACAAGATTGCTGTAATTTCATCTTTTGAGCTACTGACTTTCTTCTTTTTTTTTATCATGTGCCCAAATTTCCTATAGGGCTTCGAATGAGCTCCTATTATTTAACTAAAGAAATACTTTTATCTCTTTCACCCCATTAACTATTAATATTTTTTATATAAGATATGGCGTTCTTTGAATTCCCTAAGTTCTCACTGCACTTAGGAGTTCTTCAATCCAACGTATTATATGTACACTGGATACTAAGCACATACACCTTCCCCTCATGAGTCTCTGTTGTATGCTTACCTTCATCCTTATTAGGTCTTATTTTTTTATAGTTATTTTTTATAGTTACTTTTACCTTTTTTGAAAATGACATGTATATTGTTTGTGCATTCATATATATGTACCCATCATGATTTGTTTGCACACATCTCTATTCCCACATGTTTATATGTTGGGAACACTTCCGGGATCGGGACCACATCAGCACAACATAAATAAATTCTATTAGCGTGGATCGCCGCTGTGCTGTGCGTTCCACGCCTCTATCGGGTAGGCTCTGGCTTCCTCCTCTCCCTGACACGCACCTCAGAGCGTCCCATCGTTATTTCCTCATCATGTGATTAACCACATATAACGAATGGGATTGCTACTCTGCCTATAGGTGGTCAGGAGTGAGGCTTGGCTTCTAACCATCACCCTCACGTTTTGATTGGCCACAAAGTGTCATGTGACCGATTTGTCACAGATGACGCCGCCGAACCCGGAAGTGGTCTCGTACAACAGCGCTGATTAGCTGTTTCATTACAATTCTTCCTGTATATAAAGCGCAGTTGTGTGGGGGGCTTATTCATACCCCAGCAGAAGCCTTAGGAGGCGAAACGCGTCGGGTTCCATGACTACACCCCACCACTATCTACTGCGCCTGTTTTTATAATTTTTATGCCGGTTTTTATTTATTTTGGGCCGAGTTTTTACCGCCCCCCGCCTGTAAAAATACTTTTTTCGGAGTATACTCCTCAAATAAAGTGCTTTTATGCTCCTTGCAAATCAAAGGATTTACACTATGTGGAGTTTTTTCCCCTTCTTTTTATTCGCACACATGATGTCGCTCTGAGGAAATGGTGATCCTGTGACCGGAATCATATCCTGGAGACCCCAGACTCTAAATCGGTGCTTCTCATGAGGACTGCTGACAAGATGGTTTACAAGTTCTCCCACAAACCTCTACCCCACACCGTTTAACGGTATAGGCTCGTTTGACTCACCGCCACGGCCTGTGAGTCCACCGGATCTGGTAAGGGCATTCTTTTGCTTTCCTCTCTCTCCTGGTGGGAATTATCCATTTGAGCCGAGATTTAGCCCATTGGTCGTGACCTTTCCTAATAATCCTCAGATCATTTCCTGAGAAGACAGCTCACATCCAGCTACCTGTAGGACTGAATGGGACTATCCGATTTTGTTATCTAGAGACTTTTCGTACCCCCATGTTTGCCCCCTTTTTTTTCCCTAGAGACATTGACGTCCTCGTATTTGTCTGCCACCTCCATTGAATTCTGGTTCTGTGGACTAACATATTCAGCTTCTCTAGATATTTTGCACCGTTATTGGTTATATCCTGCATGTTTGATTGTCTCCCTATTTTTTCCTCATTTTATCTTTTTTCACTGTGTCCTTCTTGGTTAAACACACACTGTGTTCCCACCTGTATTATATACACCATTTAGTATATATATTTTTATATATCTTTATTTTATCACACTAAAGGTATTTTGATTTTCCCTCAATCCACTTTTTCTACCTGTCTAATAACAGGAGTCTCACTACCTATTAGCGCCACACTTTTCCATTTTAAGTTTCACTTGCAACGGTCATATTGCTGTGTTGGCTGCTTCATCCCCACCTAAGAGCTGGCGCAATTTTTTACATCCTTTTTACATATATGCACCATAATCAAAATTTCTGTTTCTCTAAATAACAGTATAGTCATCAAGAAGGTTTTATGTTTTGCATCTTAGAACTGTCAACATTCGGTCTATATGTCCCATCTAATTAAACCAGTAACATATTCTCCATTGCCCACACACCGTCCTCCTCCATCCTCCAATACACACTCTCGGCCTCCACCTGTCATATCTTTAAACACTTCTTAGCAGCCTCATCTGTACCAATTCCATGGGGCTTATTCCAGGCACATCCAACCACGGGTCCCACAATCTGTCAAATTTTCCAGGGTTGCCCCTGTGCTGGTAAATATATTTTTCCATTATGAGCGGTTTTCCCATATTTAGTATCCATGTTTTGCTATTAGGTGGTGTAGCAGACTTCCATCCCATCAGTATTACCTTTCTAGATTGGAACAGCGCACGTGCAAAAGCAACTCTCGTCACCTCCTCCGCGATCACCCCCTCCAGAACTCCCAGTAAGCAACAGATTGGATCTAGTGGGACATTGACCTGGAACACCTGATTTAGTGTAGCCAGGACCTCAGTCCAGTATCTATGGAGTTTGGGGCAATGCCAGAGGAGGTGAATCAAGTCCCCAGATGCCGCCCTGCATCTGCCACATAATGAGTCAGGAGCCTTGCCCATTCTATGTAGCTTTACAGGGGTATAATGTACTCTCAGCAAAATATAAAGTTGGGATACCTTCTGTGCCACGTTTAGTGAGCAGGTGTTAACTGCTTGCAGAGCTTCTTCCCATACCTCCCCAGACAAGGGGCCCAAATCCGCCTCCCACTGAGCAGCCGCCCTTGTGGGGTACCCCTCTAACAATGACGCTAATAACATGTTATAGCATTGTGAAATTATACCCTTAGTCTCCAACGCCTCCTGCATTATATGAAAAACCGGTGTGGGGGATTGGGACCAATCTGTTGCATCCCCTTGTGCTTTAATTGCATGCTTCAGTTGTAGATAGTAAAACAGCATACTAGTAGGCAAGAAATATTTATCTTGTAAATCCTTAAACGATAACAATGTTCCATTACTGAAAATCTGGTACATGTGCGTGATACCCCTGCATCGCCATCTTTGCCCCTGTTGGAGCTTAGCAAGCTCAACATATGTTTTATTTTCCCATATCGGGCTATACTTAGTAAAGCCCGAAACGTTTTGTAGTTGTTTAGCTTTGTTCCATACCTTCTGCACAAGTGTATATGTGGGCATTTGTTTATTGGGTCTTTGGAAACGGTGAGCCTCCAATCCCTCGGGTATTGACTCTGCCCCTGTGCCCACCAGCATAAGCTTAGCAGACGAGCCCAGTGGCAGAGTGGCCATGGCACCTATCAGATGCTGCAGTTGCACCGCTAGATAGTATATCCAAGGGTTGGGTAGGGCAAGGCCCCCTCCCTCCTTTAAGCGCTGCAGCTGTTCTAACCTAATTCTGGGGGGTTTGGTATGCCACAGCAACAGCCGGAATAAAGAGTTAACCACTCTGAATATCTTTAGCGTAATAACTACCGGCGTGTTATGTAGCATGTATAGAAATTGTGGCATCAGAATCATTTTTATGAGATTCACTTTTCCTGCCAGGGACATCTTAAGTTTATTCCAAACATTTATTCTATCTCTAAACCGCGACATCAGAGGGTAGACATTCAGGCTACAAAAGTCCATAAGTTTAGGTGAGATGTGGATACCTAAATATTTAAAGGTAGAAACTACAGGTATCTGAGTCGGAGGTCTCACATTAGTCATCGGGGAACCGTCTATAAACATTAAGGCAGATTTAGTCCAGTTGATAGTGAGGCCTGAAAAGTGGCCAAATTCAGTGATAAGTGACATTGCCTGTTCCAGGGAGCCCTCTGCGTCTTCCAAAAACAAAAGCATATCATCGGCGTAGAGCATGATTTTTTCATGCAATTCACTATATCGGAAACCTCTAATCTGTGGGCATTCTCTCACCTGTGCCGCCAGGGGCTCTATAGCCAGTGCGAAGAGCAGGGGGGACAAAGGGCACCCCTGTCTGGTCCCCCTGCTCAACCCAAAGGCATGAGACATTCGATCCGCCACACGTATAGCCGCTTGTGGTGTGTCATACAGCAGCCTAACCCACCCGATGAACCTGGGCCCAAACCCAAACTTGGCCAGAACCGCCCACAGATATCTCCAGCACACGCTGTCAAATGCCTTATTGGCATCAAGAGACAGCAAGGCTACCGATTCCGAGGGGGTCTGCATGTTTAAGTATAGGCGTCTAAGGTTGGTCGCCGTAGATGTTCGAAGCATAAAACCTGCTTGATCTGAGTGAACTATTGTTCTAACAATCTTATTAACCCGCATGGCCAGTACTTTCGCTAGTAATTTAATTTCGCTCTGAAGGAGCGATATAGGCCTATAGGAGCCCGGGTCTAAGGGGTCCTTACCCATTTTCAACAATAATATAATGTTAGCTTTAGTCATAGTGGTTGGTAGCCTTCCCAATTTAAAGGATGCATTTAATACTTCAAGCAGTTTAGGTAGGATTATTTCGCCATATTGGGTGTAGACCTCCATGGGAAGCCCATCGTCCCCGGGGGCCTTGCATGTAGGAAAAGAGGCAGCCGCCTCCCTCAGTTCGTCTAGCGAAATTGGCGCCTCCAGTTCCCCCCTCGCCTGGTGGGTCAGAGCTGGAAGCATTATAGTACCCATGTATGTCTGTAGCTCCTCGTCTGTATAACTGTCACACGGCTTATATAACTCTGCGTAAAAAGAGGCTAGCTCCTCTATGATTTTCTCCGGATCATTCACCAGGCGCCCGAGGAGTTACGTATCGCTCCTATAGCAGGGGACGACTGTTGAGATCTGGCAATTCTAGCCAACAATCTACCAGTTTCTTCACCCTCTTCGTAAAACGCTTGTTTAGTGAAGAACCTTTTGCGTTCCGCGGCGGAGGCCCTCAACCGGTCCAGGGACTCCTGAGCCGATATCCATGCCCCCCTCGCGGACTCTGATGGGTCTAAAATAAAAGCAAGCTCCAATTGCTTCACCTGGTCTTCCACCTGTATCAGTACGGCTGCGGAGTTGTGTTTTACGTCAGCAATTTCAGCTATAAATGTACCCCTCAGGCAAGCCTTAAAGGCATCCCATCTTAATAATAAATCAGTTTGTCTACGGTTGTCAAAAAAGTATTGTTCTATCTGTTTCGCTACTCTATCGTGAGAGGTGAAAAGCTTTAGCCAAAAAGCATTCAGTTTCCACGGTGCACTCGGCAGTGTGGTCGCCGGTCTAGTGATAAGATAAGCGACCAGAGGAGAGTGATCTGAAACCCCCCCGGGGTAAATATTCTACCTTATGCATAACACTCAGGAGTTGAGGGGATCCCACACACAGGTCAATCCGGGAAAGTGACCCATGGGTTTTGGAGAAGCAGGAAAATTGTTTGATATTAGGGTATTTAGCTCTCCACAAGTCTATCCAACACACCTCTATCAGTAGTCTGCTTAGAATAGTGCCCCTGTTTCCCGAGGGTGGCTGTGCCGGGGGGGTGCTTGTCTAGTCTGGGATCTAAGTAACCGTTAAAGTCACCCATGATCATTATTGGGACATCAGGTTTGTCAACCAGGTAAGTCAAGAGGAGCTGCAGGATTTCCCTGGAGAACGGAGGAGGTATGTACACAAACACCAATATCAACGTCAATGTATACAACCTGCAATGTAAAAACACAAATTTACCCATGGAATCAATAACAGCGTCTAATTCCTGGTAGGTCAAGGACTTATGTACCAAGACACTCACCCCGCGAGAGTACGCAGTGTGAGTGGAATGGTAGGCCTTGCCCACCCAGGAATACTGCAGAAAACTGACTGTATCTTTTGTTAGATGAGTCTCCTGGAGGCCCACTATTGCTGGGTGAAATTTTCTCAGACATGTGCTTATCATGGTACGTTTCAAGGGATCATGGACACCTCGGACGTTCCATGTCACAACTGGGGTGTTTGCCATAATTGGTATTGTAAAGTGATAAGTCCTGGGTGAATCTTTTTCCTCGTCTTGTCTTCTGGCCGTAAAGTATCAGTGCCAGTCCCGATGACCCAGACTGTCCCGGTATAGCATTCAGCGTTGTTTTGCAATGACGACCCGAGGCATCTGTGGAAGAATGTGCGTGGTGTCCCCATATTCAGAAGTGTCCTTCCTGACTGAAACAATGTGCTCCGTAGTTTAGAACCTGTTCCCTGGATATGAGCATCTTTCCCACAGTGGTCAGGGGGGGTTCCCCCGATCCGTCTGTGCACCTTAAGTTGTGCTTTAAACTGGTGCCAACCGGGCACATTGTAACCAGCCCCTTCAACTGGGCTAAAACTGGAGTGTTCAAAAAAGTTCCTGTGGGTACAACTATCCCACCTTGGTGTTTGACGTTTCTTGATATAGCTCTTGTGAACAAAGCTCTTGTCGCGCGTTAACTTTGTAAAATAGTAATATTGTCCCGCAAAATGTGTTGTAGACTATAAAACGTCCAGTAATGACTGACCGACTTCCCAGCTCCGCTTAGTGTTGTTCACTCTCCCATATCAGCCTCTCTCCTCCTCCTTAGATCTTGCTCATTGTGGTCCAACCAGGCGGACGCTTCGGCTGAAGATTCAAAGAATGTGGATTGACCTCTTGCCGTAATGCGTAATTTAGCCCGGTATAACATGGCATGCGTGACTTGGATCCTCTGAAATCTTTTCTTTACCTCTGCAAACTTGGCCCTTTTGCGCTGTACCTCGGCCGAGAAGTCAGGATAAAAGGAGATTTTTGTTCCGTTATAGTGCACTGCACCCTTTTCCCTGGCCAATCGAAGTATTATTTCTCTGTCCTTGTAGTTCAGGAGTCTGGCCAGCATTGATCTAGGTGGATTGCCTGGGGGGAGGGGTCTCAGTGGTGTACGGTGTGCTCGCTCCACTGCAAAAAGCGCGGTAAAAGCATCTTTGCCGAATATGTCCTGTAACCACATTTCTGTAAATGCTGTGGGGTCCCTTCCCTCCACCTTCTCTGGGAGCCCCACTATGCGACATTATTCCTCCTGAGACGGTTCTCGATGTCGTCATTTTTAGCGTTGGCCTGAGCTGCTTGCTGTAATGCACTTCTAGTATCCCTAGTGAGGGGGGTAGTATATCCTCCATCTCACTAATCCTGTGGTTCTCTCCCTGATCTTCTGAATGTCATGACGCAGGAGAGATACAGTCTCAGTGAGGCTCCCAAATTGAATTTTCAGTCCATTTACAGACGCTGTGCAACTCTGTACCACCCGCAGAATGTCACTTAGTGTAGGCTGCTGTGCCTCTTCCTGCATGGGGTCAGAACCATCTGCATTAAGGGTCAGGGAGCCTTCTAATGGCAACGTGTCATCTAGTGTCATGGCGCCTTCTTGTCCCTCAGTGTCCATTGCCAATGCCTGCTGATTTAGGGGGGAGGTATCGCTCTGTCCCTGCATTTTTTGGGCATAGTATACCATGTCCCTGGGCTGCTCTTTCCCCCACTGTTTGCTAGATTTCGCTGCCTTACCGCTCGGTTCCTGTGCCTTGTCTGTGCGAGCCGCATGCTGTGGTAAAGGAGAGCCGGCGCCATCTTGGCCATCCATGGCCGCCGCTGCTGCTGCTCCCTTCTCCTCCTTTCTGGTCATTCTGAGCCTCCGGAACCATTTGCCGGTGTTGTGAGGTGTCCTGTGGGGTTGCGGTATGCTGGTGGGTCGGTTTTGGGTTCGGATCGGTGGCGGGTTCAGGATATTAGAAGGATCAGTGGCGGGAGCTCCGTGTAGTGCGTCCGCTCACATGCCCGTCCAGGCCACGCCCCCCAGCAATGTATAATTAGAGTGCATGTGGATCAAAATGCTAGAAGTGATGATGTAAATTAAATATATTTCCCAAATCCTTGAAAGAGGCAAACCAAAAACAATGGGGTCCGCCATGGATTATATGGTAGTAATATATGAATGGTCGTGACCAAATGATAGCCATTCACAGACCTCCATCCCTATTGATAATTGAGCAAAAGGAATTGGCTGGGTAGAACCACCTGAAGTAACTACAAGCTCTTCTGGGCTGCCTCAGAAGATCTTGTAACCCTGGGTACTTAACCTGGAACTGCTGCTCAGATTGAAGACATGTGCCAGCTAAGGCACGTGTGTCAACTTTCCCTGCCAGGTGGCAGACAGTAGGTTTGTGCTCCACCTCTCTGAAAGAATCACTGCCCCAGTGTAGCTCTTGTTCCCTAGGCATACCAGCTGCAGCACCGTGTGGCATCTTTTAGCCTAAGACATAAAATAGCCTCTTTAATCCTTAAGGGGAACTGGTGGAAGAGGGTGAAGGCATTGGGGAGGAGGGGTAGAAATAGGTGGTGGAGGGAATAGCTTTGGCACCTCCCCAGCAGCTGTAAGAATGCAGAGCAGCTAAACGGGTACCAGCAGTGTACCCTGTCCTGCATCCTTCCCGACTGCCAGTGTGCCATAAACAATATGTAATGCCCCTGCCCATACTTGCTGACCTTCATGTCTGTGGTCATGTGGACATTGCTGATGATTGTCTTACGTGTGATTTTGAAAAGACAAGGATAGCCTTATGGGCAAAGAAACAGTAGCCAGGAACCTGTCACTGCACTACTGCACAGAATGCAAATTCCCAAAAGGGGCAGAATCAATCAACTGGAAAGACAGGAGTTGTAAAGTCAGCAGTTTGGCTAAACTGGCATTTAGGCACAAGGCATAGGGTGGATGTATTTTTTGTGCTCTAGCAGCTAGAGTGGCAAAACCCGCTCAGTGCTACAGCTGGTAGGGTTGGTAGAATTAGAGCAAGGTTGCAGCCTACGCTTGCCTCTACCGTTCATGACTCCATGCAGATGCTCTTCCCCGCTGGAGGAGCCAAAGGGTAGATCTCTAACACCCACTGTTATACCACCATCTTTCTTGCTGGAGGCTGCTGAGAGAGAATCATGCATACCGGGGGTAGAGGTGGAAAAGGAGTTGCTGGAAGGAGGATGATGATGATGATGTTGTTGATAAGTACTGTTCCTCCTGAGCTGCATGGTGAGAGGTCAGATGTCTCTTCAGACATGTAGTAGCCAAAAGGCTGAGGGTATTGCCATGACTGATACATGGGAGGCAGAGGCTGTAAATAACAATGGTGTGGTTTGCTGCACATGTGTTAAAAAGGCCCACACATGTGAGCTCTGGGTAGTTGACCGGTGACGACAGTACCTTGCATCCTTGCAGCTCTGCCATCTGATGGACTACAGCGGCTTTGCCCCTGGATACTATCCTGCCTCACTGGGGTTGTGTTTCTGCCTCTCTTTCCTCCTCTACTCTATCAGGCACCTAGGTACAGTCAGAGACCTCATAATCATGCACTCCCTCAGCATAACTGGAGCCAAATTGGCAATATGCTGTAGCTGTGGGAGCATCACTGCCAATTAGTTCTCCTATCCTTGTGTTCCTGTTACACTCCTACTCAACCCCAGAGCCTGTTAGTTGCTGTTCATCTTCTTGCAGCAAATAGCGCACACTATGCTCAAATAATTCAGCAGACTCTTTCATCACAGTTGACAGGACAAGAGCAGAAATATCTGTGGATGATATAATAGGGCGCTTTGGCGACTGAGCTAGTGTGTACCAGGGTGATAGAGGAGGAGGATGAAGGCTTGGTTAGCCACTCAACCACCTACTCTGCCACCTACTCTACCTATAAAGCATGCCCAGCACCTGAAAGAAATTGCTAAAATGCCCTGCCTGCAGATGATGCACCATGTCCATGGCCACCGCTTTGGCCCATGGACACAGAGGTTGCTCATTCTCTTATACTGTAGCTTCACGCCAATTTCTGCCTCTCCCTGTAGTCCTGCCAGATGAGGTAATGCTGATAATGTTGGGATTATTCCCTGCTTTTATTTGCAGCTATTAAAAGGGCTGTATAGGAGGAATGGTGCTTCGGTGCACTGTAAACTGCTACAAAGAGCGACTGTTGTGACTCCAATAGATCCACAATGCTGTTGCTGCTGCAGACTCTGTAAAAAATAAATAGAAGATCATAATAAAATAAAACCCAAATAAAAAAAGCTCAAATGCAAAGACCGTAAGGAAAAATAAATAACCCAAAAACACCCAACCGAAAACACTACAAGCAAAACCTTTTTTTTTTTCTTTTACTTAAAGTGGATGTAAACCTGAAAAAATGTTTTTTAATGAAGACTTCTTTTTTTTTTGTTTCACAAAGGTTTTTATTGATTGAACAAGTAATCACATAACATCGTTATAAAGGTACATTTGCAGAAAAAGTAGTACATATGACATTTGGATTAAATACATTTTAGGACATTATAAAGAGACAGTATGAATATATACAGTATCAATATTTGTATGCTAATACATATACTCAAGTAGCATCAAGGTATTCTTATATTCAAGTAGTAATCGTTAACTAGCGTGCATGTTTCGTAATGGAGAAAGAAGAGAGGGGGAGGGGGGGAAGGAAGAGGGAGAAAGAGAAAAAAAAAAGGGGGGGAGATGTGAGTGGGCACATATCCTATATTTTCCGTATAGTTTTCTTGAACCTTCTAATAAATCTTGTTACTGGACAGTGATTTATGTCATTAAATATTAATTGCTTTGTAGGACTGAGAGTTTTTAAATTCTATCCATTTATACCACGTTGAAGCAAAGTTAGTTATTTTCTCCTGAGATATGCTTATGAGTTCTTCTATACTTTCTATATTGTTTTTTCTGCGAAACCATTCTTTTTTTGATGGAATAGAATTGGAGCGCCAGTGGCAGGGGATGCAATGTCTTGCAGCGTTTATCATAAACATAGTTAGAGACTTTAGGTATTGTCTTTTGGGTATTGAATTATAATGTAGCAGGTACTGTGCGGGGTTGAAACTTGAACATAGGTCTTCTAGTGTCGTAAGAGGTCTAGTCCAGTGTTGGGTTGTTTCGTTGCTGGTTAGGTAATGTCTAATTTGTATGTATTTCCATTTTGAGATCTGGGGAGGGTCGCTATCTTTGTTTATTTCATCTCTTGATAAAAGTTTTCCATTTTAAAAAAAGTGTTTGACCAGAATTTCATTATGTGGCCATGAATTAGTAAGAATTTTTTTTCTGTACCTGGGATAAAATCTGGATTGTTCCTCAGTGGTGTTAGAGGGCTCACCAAGGAAATGGGTTGTTTTTTTTTATAGGTGCTAAGAAATATTTCTAGTGTGGGACCTATGAGGGGGTGAGCTTTAATGTTTTTTGAGTAGTGCGTCGGACGAATCCACGGAAGATAGTTTATTTGATGGGAGAAAAGTGTTTGCTCTAGTGTCACCCAGTATTTTACTGTGTGGTGGATGTTCCAGTCTACTATTCGTGTCAGAAGAGCAGCTTGGTGGTATTTTTGAGATCTGGAAGAGCTATCCCCCCTTTATTTTTGGGTAAGTTAAGTCTGGTAAATTTGATTCTGGGAGGTTTTCTCCTCCAGATAAAGGAAGAGCATGCTTTGTGAAAGGAGTTAAAGAATGATGATGGCAGTCTAATGGGAATTGTTTGCATAACGTATAAAAATCTAGGTAGGATTGTCATCTTAATCAAAGAAGCTCTACCAAACCAAGATATATTGAGAGAATTCCATCTTTTTAAGTCGTCCTGTGTGTCTTTTAGGATGGGTAAAAAGTTGAGTTTAAAGAGATCACTTAAATCTGTAGGTAATTCGGTTCCTAGATATGTTATACTTTCTTTGGCCCACGAGAAGGGGAAGTTTTTTTTACATAGTTCTACTGAGTTTGGGGGTAGTGTGATATTCAGGGCGCTAGATTTTGAGTGATTAATTTTTAGGTTTGACAGAAGTTGGAAGTGTTCTAGATCTTGGATGACATTGGGTAGGGAAATATGGGGTTCTGAGAGGAATAGAAGCATGTCGTCAGCAAAAGCTGCTACTTTATATGTGTGTGAATTTCTACACCCTTATTGTCTGGGTTGGATCTAATTTTATTCAATAGTGGCTCTAACGTGAGGACGAACAACAATGGTGATAGGGGGCATCCCTGTCTTGTGCCATTGCGAAGATTGAAGGCGTTTGACAGGTGGCCATTGACTCGTACTCTAGCTGTTGGGTTGGAATATAATACTTTGATATATGATCTCATTTGGGGCAATATCCCTATATGTTTCAACACTGCGTCAATGAAGTCCCAGGCCACTCTGTCAAACGCCTTTTCAGCATCAAGAGATAGGAAAAATCCTTGTTTCTTTTGGGATGTTAGCCAGTGATTTATGTTTATTGCTTTAATTGTGTTGTCATGTCCTTCTCTTCCCGGGATAAATCCTATTTGGTCTAAGGAAATAAGGGAAGATAGCAGGGGTAGGAGTCTATTTGCTAGTATTTTGGCATATATCTTGATGTCGACATTAATTAGGGAAATTGGTCTATAGTTAGTTACCTGAGTCATATCTTTTCCTTCTTTTGGTATCACCGTTATATGTGCTTCCAACAATTGTTTAGGGGGATGTTGTTGGGAATATAGTGATTAAAAGGTTTTCAGAAATCTTGGTCTCAGTATGTTGGTAAACGTTTTGTAATATTGAAGAGGTAATCCATCTGGACCTGGTGCCTTGCCTATTTTCATATCTTTTAAGGCTTTATCGAATTCCAGGCCAGATATAGGTGTCTCGAGTTCTTGGGCTGTGTTTTTTGATATTTGGGTTGGGCAATATTTCTCTAGAAAATTTTGAATAAGCTTTGTTCTTTTATCTGAGTTATGTGGGCATTTAGGGTTAGATGGGATGTTATATAAGGAATGGTAGTAGAGTTCGAACTGTTTGGCAATCTCCTCATTCGAAGAGTATGGTGTGCCTTGCTTGTCTCTTATTTGATGAATTGTTGAGGCAACCTTCTTGTTTTGGACTGCTTTTGCGAGCAACCTTCCGCTTTTGTTGCCTTGTTCATAATATATCTTATGTCTTAAGATATATTGTCTTTTAGTTTTCATTTTCAACTCTTCTGATAGTAGAGTTCTTGCTTTAGTTAATTCTTCAAATGTAGAGAGTGCAACAGTTCTTTTGTGGGTTGTTTCTAGTTTATGAATTTGATCTAGTAACGATCTAATTTTGGATTGTTTTTCTTTCTTTAGTTTGGCTAGTTTGTTTATGAATTCACCTCTCATTACACATTTGTGCGCTTCCCACTGTGTAATCAAAGATGTCTCATCATTTTCATTTAGTAAGAAGTATTCGTTTAGTTTGTTATTGAAATGTATCACATCTATAGGGTCTTTCAAAACAGAAGTGTTAAGTCTCCACGTTTTAGTTATGGTAGTTTTTTCTAGGAAAGTTAGTGTTAAGGTAATTGGATGATGGTCGGATATAGTCATGTTTTCTATTGTCGAATCTTTCAGTAATTCTAGGTCTGGTTGCGAGATGAAAAAGTAGTCAATTCTTGAGTATTTTTGGTGTACTGTAGAGAAATATGTAAAGTCTTTAGTTTGAGGGTTTAGGGTTCTCCAGGTGTCATGTAGCATTAGTTCCTGCAGTTGGAGTTTAATTTGTTTTAATGCTTTATAAGGAAGGCTCGATGAGCCATTCGAGGTATCTATGAGCGGATTTAAAGGAGTGTTAAAGTCTCCTCCTAAGATAAGTATGCCTGCCGCGAAATTTGTTAATAGGTCCTTAATCTTACGGAAAAAAGTTACCTGCTTTGAATTCCGGGTGTATATGTTAGCAGTTGTGATAGGATGAAGTCCTAACTTTCCTTTTAAGAATATGTATCTTCCCCCTGGGTCAAGCATTGTGTCATGAATTTGAAGAGGAGTCTGTTTGGAGATCAGAATTGAGACTCCTTTGGTTTTCCCTTCAGGATTGGTGGCGTGGAATACCGTTGGAAATCTTTTATCTTGCATTTTGGGAACTTTATTAGCTTTAAAGTGAGTTTCTTGTATGCAAATGATATTTGCTTTAAGTTTATGAAATTCATTGAGGAACTTGGTTCTTTTTTCAGGGATGTTAAGTCCTTTAGCATTTACTGAGACTAGCTTTATTGATGTTGAAATGGTCTGCTGTTTATGAATAGGCATTTTGGAAATATTCCTGTAGCTAAAATAGTAAGTATTTGGGTACAGGAGTATGGTAAGATTTAACTTATTTGTATGTCTTGTTCTAGGATTGATAAAAGTGCCCGGGAATTCAAGGGGAGTGGGGAAAAAAAAAAAAAAGGGCAGAGGGGGAGGTTTTTTTTCCCCCCTTCCTAAGAGGGGTATAAGGTAGTGTTCCGGAGGTAGGTTTAGACCAGCTAGTCTACCCTAGTGAAGAGGTCCGGTAGGTTCAAAGAGTTAAAATTATTCCACTCCTTGTGTGGGAACAAGGTCTAAGTAGGATCAGATGGATTGCAATGGATTATTTCTGTTCTCTTCTCTTCTTTTTTCTTTTGTTTACTAAACTCTTAGCACTCTGGAGCAGCTAGCTAATTATATTAATCAGATGTTACAGGGTATAAGTAAAGACCTTGATCATGGGAGATTTTGAAATATTAGTTGCACTTTATGTGAGAGATGTAGATTTAGGGACTGTGAGTACCTGTATATAAAAGTGTTTTTATATTGAACCCTGTCTTTATAAAGACACTTAGAATCTTAATCTCTAAATTGTGTTGAGTTTAACAGGTGTAAGCGAGAGAGAAAATTGAGTACTGTCCGTGATACTTTTTTTATTTGCACTAACATACAGTTTTTCAGGACAAGCTTTCGGGGTATGTCCCCTTCTTCAAGGTCCAAGCAGTACTGATTCACACATTTTTAAGCAGAATGTTAAAGAAAAAAAGGAAAAAAAAAAGAGAAAACAAAACACATACAAATCAATAGTAATAAAGATAGCAGCAGAGTTAGTGAGATAAGACAGAGGGAGAGCTAGGAGGGAATGCAAGGGGGGGGAAATACTAATCACAGAGAGGTCGTAAAACTTTAGCATAATGTGTAAGGAAACCAATGTCTAAATTCAGGCCATTATTCTTTGTGTCAAAAAGAAGTATCATTCTTAGTTCAAACGTTTTCCTTTCCTGGATAGTTCTGAAATTCCCTTTAAGAACTAAGACATTGAGGTCTTCTATAGTGTGGTCCGATTATGAGAAATGATGTCCCACAGGTGTGCATAAACTGTCTTCTTTATGTTCTTTGATGGTATGTCTGTGCAAATTCATCCTCACTTGCAACTTCTGTCCTGTTTCACCAACATAAGATCCTTTGCTGCACCTTTTGCATTGGATGAGGTACACAACATTACTTGAGGTACAGCTGTAAGATCCCATGATATAGAAGGTCCCATTTGTGTGTGTAACACTTTTGGATAGATTTATCTGGTTGCATAGTTTGCAGCGTTTTTTATTGCAGGGTTTGCAACCATTATTTTTGACTTCATAATCAGAGTGAAGTTTCCTGCTGATTAGTTTGTGTCTGAGGTTGGGTGGTTGTCTGAAAGCCAATAATGGGGGTTGTTGGAATATTCCTTTCAGAGTTTCATCCTCTGTTATAATGGGTTGTAAATCTTTAATTATCTTTTTGATCCCTTCAAGTGCTGGGTTGTATGTGGTCACTAGAGGTACTCGGTTATTTGTTTTTTTCTCTGTGTATTGGAGGAGATTTTCTCTTCGGGTTTTCAAGGCTGTGTTTATGCTGTTGTTTATGGTTTTGTCTTTGTAACCTTTCTTATGGAAGGAGTCTGCCAGTGTTCTGAGATGTTTATCTCTGTCTTCTGGGTCTGAACAAATTCGGTGGTATCTGATGGCCTGGCTGTGTATGATGGCCCGTTTGGTGTGTTGGGGGTGAAAACTGGAACTATGAAGATAGCTGCATCGGTCAGTCGGTTTTCTGTATATTGACGTGTGTAGCTTGTCATCCCTGATGTATACTGTAGTGTCCAGGAAGTTGACATGTGTGTTCGAATAGTCCATTTTTAGTTTGATAGATGGGTGAAAAGTGTTGATCAATGAAAAGAATTGGTTTAGATTTTCTTCACCTTCAGTCCATATCATGAATATATCATCAATATAGCGATAATATCTGTATGGCTTTTGTTGTATGCTGTTCAGAAATTTGTCCTCCAGGTCAGCCATAAATAAATTTGCATATTGGGGTGCCATTTTGCTTCCCATAGCAGTACCCATACACTGGAGATAGATGTCATTATTGAAAGTGAAGTAGTTGTGTGTAAGAATGAATTCAATGAGCCGTGTCACATCCTCAGCAGTGTATTTGTGGTCTGGTGAGGATGATAAGAATCTGTGACATGCCGCCAACCCATCCTTGTGAGGGATGTTACTGTACAGAGATTCTACATCCATAGTGACTAGAAGAGTATTAGGTGGTAATTGTTGTATATTGTTAAGCTTGTTCAGAAAATCAGTGGTGTCTTGCAGGAAACTTGCAGTGTTCATGACTAAAGGTTTTAACATGTTTTCTACAAGGCCTGAGATATGTTCAGTAAGTGTATTCATACCTGTTATAATGGGTCTGCCTGGATTTCCTGGCTTGTGGATCTTGGGCAGCATGTAGAAGTCTCCCATTTCTGGATTATCCGGAATTGCATTGATGAGTTCTGAATGTAGGTGGCTTGGCATTGTCGCAATGAGACCTTTTAATTGCTTAGTAAAATCCTGGGTCGGATCATAATCCAGTTTTTTGTAGTAAGTAGTATTTGCCAGCTGCCTCTGGCCCTCTTGTATATATTTGTCTGTATCCATCACAACGACTGCTCCCCCTTTATCTGCTGGTTTGATGGTTATGGCCTGATTATTGCGCAGATCATGTACAGCTCTTCGCTCCAGTGGTGAAAGGTTGTATAATGTTTTCTTTTGCTGGGTGGATATCAGGGATGTAACTCGCAGCCTGAAGCTGTCAATATAGGTATCCAGTTTGGGGTTGCGTCCTTGTGGAGGTGTGAAGTTGCTGTTCTTTTTCCTTTTGTAACCATCTATTGTCCTAGGATTCCTTTCCTTACTGTAAGCAAAATACAACAACTCAAGTAATTATACTTATTGGCCACTGGGGGGAGCTCTTATCTTAGGGAAATATAGCTTCTAGTAAGTTAGGAGATTGTTCTGCATATCCTATGGATATTTAAAGTGTAAATTAGGAAGTACCGTATATTTTATGTAGTCTACAAAATTTAAATGTAACAAACAAACTTGCATAAAATAAAAAAAAAACTCTTGCATCAGAACTTTCTTAAACGGTAGGTAATATAAGTATAAGGCATTATGGTGATCAAAGTGTCATATATTTATTGTTTTTTTTTTTGTTTTGTTTTTTAATCATGTGTTGTCGGAGCCCGACTGTAGTTGAGGATGTTATTTAGCAGTGCTAATTACCTCCTGTTTAGTTAATTTTGGAGAAGGGATTGTATTTCTGTAAAGGAGAATTACCTTATGTATGTTGAATTAAGGTAATTCCAATGTAATCCACCATCATGCCTATTTCTTATGTTGACAATTAACATCCTCTATATTAACTGTGATAAGAAATTGTTGTTATATAGCTCTTTTTAATTATATCAGAGTATTATTAAAACAGTTTAAACCTTGATGAATGTAAAATATTCATAACCATAAAAACGTTTGCACCTTCTAGTATGTTGAAGTACATTTATATTACTACTTGTGGTATGCTCAGTAATACATATGTTTTTTTTTCCCCTCCCCCCCAATCTTCCCTATGATGATTTCTGTATGTTCATTATATGTACCATATATTTTGGAGAAAATTATCTCAAAAATATGTGTGCACTGAAGATGTTGTAACTCCTGAACATTTCAGTATGGCTAATGATCTGTAGTTAAAGTATTAGACATTATAGCTATGTCTTGATATACCTCTGAATAACAGAAAAAAAGAAAAAAAAAAAAAAAGTTTTAGAAAGCTTACTTACAATCGGACGTTTTTTATCTTAAGACATAACCATCATACCCTTATGTTGATAGATCTGTTCAGGGAAGCTGTATATAAGCAGTTGAACTTGGGTATATTGAATTATATGTTCTTATTTATCATCAGCTGTAAAAAAAAAGAAAAGAAAGAAAAAGGAAACATGGGGGAGGGGTAAAAACAAGTAGACAGTTTGCTTTTAAGCTCAAACTTTTATCTTGTGGTTAGTCATTTCCTTAATGGATGGTTTGAAAAAGTTTCATCTGAAAAAATAAAGGATGTATTGATGTTTGATTGCAGATATGCGTACACAGAACAACTGTGTTTGTTGTGGATGTTTGAATTTCAGGTGTCCATTTGGTCTTGTCTATCCATGCGATCTCTGCGCCTAGGAGGGGAAAGTCCTGGGCTTCCTTGAGGGGGGCGTGGCCTAACTCCGGACCAGAAAGGAGCAGTCAATAAGGATTACAGGGACAAATCCACCAGCCCCAAGCATGGGAAAAGGAGATTGTAGCTCCTCATCAGCCCGTGAACCCCCTGAGCTAACCCAGCATCAGCAAAATCACATCCCCGCGATGTTCCGGACATTGCAGGGTGAAGGCCTCAAAGCCGCGGCCTCACCTAAGCCACCCGTCCCGCCCGGCGGCTCCGGCCTTATAATGGACGGCGCGATCGGCGCCCACAGCTCCACTCCACAGGCTTTACCCCCTTTACTCCACAACCCTCCAGCATCACAAGCACTCTGCTTGTCAGATCTACAGGCAGTGGCCCTGGACATCAAAGCCACGCTGTCTGCAGCCATCACAGACCTCAAGTCAGACATCCAGAGTATTGCAACAAGGATGGGATCGGTGGAGCAGACCATAGCACGCCATGCAGAGGCCATAAAACAGGTACAAAAATCCTCTGATATGCACTTAACCCATTTAATTGAAATACATCGCCACTTAGAAGACCTCGATAATAGAGGAAGAAGGCATAATATAAGAATAAGAGGGGTCCCAGAATCAGCAGACCAAAACCCCGTAGAACACACTCCTACAACCATTTTTAATGACTTACTGGACAGACTCCCAGACTCCCCCATTGACTTCGAAAGGATTCACAGAGCCCTCAGAGCGAGAGGAAGGGATACTGACCCTCCCAGGGACATAATATGCTGTTTGGTAAACTTCCCTTTGAAAGAAGCCATTTTAAAAAAAAGCAAGAGAGAAAAATAGAGTGCTGTTTAATGGAAGCGAGATAAAACTATACCAAGACTTATCAAACATCACATTACAGCAACGCAGGGCTCTGCGTCCGATTCTTGACCAATTGCGCACCAGAGGTATCCCTTACAGGTGGAAGTTTCCTTTCTGTCTCTCAGCCACCAGGAGAGGTCACACAGCACCGCTACGCACGCCAGAGGACTTGCAATCTTTCTGCAAAACATTAAACATTCCCCCAAGTACCAGATTGGTATAATTCATTCATGCTGAACGACACATGGATCGAAGTAACAAGCAACTACACGCCCAGAGAAACAGAGATAGACGTCGCAGATCACCTTCATCTCAACAGAATAGAAGAGGAGCAAACAAAGGAAGACTTTTATCTGATAGAGTTGAGGATGTCAAGTCATCTGTGCCCAGTCTTGCCACGAAGAGTTAATCCAGCTATTAGCAATCCTCTTGTCTTTTCTTACTAGGATAAAAAATGACACTGAGATAAATGTGTGTTGCCACTTCCCCCACTACTGTCACTGACATCTGATTTCTTTATCATGCACAGCATGAGAGCAGAGAGAGTGTGTTACAATTCACATTCCTCCTTTCTTCTCCAGCTCTCCCAGGTTTGACTGCTCCACACCTCAGCATGATTGGGCATGCTGAAGTCATGTGGTGCCTTTCCTGAATTTTGACTGGATGTTACTCATCATAGGGCTTGATCCATGAGGTCAGCAGGAGATCAGCATGACTGAGGAGGATTTTCATGGCGCAGTCAGCTCCCAGGACACCAGCAGAAAGAGTAGGAGAGCGTAGAGGTGGGCAGGGAGTCTTGTGACATCATGACTCCGCCCATCAAACACTGGCAAAGAGACCCGCCTACTGATTCTGGAGTTTTAACGGGCTCCTACAGCTGAAGGGGGTTACAGAGGAAAGGTAAGGGTACATGAAGGAGTCTTGTATATGTGCACAGATTAATATTGTGCCATTAGTTTATACTGGGTGAGTGGTGGGTTTACATTCACCTTAAGGGAAAAAAGAAAACTAAAATAACTACTATTAAAGAAAAGCAAAACGAAGCACTACAAATGGAAAAAAAACTGGGGGGTGGGAATAAGCAAAAAAAATCTGCTGCTTACAAACAAAAAAAATGGTCCTAAAAAGGACTGCTAGGTCCTAGAAAATCACAGTGAATGCAGGTGGGCTTACACTTCACTCTCCCTATCCACACAAACTGCAATTCACTGTAAAGTATCAGCTAATATACAGTACAGAATATAGTACTGTATATAGCACTCATACTGTAAAGCACAAATTAATAGTAGCACACTACACTATCCAACGTTTTCTCCCTAAAAGCAATGTCAATTGTCCCTCACTCTCACTAAACTCCCACTCATTGACAAAAAGCTTCCTCCAAGATCAGTCTTTTATAGTGTGTGGGCTGCAACTTAGCTCATAACCATCATTGGCCAAAGACCTGTGGTCATGTGCAAGACTTTGACCGATGATGGCAATTCAATACCTTGGGGAGGAATTTTAGGAAAAATCTGCAAAGAACCGCATGACTGCCAGGAGGCATGTCATCGTCTGTTTCATTGGTCATGAGCACGTGCATTTTTTCCACTTATGATTTTATTGTAACAAACCTTACCTAATGATTGAACCTCAGACACCAGAAGCAGCATTCTGGCACCTGTAGCGATGGCCCCTTCGTGGTCGTCTCTTGTCATTTTTTACATTTTTGACAGTTTTTTAGTGAAATGGTAGCGGTACTCTTGTACCCCCTTACCATTTCACACAGGGAGGGCCGGGATCTGGGGGTCCCCTTGTTAAAGGGGGCTTCCAGATTCCGATAAGCCCCCCGCCCGCAGACCCCCACAACCACCGGCCAGGGTTGTGGGGTTGAGGCCCTTGTCCTCATCAACATGGGGACAAGGTGTTTTGGGGGGCTACCCCAAAGCACCCTCCCAATGTTGAGGGCATGTGGCCTGGTACGGTTCAGGAGGGGGGCGCTCTCTCCTCCCCCCTCTTTTCCTGCGGCCTGCCAGGTTGCGTGCTTGGATAAGGGTCTGGTATGGATTTTTGGGGGGACCCCACACTGTTTTTTTTTATTTTGCCGCGGGGTTCCCCTTAAAATCCATACCAGACATGAAGGGTCTAGTATGGAATTTAGGGGGACCCCCAAGTCATTTTTTTTTTAAATTTTGGCCTGGGTTCCCCTTAATATCCATACCAGACCTGAAGGGCCTGGTATGGAATTTAGGGGGACCCCCACGTCATTTTTTTTTTTTTAATTTTGGTTCAGGGTTCCTCTGTGGGGAATTCCCATGCCGTTTTTATCAATGAACTTCTATGTGTATTGTCGGACCGGCAATGCAATAGCCGCGAGTAGTTTTAAATGACTTTTTTTCCTTTGAAATGTCATTTTGCTGTCAGACTGTTCTAAACACGGGAAACATGCGCCCCTTTACAGGCATACTATAGACACCCCCCAGCTATGAAATTTAAAGGGATATTACACTTTTATTGTTTGACTTTAAGCATTATTAAAATCACTGCTCCTGAAAAAACGGCCGTTTTTAAAACTTTTTTTGCATTGATCCATGTCCCCCGGGGCAGGACCCAGGTCACAAAAACACTTTTTATGACAATAACTTGCATATAAGCCTTTAAAATTAGCACTTTTGATTTCTCCCATAGACTTTTAAAGGGTGTTCCGCGGCATTCGAATTTGCCGCTAACACCCCAAATTGTTCGCTATTCGGCGAACTTGCCAACAGCCGATGTTCGAGTCGAACATGAGTTCGACTCGAACTCGAAGCTCATCCCTAGCGGTGACCATAACCAAAGCCGGGCTACATCAGGGAGGGGAAAGACTGGGCACAGATCCAAGAAGCACGATCACCAGAGTGAAAGATGGCAGAGCCGCTGCAGAGGCCGGTGAGACCAGAGATGGATGCTGGAGGGGCAGCTTGAGCGGTATACGATTACATGTTTCAGGGTTTAACCCCTTCCCCAGATAATACCTCAGATAAGGTGTTATCTGAGAAAAGGGTTAAACCCCGAAACATGTAATCATATACTGCTCATGCTGCGGCACCTGCTGTGATACTCATCACATCCCCTGCTCTGATCCATTTGATCCATCAGGCTTTGCCGATGTCTGCCTGCGGTAGGAGCTTGTGATGTGGCCGGGGAGGAGTCCTGTGGTGTCTGGACACCTTGCAGCTCAGCCTCGTTCCTGATTGCCCTCCAGCATCCATCTCTGGTCTCACCAGTGACTGCAGCCGTTCTGCCATCTTCCAGTCTGGTCATACAGTGATCGTGCTTCCTGGATCTGTGCCCAGCCTTTTCCCTCCCTGATGTATTCTGGCTTTGGTTATGGTCACCGCTCCCAGCTGTTTGAAAGTGTTTTCAGGCTTCCCATTTTTGGTCTGCAGCCCCCTCTGTCCACAGCCCTCACGGAAGTGGGACAGTCATTTCCCCACCACATTTGTCTTCATTGCTGGCACTATCACAGTGAGTTTGGCCATTCTGACGATTTTTCCCATTTGTACTGTGTATTGGTTACATGTTTTATCAGCATAAACTGTTTTAAATTTCACATTGATTCCTTGTCACCTCCTGGATCTGCACTTCCCAATTCTGTTTTTTTTTTTTTGGTCTGTTTCGCATTTGGTCATCTGAGTGCGGTAGCAGCGGTCCAGTGTGACTTTTGACTCCTT
Source organism: Lithobates clamitans (assembly GCA_037952925.1). Taxonomy (NCBI): domain Eukaryota; kingdom Metazoa; phylum Chordata; class Amphibia; order Anura; family Ranidae; genus Lithobates; species Lithobates clamitans. Next base: position 2,690,285 of record JBBGZY010000499.1, on the reverse strand, counting down.
GGTTTACTTTCTGCGCTTGGCTCCCTGTTGGAATTTTCACAAACATTTAAGGAATAGCTCATGATCTTTGGCTAAATCCTGTATTTTTGTGTCGCCCAGCATATGCTTGGCAAGTATTTAATCAAAATGTATTCCTGGCTGCAGAGACACCAAATAGCCACCAGGGGTCATAAATGAGTCCTTTTAATGCATAATTGCCACTGTTTGCCACTAGATGTCACTGTTGCATTAACATTGAATTGGTTCTATTGTAAGCACAAGAAAAGACCAAAATAAGTTTTCAGTATTAAATAAATATTAACAAGTGTACAGTTGAACTGGTCAGTGGAGAAACGCATATGTATGCGTTATGATAATGTATAAAAAGACATTCTTAAATGTAAGAGTGTGCAATCGGGTTTAAAGGTTGTGGTTTATTTTAGCATTCAATGCATAGAAATTACAATTTGAATATGTTTAATTTTTTTGCAAGCCAGCAATAGCAAATTGTAAAATATTCTTTATTTTCATAATTACAGAAAATGAAGATTGTCCAGTAAACACTTGTGGATCTCGCCACCATGTGAGCATCTGTTGCATATAGAAGTATAAAGATGGTCTGTCATATTTTTAGAATAAAGAGAACATCACTCAATTTTGTCATAGATGAGTGTAAGGTTACATTTCCACTTTGTAATGACCCTTATCCCTCTTATGCCGCGTACACACGATCGGACTTTACGGCATACTTGGTCCGGCGTACCGGATTTTGTCGGACAATTCGATCGTGTGTGGGCTCCAGCGGACTTTGTTTTCTCAAAAGTTTGACGGACTTAGATTTGAAACATGTTTCAAATCTGTCCGACGGACTCGAGTCTGGTCGAAAAGTCCGTTTGTCTATATGCTAGTCCATCAGACAAAAACCGACGCTAGGGCAGCTATTGGCTATGAACTTCCTTGTTTTAGTCCAGTCGTACGTTATCACGTATGAATCCGTCGGACTTTGGTTGATTGTGTGTAGGCAAGTCCGTTCATTCGTAAAGTCCGTCGTAAAGTCCGTCAAAATACGCCGGACATAGTCTGCAGTAAAGTCTGCTCGTGTGTACATGGCATTACTCATTAAAATGCAAATCAATTTATAACTTTTTAAGTATTTTTGTTGTTATTTTGGCTCTCACTGTTAAAATAAACCTTCCATTAAAACTATAGACTGATCATTTCTTTGTCAGTGGGCAAACATACAAAATCAGCAGGGGATCAAAGTGTCTATTCACAGATTGGTGGATGTGTGAAGACACAGTGAACCTACTTTGGTCTTACAATCAGGATGCCCCACCAAGGTCCAGGAGGTCCATGTCTGGTCCTCACCCACCAGCACAGCCACCACCTGCAACTTCCCACCCTGCTCACATGCCTATTCGCAGTTTTCAACCTCATTTTCTGGCAATCTCTCACCAACTCAGTCATCAATGGGAAGCTAAGCCTATGGAGTGGAAAGTAGCTTGCAGCAGACCCAGGAAAACAACTCCCTTGTTATTTTTATCTTTAATTCTAAACTAGTTTATTGCTGCTGCTAACATAAGACCTGTGACACAATCCCTGGAATTCCTAAAGACTGGCATAGACACATTTTGCAAAAGTGTCTGTCATGCATTCTAATAGTGGTGAGTAGGGATGAGCCGAACACCCCCCGGTTCGGTTCGCACCAGAACCTGCGAACGGATCTAAAATTTGCTCTAACTTTACAACCCCATTAAAGTCTATGGGACTCGAACATTCGAAATCAAAAATGCTAATTTTAAAGGCTAATTTGTATGGTATTGTCCTAAAAAGGGTTTGGGGACCTGGGTCCTGCCCCAGGAAACATGTATCAATGTAAAAAAAAGTTTCAAAAACGGCCGTTTTTTCGGGAGCAGTGATTTTAATGATGCTTAAAGTAAAAAAAAAAAGTGAAATATTCCTTTAAATATCGTACCTGGGGGGGGGGGTGTCTATAGTATGCCTGTAAAGTGGTGCATGTTTCCCGTGCTTAGAACAGTCCCTGCACAAAATGACATTTTTAAAGGAATAAAAGTCATTTAAAACTGCTTACTGCTTTAATGTAATGTCCGGTCCCGGTAATATGGATGAAAATCAGTGAGACAAATGGCATGGGTACCCCCCCTCAGTCCATTACCAGGCCCTTTGGGTCTTGTATGGATATTAAGGGGAACCCCGCACCCAATTTAAAAAAAAGGAAAAGCGTGGGGCCCCAGGCCCTCTGAACAGCAGTATACAGGCGGTGCAAACAAGACAGGGACTGTAGGTTTGTTATTAAGTAGAATCTGTTTGTAATTTTGAACTGGTACATTTTTAAAGTATAGCTCCAGCCAAAAAATCTATTTTTTAACTTTTTGGAGAACATAGGGAAGGGTTATCACAAGCTCTCCTGACCCTGTCCTGGTGCCATAGTCGCACAGGTACTCATTGATGGCCCTCTGCTGCGTGTGCAGCCGCTGCAGCATGGCCAATGTTGAGTTCCACCTGGTGGGCGTGTCACAGATTAGGCGGTTCTTGGGCAGGTTAAATTCCATTTGGAGGTCAGCCAGCTGAGCATTGGCATTATATGACCGGCAGAAATGCACACAGACTTTCCTGGCCTGCCTCAGGACATCCTGTAAGCCTGGGTACCTGCCCAAGAACTGCTGCACCACCAAGTTAAGGACGTGAGTCAAACCGGGCACATGGGTCATTTGTCCCTGTCGGAGGGTGAAGAGGAGGTTGGTGCCATTGTCGCATACGACCATTCCTGCCTTAAGTTGGCATGGCGTCAACCACCTCTGAACCTGCCCCTGCAGAGCTGACAGAACCTCTGCCCCAGTGTGGCTCCTGTCCCCCAAGCACACCAGCTCAAGCACCGCATGGCATCTTTTGGCCTGCGTAGTTGCGTAGCCCCTTGAACGCCTACGGAGCACCGCTGGTTCCGAGGACAAAGCACAGGAAGAGGCCATGGAGGAAGAAGTGGAGGAGGTGGAGGAGAGAGGTGTGGCAGAATCACCAGTAGTAGCATTTTGGAGGCGTGGTGGCGGAACAACCTCCAACACTACTGCACCTTGTCCTGCACCCTTCCCAGCTGCCAGCAGAGTCACCCAATGCGCTGTGAAACTTAGGTAACGTCCCTGTCCATGCCTGCTGGACCATGAGTCAGCGGTAATATGCACCTTATCACTGACCGCCCTGTCCAGCGACAGGGTCATCCACTCGACCAAGTCTTCCGCATGTTGTGGCTCAACACGGCCAGCTGCCGAAAAAAGGCCAAGCATGTCCCACGGCCACGTGCTGATGAGGATGCACTGTGTCCACGACCAGCACTGTTGCCTCTAGACACAGAGTCTGCTTGCCCTCTTTTATTGGCTTGTGACTGTCTGCCTCTCCTTGTTGGCCTTCCAGACATACTAATGGCCTGCAGTGAGATGTAGCTGCACATATATATATATATATACTGATACTGCAGCTAGCAAAATCAACTGCCTGCCTGTAGTATTAGTATGAGAACACCACCAATCTTGTACAGGTAGCTTTAGCTGAACACTGTGCAGAGGTCGCACTACACTAACTCGTAGCTTTAGCTGAACACTGTGCAGAGGTCGCACTACACTAACGTGTAAATAATGTAGCTGCCTGCAGTAGTGATAGGATCAGAAAAACACCACCAATCTTCTACAGGTAGCTTTAGCTGAACACTGTGCAGAGGTCACACTACGCTAACTTGTAGCTTTAGCTGAACACTGTGCAGAGGTCGCACTACACTAACTGGTAGCTTTAGCTGAACACTGTGCAGAGGTCGCACTACACTAACTCGTAGCTTTAGCTGAACACTGTGCAGAGGTCGCAGTACACTAACTCGTAGCTTTAGCTGAACACTGTGCAGAGGTCGCAGTACACTAACTCGTAGCTTTAGCTGAACACTGTGCAGAGGTCGCACTACACTAACTCGTAGCTTTAGCTGAACACTGTGCAGAGGTCGCACTACACTAACTCGTAGCTTTAGCTCAACACTGTGCAGAGGTCGCACTACACTAACTTGTAAATATTGTTCGGCCTGCGGTAGTGATAGGATCAGAAAAACACCACCAATCTTCTACAGGTAGCTTTAGCTGAACACTGTGCAGAGGATGCACTACACTAACTGTAAATACTGTAGCTGCCTGACTGTGGTACTAATAGGATCAGAAGAACACCAGCAATTTTCTTCAGGTAGCTATAAATACTGTAACACCTGCCTGCCTGTCAGTAGGAAGAGAATAACAAGAACAGATCTAGCTAAACTGAATACAGTGTGTGTATATATATATATATATATATATATATATATATATATATATATATATACACAACACCTAGGATGCATATATATACACAACACACTGTAAGTGCAACTAACTGACTGACTGTCCTGCCTAAGCTATCTAACTTCTAAACTTCTAACTAACTAAATCAAATTACACTGTCTCTCTGTCTCTATCTTTCAACGCCGGAACACACACCACAGGGCCACCGTGCAGGCGGCCTTATATAGTGTAGGGCGTGTACTAAACTCCCTGAGCCATAATTGGCCAAAGCCACCGTGGCTTTGGCCAATTACAGCTCTCTGTACAGACGGCGCTGTGATTGGCCAAGCATGCGGGTCATAGTGCATGCTTGGCCAATCATCAGCCAGCAATGCACTGCGATGCCGCAGTTAATTATGGGCCGTGATGCGCCACTCGAATTTGGCGCAAACGGCCCATATCGTTTGCAATTCGGCGAACGACCGAACAGACGATGTTCGTGTCGAACATGGGTTAGACTCGAACATGGGTTTGACTCGAACACGAAGCTCATCCCTAGTGGTGAGGAATGTGCAAGATTCATCTTTCTAGAACTGGTACTTAAATTTGGCTCATGCTGGGCCACTTTTAGAATGCACAAGAGACACTCTTGCAAAATCTGTCTGCCAGTTTTCTCTCTGTATGCCTGAAGAGACTTGGTCTTTATTAGCTCCACTTTTACATTTGGTGCATTTAATGTGACACAATGTAAAAGTGGCACATTTTAGCACTACCATGGTTTGGTCCACAAATCGCTGTCAGAACCAAAAGTGTTGCAATTACAGTGAGGGAAAAAACGTATTGATCCCCTGCTGATTTTGTACGTTTGTCCACTGACAAAGAAATGATTAGTCTATAATTTTAATGGTAGGTTTATTTTAACAGCTAGAGACAGAATAACAACAAAATTATCAAGAAAAAAACATTTAAAAAAGTTATAAATTGATTTGCATTTTAACGAGTGAAAAAAGTATTTGACCCCTTCACAAAACATGATTTAGTACTTGGTGGCAAAACCCTTGTTGGCAATCACAGAGGTCAGACGTTTCTTGTAGTTGGCTGTCAAGTTTGCACACATCTAAGGAGGGATTTTGTCCCACTCCTCTCTGCAGATCATCTCCAAGTCATTAAAGAGGATGGGTTTTACTTCCTCTTTGTTTCCCTGCAAAGGTAAAGAATAATGGACTGCTATGCATCGCATAGTAGCCCATTATGTGTCACTTACCTGAAACCGAAGCGTGCAATGTCACTGGTGTCCCCTCTTCCACGAAGTGTCCATCATCCTTCCAGGTATCGTGGCTCCGGCGTTGTGATTGGCTGGAGCCGCCAGTCATGGCATGATCTCCTTTAGAAACGGCACGCTCGCCGTTTATAAAGGAGTCTAAAGTGCGCCTGCGCCGTTGACATTGGCGATCAACTTTTTTGTAAATATCTCCTAAACCGTGGAGGTTTGGCAGATATTTCGAGCACCTACAAGTAAGCCTTAATCTAGGCTTACCTGTAGGTAAAAGTGGTTGTAACGGGTTCACAACCACTTTAAGGTTTCGAGGCTTACGTTTGGTAACTTGAACCTTCAACTCCCTCCACATATTTTCTATGGGATTAAGGTCTGGAGACTGGTTAGGCCACTCCAGGACCTTTAATATACTTCTTTTTGAGCCACTCCTTTGTTGCCTTGGCCATGTATTTTTGTCATTGCCATGCTGGAATACCCATCCACGATCCATTTTCAATTCCCTGGCTGAGGGAAGGAGGTTCTCACCCAAGATTTGACAGTACATGGCTCCGTCCATCATCCCTTTGATGCAGTGAAGTTGTCCTGTCCCCCCAGCAGAAAAACACCCCCAAAGCATAATGATTCCATGTTTGATGATGGAATGGGTGTTCTTGGGGTCATAGGCAGCATTCCTCCTCCTCCAAACATGGCAAGTTGAGTTGATGCCAAAGAGCTCAAGTTTGGTCTCATCTGACCACAACACTTTCAGCCATTTCTCCTGTGAGTCATTCAGATCTTCATTAGCAAACCAGACGGGCCTGTACATGCGCTTCCTTGAGCAAGGGGACCTTGTGGGCGCTGCATTATTTCAGTCCTTCACCGTGTAATGTGTTACCAATTGTTTTCATGGTGACTGGTCCCAGCTTCCTTGAGATCATTGACAAGATTCTCCCATGTAGTTCTGGGCTGATTCCTCACCATTCTCATAATCATTAAAACTCCACGAGGTGTGATCTTGCATGGAGCTGCAGACCGAGGGAGATTGACAGTTATTTTGTGTTTCTTCTATTAGCGAATAATCGCACCAACTGTTGTCACCCTCTCACCAAGCTGCTTGGCAATGGTCTTGTAGCCCATTCCAGGCTTGTGTAGGTTTACAATCTTGTCCCTGACATCTTTGGACAGCTCTTTGGTCTTGGCTATGGTGGAGAGATTGGAATCTGATTGATTGCTACTGTGGACAGGTGTTTTTTATACAGGTAACAAACTGAGATTAGGAGCACCCCCTTTAAGAGAGTGCTCCTAATCTCAGCTCATTACCTGTATAGAAAACACCTGGGAGTCAGACATTTTGCTGATTGATAGGGGATCAAATAATTATTTCACACATTAAAATGCAAATCAATTTATAACATTTTTTAAATACCGTATTTATCGGCGTATAACACGCACCGGCGTATAACACTCACCCCAATTTAGGAGGAAATTTTAAGGAAATAAAAACTTTTAGGAGGGAAGTTGAAGGGAAAAAAACTTACATTTAAATGCCCATCATTGCAGTCTTCTTAGTGCAGCCTTGCCCCAGTGCAGCCTTGCCCCAGTGCAGCCATGTCAGTGCAGCCATGTCAGTGCAGGCTTCTCCAGTGTCGATTGCAGCCTTGCCCCAGTGCAGCCTTGCAGCTCGCTGAGCTTCATAATCGCCGACCGCGATTTGAAAATGGCGCCGCCGGCGCCGAAATACACAGAGCCGGTCCTCGGCTCTTCTCGGCGGCTCTCGTTCACTTTCGGCTCCACTCGTAGTCCTGCCTGGGATGGGCGTGACTGTGAGCGGAGCTATCCGAACCTAGCCGAGTACACTCGGCTAGGTTCGGGCGGCGCTCGAGTGAAGCCGAAAGTGACCGAGAAGAGCCGAGGACTGGCACTGTGTATTTCGGGGCCGGCGGCGCCATTTTCAAATCGCGGTCGGCAATCTTTTAGATCTGTCAGCTCAGGATCGCAGGGGATCGGCGTATAACACGCACCCGCGATTTTCCCCTGATTTTAAGGGGAAAAAAGTGCATGTTATACGCCGATAAATACGGTACATTTTTCTGTTTTTTTTTTTGTTATTCTGTCTCTTACTGTTAAAAAATTATAGATTGATCATTTCTTTGTCACTGGGCAAAATCCGTAGGGGATCAAATACTTTTTTCCCCTCACTGTACTTCATGAATTTGGTGCAATACATTAACAAGAGGGAATTACGCCAAAAGTTTATTTGAAATGAGTTTTTGTTGAAAATAAAGAAGTTGTTGGCCTTGCTCAGTTGTTTGTCATATATTTTTTTTATTTGTACATTTTCTCACTTAAAGCGGAGTTCCACACAAAAATGGAACTTCCGCTTTTCGGAACCCTCCCCCCCTCCGGTGTCACATTTGGCACCTTTCAGGGGGGAGGGGGGTGCAGATACCTGTCTAAGACAGGTATTTGCACCCACTTCCGGCATAGACTCCCATAGGAGTCTATGCCTCTTCCTGTCCCTTCGCGCTGTCTCCTGGGAAACACACAGCTCCCAGGAGATAGCGGGGACCACTTACGATGCGCAGCACGACTCGCGCATGCGCAGTAGGGAACCGGGAAGTGAAGCCGCAACGCTTCAGTTCCTGATTCCCTCACCTAGGATGGCGACGGCAGCTGCCGAGAACCGAGCGGGTTCTCGGCGTCCCCTGCCGACATCGCTGGACCCTGGGACAGGTAAGTGGCCATTTATTAAAAGTCAGCAGTTGCAGTATTTGGGTGGACTCCCTCTTTAATTGTTCCAGTGGGTCCTTTCAACAGAAGCCACACTAAAGAAGTCACTTCCAACTAACAGGAGGGCTACACACAGATCAAAATTCACCCGGTCCATGCTGAACTGACCAATTTTGGATCAGTGTATACCCAGCTTTAGCAAACTAGACGATTTTCATTCAGTGTTGGGGCAGCTTTACAAAATTAAAAAAATAAGGTATAAAGTATTAGAAACTTACTGGAGTGTTATCTGAAGACGTTATGTGGGTGACGCAGCCTTCCTACAATTTTGTGTCCTGCATTTGAACATCAGACATCACCATTTCAGGTCAAAGCTATTATGGAAAGGAAGTAGTTCACGTGTACCTAAAGGCAACATTTTTTTTCATTTTGAATAGAATGGAGCAAGATTAGAACCCCTGTTGTTGTTGTGGTTTTTTTTTGCTGCCTGTGTGCCAGTTAGGAAGATTTACTCTCTCTATTTTTCCCATATACCATCATCATCAAAAGTGAAAGAAAATCTAAAATTTTAGGTTGACACCAGAACAGGGATAGTGTGGATCTCTTCCAATGGGGACACTAGTTCTGGTGACACCCTGGGATTCACTCATTTTGGAGGACTTTCCTCTCACTTCCTGTTTTGGCTGTGGGAAGGAGGGGTTATAATCCTCCCTTTATCTATCCAAAATAAAAAAAATGCCTTTAGTTTTACTTTAATGGATATAATTGATCAGTATGAATCATAAAAAAAAAATTGTGACTTTAACCACTTTACGCCCATCGGCTCTCGTTCTGGGTGGACATCATATGACGGCCCTCCAGAACGACCACTCTCGCGCTCCCATTGGGGTGCGCATCACGGCGATCGGTGGTGTGGTATATCATTCTGATACACTGCTACACTGATCTTGGTAAAGAGCCTCTGACGGAGGCTCTTTACCACGTGATCAGCCGTGTCCAATCACGGCTGATCACGATGTAAAGGAAGAGCTGTTGTTCAGCTTTTCCTCACTCGCGGCTGTCAGACGCAAGTAAAGGAGAGCCGATCGGCTGTTCTCCTGACAGGGGGGGTCTGTGACCACCAGGATGCTGCCAGGGGATTGCCACCACACTGAACCACCAGGTATGCCACCCTAGACCACCAGGGAAATGCCAATCAGTGCCCAGGCAGCTGCCAATCAGTGCCCATCCCCAATGCCTGCCAGTGCCATCAGTGATGCCTATCAATGCCATCTATCAGTGCCCATCAGTGCCACGAATCCTTGCCCAGCAGTGCCGCCTATCAGTGCCCAGCAGTACCACCCATAAGTACCCATCAGTGCCCACCAGTGCCACCCATTGTTGTAATATGTTCACTGATTTATGTGGAATATTATATTATTATATATATGTACACATACAGTACAATATTGACCAGGCCAGAATTCAGTTGACTGGTTGATTTGTCCGAGCCAGCTCAATTTTAATATAACAGCTGATGACCCTTTGATATGTTGATCTTATGCAAGTCTACCTAGGTGTGTGAGGTATGGCCTGTTAACCTAATTGAACATTTCAAAGGGTAAATTGTTTAAAGGACCATAGAAGAAGTATTTATTGATGGTAATTAGACTTGAGGGGTAACAATGGGATCAAGGAGTGTTTTGGGTTGGCCTAGCGGAGGCTCCCTCCTGGGGTGCTAGTATATCAGGGGGGACTTGTTGATGTTAATATGCAAGAATACAGATTAGGAATGTCATTCAATAGGCATTCCAGGACTCAAAATGGTGCTCAGGTGGTATCTGTTAATCTAATTACACATATCAAAGGGGACTTGTTGATGTTGATATGCGGGAGTGCAGATTGGGGCGGTTTATGACTGCAGCTGTTCGCGGCTGGGGGTTGTTGTCTGAAAGACTAAAGCGTATTAAAGGCCTAAATGGAAACGGCCAATCAAATTGCTCAGCCATTCAGTGTCTAGTGAATATAACATGGCGTTCAGTCTATAGTTTTGTCTTGTCTGTGTGTGACTATGAAGGACCTAGGACCTAGGAAAAATGGGACTCCCCTCGCGATCGCTCCCAGCCAATGGGAATCCTCCCCTGCCTGTGATGTCATCTCTCCTCGGCTCGGCAGTTTCCGTTCCGGCGCCGAGGAGAGAAGACTTCACTGTGAGTTACACAACACATACACCTTCAGTAGAACATGCCAGGCACACATTACACCCCCGATCCACCCCCGATCGCCCCCCGATCACCCCCCAATCACCCCCCAATCACCCCTCCCCCCTCCCTGTCACACTGACACCAAGCAGTGTTTTTTTTTTTTTTCTGATTACTGCATGGTGTCAGTTTGTGACAGTTAGTGTGTTAGGGCAGTGAGTATTAGCCCCTTGTAGGTTTAGGGTACCCCCTAATAAAGTTTTAACCCCTTGATCACCCCCAGTGTCATTTTTCTGATCGCTGTATTAGTGTCACTGGACTGGTGACGCTAGTTAGGGACGTAAATATTTAGGTTCGCCTTCAGCGTTTTATAGTGACAGGGACCCCCATATACTATCTTATAAATGTTTAAACCCCTTGATTGCCCCCTAGTTAACCCTTTCACCACTGATCATCGTATAACCGTTACGGGTGACGCTGGTTAGTTCGTTTATTTTTTATAGTGTCAGGGCACCCGCCGTTTATTACCGAATATAGGTTTAGCCCCCTGATCGCCCGGCGGTGATATGCATCGCCCCAGGCAGCGTCAGATTAGCGCCAGTACTGCTAACACCCACGCACGCAGCATACGCCTCCCTTAGTGGTATAGTATCTGAACGCATCAATATGTGATCCGATCAGATCTATACTAGTGTCCCCAGCAGTTTAGGGTTCCCAAAAACGCAGCATTAGCGGGATCAGCCCAGATACCCGCTAGCACCTGCGTTTTGCCCCTCCCCCGGCCCAGCCCACCCAAGTGCAGTATTAATCGATCACTGTCACTTACAAAACACTAAACGCATAACTGCAGCGTTCGCAGAGTCAGGCCTGATCCCTGCAATCGCTAACAGTTTTTTTGGTAGCATTTTGGTGAACTGGTAAGCACCAGCCCCAGGCAGCGTCAGGTTAGCGCCAGTACCGCTAACACCCACGCACGCACCGTACACCTCCCTTAGTGGTATAGTATCTGATCGGATCAATATCTGATCTGATCAGATCTATACTAGCATCCCCAGCAGTTTAGGGTTCCCAAAAACGCAGTGTAAGCAGGATCAGCACAGATACCTGCTAGCACCTGCGTTTTGCCCCTCCGCCCGGCCCAGCCCACCCAAGTGCAGTATCGATCGATCACTGTCACTTACAAAACACTAAACGCATAATTGCAGGGTTCTCAGACTCAGGCCTGATCCCTGCGATCGCTAACAGTTATTTTGGTAGCATTTTGGTGAACTGGTAAGCACCAGCCCCAAGCAGCGTCAGGTTAGCGGCAGTACCGCTAACACCCACGCATGCAGCGTACACCTCCCTTAGTGGTATAGTATCTGAACGGATCAATATCTGATCCGAACAGATCTATACTAGCGTCCCCAGCAGTTTAGGGCTCCCAAAAACGCAGTGTTAGCGGGATCAGCCCAGATACCTGCTAGCACCTGGGTTTTGCCCCTCCGCCCGGCCCAGCCCAGCCCACCCAAGTGCAGTATCGATCGATCACTGACACTTACAAAACACTAAACGCATAACTGCAGCGTTCGCAGAGTCAGGCCTGATCCCGAACAGTTTTTTTGGTAGCGTTTTGGTGAACTGGCAAGCACCAGTGGCCTAGTACACCCCGGTCGTAGTCAAACCAGCACTGCAGTAACACTGGGTGACGTGGCGAGTCCCATAAGTGCAGTTCAAGCTGGTGAGGTGGCAAGCACAAGTAGTGTCCCGCTGCCACCAAAAAGACAAACACAGGACTGTCGTGGCCATAATGCCCTTCCTGCTGCATTTGCCAATCCTAATTGGGAACCCACCGCTTCTGCAGCACCCGTACTTCCCCCATTCACATCCCTAACCAAATGCAGTCGGCAGCATGAGAGGCATTTTCTTTATGTCCTCCCGAGTACCCCTACCCAACGAACCCCCCCAAAAAAGATGTTGTGTCTGCAGCAAGTGCGGATATAGGCGTGACACCCGCTATTATTGTCCCTCCTGTCCTGACAATCCTGGTCTTTGCATTGGTGAATGTTTTAAACGCTACCATACACTAGTTGAGTATTAGCGTAGGGTACAGCATTCCACAGACTAGGCACACTTTCACAGGGTCTCCCAAGATGCCATCGCATTTTGAGAGACCCGAACCTGGAACCGGTTACAGTTATAAAGGTTACAATTACAAAAAAGAGTGTAAAAAAAAACACAAACAAAAAAAAAAAAAAAAAAAAAAATAGTTGTTTTATTATTTTCTCTCTCTCTATTCTCTCTATTGTTCTGCTCTTTTTTACTGTATTCTATTCTGCAATGTTTTATTGTTATTATGTTTTATCATGTTTGCTTTTCAGGTATGCAATTTTTTATACTTTACCATTTACTGTGCTTTATTGTTAACCATTTTTTTGTGTTCAGGTACGCCATTCACGACTTTGAGTGGTTATACCAGAATAATGCCTGCAGGTTTAGGTATCATCTTGGTATCATTCTTTTCAGCCAGCGGTCGGCTTTCATGTAAAAGCAATCGTAGTGGCTAATTAGCCTCTAGACTGCTTTTACAAGCAGTGGGAGGGAATGCCCCTCCCCCAACCGTCTTCCGTGTTTTTCTCTGGTTCTCCTGTCTCAACAGGGAACCTGAGAATGCAGCCGGTGATTCAGCCAGCTGACCATAGAGCTGATCAGAGACCAGAGTGGCACCAAACATCTCTATGGCCTAAGAAACCGGAAGCTACGAGCATTTTATGACTTAGATTTCGCCAGATGTAAACAGCGCCATTGGGAAATTGGGGAAGCATTTTATCACACCGATCTTGGTGTGGTCAGATGCTTTGAGGGCAGAGGAGAAATCTAGGGTCTAATAGACCCAAATTTTTTCAAAAAAGAGTACCTGTCACTACCTATTGCTATCATAGGGGATATTTACATTCCCTGAGATAACAATAAAAATGAAAGGAACAGTTTAAAAATAAGATAAAAAAGCAAAAATATAATAAAGAAAAAAAAAAAAAAAAAAGCACCCCTGTCCCCCCTGCTTTCGCGCTAAGGCGAACGCAAGCGTCGGTCTGGCGTCAAATGTAAACAGCAATTGCATCATGCATGTGAGGTGTCACCGCGAACGTCAGATCGAGGGCAGTAATTTTAGCAGTAGACCTCCTCTGTAAATCTAAAGTGGTAACCTGTAAAGGCTTCTAAAAATGTAGTAATTTTGTTGTCACTGCACGTTTGTGCGCAATTTTAAAGCATGTCATGTATGGTATCCATGTACTCGGCCTATGATCATCTTTTTTATTTCATCAAACATTTGGGCAATATAGTGTGTTTTAGTGCATTTAAATTTTAAAAAGTGTGTTTTTTCCCCAAAAAATGCGTTTGAAAAATCGCTGCGCAAATACTGTGTGAAAAAAAAAAATGAAACACCCACCATTTTAATCTGTAGGGCATTTTCTTTAAAAAAATATATAATGTTTGGGGGTTCAAAGTAATTTTCTTGCAAAAAAAAATTTTTTTTTTCATGTAATCAAAAAGTGTCAGAAAGGGCTTTGTCTTCAAATGATTAAAAGAGTGGGTGATGTGTGACATAAGCTTCTAAATGTTGTGCATAAAATGCCAGGACAGTTCAAACCCCCCCAAATGACCCCATTTTGGAAAGTAGACACCCCAAGCTATTTGCTGAGAGGCATGTCGAGTCCATGGAATATTTTATATTGTGACACAAGTTGCGGGAAAGAGACAATTTTTTTTTTTTGCACAAAGTTGTCACTAAATGATATATTGCTCAAACATGCCATGGGAATATGTGAAATTACACCCCAAAATACATTCTGTTGCTTCTCCTGAGTATGGGGATACCACATGTGTGGGACTTTTTGGGAGCCTAGCCGCGCACGGGACCCCGAAAACCAAGCACCGCCTTCAGGCTTTCTAAGAGCGTAAATTTTTGATTTCACTCTTTACTGCCTATCACAGTTTCGGAGGCCATGGAATGCCCAGGTGGCAAAAAAAAACCCCAAATGACCCCATTTTGGAAAGTAGACACCCAGAGCTATTTTCTGAGAGGTATAGTGAGTATTTTGCAGACCTCACTTTTTGTCACAAAGTTTTGAAATTTGAAAAAAGAAAAAACATTTTTTGTCTTGTCTTTCTTCATTTTCAAAATCAAATGAGAGCTGCAAAATACTCACCATGCCTCTCAGCAAATAGCTTGGGGTGTCTACTTTCCAAAATGGGGTCATTTGGGGGGGGGTTGTGCCACCTGGGCATTCCATGGCCTCCGAAACTGTGATGGGCAGCGAAGAGTGAAATCAAAAATTTACACCCTTAGAAATCCTGAAGGCGGTGATTGGTTTTCGGGGCCCCGTACGCCGCTAGGCTCCTAAAAAGTCCCAAACATGTGGTATCCCCATACTCAGGAGAAGCAGCTAAATGTATTTTGGGGTGCAATCCCACATATGCCCATGGCCTGTGTGAGCAATTTATCATTTAGTTTTGTGCAAAAAAAAAAATTGTCACTTTCCCGCAACTTGTGTCAAAATATAAAATATTCAATGGACTCAAAATGCCTCAAAGCAAATAGCTTGGGGTGTCTACTTTCCAAAATGGGGTCATTTGGGGGGGTTTTATGCCATCTGGGCATTTTATGGCCTTCAAAACTGTAATAGGTAGTGAGGAGTAAAATCAAAAATTTACGCCCTTAGAAATCCTGAAGGCGGTGATTGGTTTTCGGGGTCCCGTACGCAGCTAGGCTCCCAAAAAGTCCCACACATGTGGTATCCCCATACTCAGGAGAACCAGCTAAATGTATTTTGGGGTGCAATTCCACATATGCCCATGGCCTGTGTGAGCAATATATCATTTAGTGACAACTTTTTGTAATTTTTTTTTTTGTCATTATTCAATCACTTGGGACAAAAAAAATGAATATTCAATGGGCTCAACATGCCTCTCAGCAATTTCCCTGGGGTGTCTACTTTCCAAAATGAGGTCATTTGTGGGGGTTTTGTACTGCCCTGCCATTTTAGCACCTCAAGAAACAACATAGGCAGTCATAAATTAAAGGCTGTGTAAATTCCAGAAAATGTACCCTAGTTTGTAGGCGCTATAACAAACTATAACAAACCAATAAATATACACTTATTGACATTTTTTTTTACCAAAGACATGTGGCCGAATACATTTTGGCCTAAATGTATGACTAAAATTGAGTTTATTGGATTTTTTTTAGAACAAAAAGTAGAAAATATAATTTTTTTTCAAAATTTTCGGTCTTTTTCCGTGTATAGCGCAAAAAATAAAAACGGCAGAGGTGATCAAATACCATCAAAAGAAAGCTCTATTTGTGGGAAGAAAAGGACGCAAATTTCGTTTGGGTACAGCATTGCATGACCGCGCAATTAGCAGTTAAAGCGATGCAGTGCCAAATTGGAAAAAGTCCTCTGGTCCTTAAGTAGCATAATGCTCCAGTCCTTAAGTGGTTAAAGATGGCAAAGCCTATAAATGGACCCAAACTAGACATAATCAAAAAACAGGCAACCACTATCAGGGACATCAATCTACTTTTTCACAACAGACTTCCAATCTGCCCCAAATCCCCTCCCAAATTCCCCACAAACCCAAAACATGGCAAAGCACTAAACGTCTCTATTATGGTGACCCCACCGAGGGGCAACAGGCGAAAAATTGACCCTAGATATCCCTAAAAAATCAACCCATTCTACACCAACACATGATTCAACCACAAAAACACCTAACACTCGCACTAACACCCACACCTTGACAAATGAAAATCCCTCTGCACAGCAAACTAAAACAAGAGAATCCACCTCTCAACCCATTATTCAACCATTGATTCATTTGACACAATCTCTAATGATCCGTCTTTTTTAGAGAGGATTCTTATGGGTGCCCAACCTACACAATCTAACCTCAATACATACACACAGATAGCACTTTAGTCCCTGTAACACCTACTAGTGAACAAAATGAAATTGAGCTTAATATAATTAATCCCTTATAGACATGTGCAGGATGAAAAAATTTGTTTAGTTTCGTTTCGTTTCGATTCGTTATTTAACTAAATTCGTTTAGTTAAATTCGTTGCATTCGTTACATTTGTTTTTGGAATGCGTTTAGTTTCGTATTCGAATTTGAAAAAATTCGACCGCATTCAAAAAAATTCGAAAAAAAATCTACCACATGCGAAAAAAACTGTCAAATTCGAAAAAATTCTACCACATTCGAAGAAAACATTAACTGAATTTGAAAAAGTAAACTATATATAACCATTTTGCGAAATTTGAAATTCGTATAGAATGAAATCGAATTCCAATAGAAAAGATTAGGATAGAATAGAAAATATAAAAGAATAGCATAGAAAAACAATAGAACAGAATAGAAAAAAATATAATATATTGTATTCTAATCTTTTCTATTCGAATTCGAATTCATTCTGTACCAAATTCCAATTTCGGAAGATGGTTATATATATATTATATTTTTTTCTATTCTGTTCCATTGTTTTTCTATGCTATTCTTTTCTATTCTATTCTAAACTTTTCTATTCGAATTTGAATTAATTTTATGCGAAATTCAAATTTCAGAAGATGGCTTCTAAAATTAGAATTTCGTATAGAATGAATTCGAATTTGAATAGAAAAGATTAGAATAGAAAATAATAGAAATCGAATAGACTAGAAAAACAATAGAACAGAAGAGAATAAAATCTAATATATATATTAGATTTTTTTCTATTCTGTTTCATTGTTTTTCTATGCTATTTTTTTTTTATTCTATTCTAAACTTTTCTATTCGAATTTGAATTCATTCTACACGAAATTCGAATTTCGGAAGATGGCTTCTGAAATTCGAATTTCGTATAGAATGAATTCGAATTTGAATAGAAAATAATAGAAAAGAATAGACTAGAAAAACAATAGAACAGAATAAAATATAATATATATATTTTATCTTATTCTATTCTGTTCTTTTTTTTTTTTTTTTTGCCACATCAGACAACCTTTTCAGGGGTCTTAAATCAACTTTACAGTTCATTTACATTTAAAATCAACCCCATCACATCATCGTGGCCTTTGCTATATCAAAAAAGAACAAAAGGGGGGCACAAGAATAGTATAAACATAGTATAACAATATTATTTCGTATCACGCCCGTTAATATACTTAACCCCATCTCTATTCCTAGATTAACTCCCATTTCCTTTTACTTCTATTTCCCCCCCCATCCCCTCCTACCCCCTCCCCGGGTCCCCCCCACCCCACCTCTCCAAGGTCTATTTTTCTTCTACTCTCCTCCTTTAGTCTAAGGCTTTGAATTCTTTGGCATAGCTCCATGTTTTTTTAATTTTTTTCCATCGGTCCCACCTACCCATGTTTCCACTTCCTGTTTCCTCGAGCAAACTCCCCAAGGTCTCCATATTGCAAGTCTCCTCTACAGCATCGAACCACTCCCAAATCTCTGGGGACTCTCTCCTCTGCCAATTCCTCGGTATCATTCTTTTTGCAGCATTCAGTAACTGCGGTACCAGTGACTGTTTGTATGTTTTTGAGTCTCTTGTCCCCCCATGGAACAGGACCTCCCAAGGGTCTTCTACCACCTCTATTCCCGTGATTTTTAAAATTAATTCTAGTATTTTACTCCAGAAGTTTTTAATTTTGGGGCAGTTCCACCACAGGTGACCCATTGTACCTACTTCTTGGCAGCCTCTCCAACAATTGGCTGACCCTTTCTGGTATTTACTAGTTATCTCTGGAGCGAGGTAGCTTCTGCTAATGCATTTGTAGTTCATTTCTACCGTTCGGGTGTCCATTGCTGAATGAGCGATCATTTTCAAGATTCTTTTAATTGTGACTAAATCCTTCTTAGTGCCCAAATCTCTTTCCCATTTGGCTATAAATGATGGTATTTCCAATTTTTCTGAGGTCATCAAAATTTTGTATATTTGAGATATTGTATTTTTTGGGACCTCTTTATCACACAACCTCTCAAGGTCTGTCAATTGATCCCCCGACCTAATCGGGTACGGTAGCGTATTGATAAAATGACTTAATTGGAGATAACGCCATCTCTCTAATCCCTGTGGTTCCCTTCCGTGTATAAGTTGTTGGAGTGGTATAATTTTCCCTTCGTTCATTATTTCTCTTAGTTGTGATTTCCCCCAAAGTGCTTCTTTTCCTCTAATATTCTCCATCCCTGGTGCAAAAAAGTTGTTATCTATTAGTGTGATCAATGGTGGATTGTAATTCCCATTAACTTTCTTATATACCCCATCCCATATTCTAAGGACATTTCGTGTTATGACATGTGTACTGTTATCTAACAATCTAAAGTGTGGGGGATTCCATATAATAGTGCCTAGTTGTGCATTACTAATATTTTCCTCTATTTTCACCCATTTTTTTAACTTTTCCTTCCTCGTCCATTCTACCACCCTGGATAGTACTACAGCTTTATAATACATATGCACATCGGGTACTGCCAGGCCGCCATCTGTTTTCCTTTGTTTCAATATCCGAAAGGAGACTCTGGGGTTTTTGTTTCCCCAAATAAAGGTCATAATTTTTTTTTTAAATTTTCTCAGGTAATATTGGGGTAGTGGAACTGGTAGCATCTGGAAGTAGTATATAATTTTCGGTAAAAGAACCATTTTGATGACATTAATACGTCCGATCCATGACAGGGCCTTGCCGGAGAATCTCTTACAGTCTAATCTGACGGCATCGAGTAGCGGAATATAATTACTTGTGAATATCTTTTGGATTGTGTTAGTTAGCTTGATACCCAGATATTTTAATTCCTTAGTCCATTTAAAACTAAATTCTTTTTTCAAAGTTGCTTCCTCTGTCTTACTTATATTTATATTTAATACTTCCGATTTGTTCATATTTATTTGGAAGTTAGATACCTCTCCATACTTCCTCACTGCTTTTACTAGTTTGGGCATAGTAGAGATCGGGTCCGTTACATAAAACAACACGTCGTCCACAAACGCTGCGACTTTGTGCTCTTCCTCTCCTACCTGCACACCTCTAATATCGGTGTCTCTTCGTATTGTTGCCAAGAGGGGTTCCATAGCTAGGACGAAAAGCAGCGGGGACAGGGGACACCCCTGTCTCGTGCCATTTTCCATCTCGAATGGTTGAGATATTAACCCATTGATTTTTACTACGGCAGTTGGATGGTGGTAAAAAGTTTTAATCCTCCGGATCATTTTAGGACCTAGCCCCATAGTCTCCAAGGTCTGGAACATGAACCCCCCGTCTACCCTGTCAAATGCCTTTTCGGCGTCGATTGACAGAAGCAGTCCTGGGGGCCCACTCTCCTTCATTTTTCCCAATAGGAGAAGAGTCCTGACCCCGTTGTCCCTCCCCTCTCTGTTGGGAACAAATCCTACTTGGTCTGGGTTAACTAATGAATTCATAAATTCCTTTAATCTCTCTGCCAATACTTTTGCATAAATCTTTGTGTCATTATTCAGCAAAGAGATTGGGCGATAACTCGAGCATAGTGATTTCTCTTTACCTTCTTTCAATATAATTGTAATAGAAGCTTTTAGTGCCTCCCTACTCATCTCAAAGCTGTCCCCCAGACCATTCATGTAGCGACATAGCCTAGGTACCAATGTTTCTTTAAATGTTTTATAATAAAGTATTGTCAGGCCGTCCGGGCCAGGGCTTTTCCCGGATGCCGTTGCTGCTAAAGCTTTCCTGATTTCTTCTTCTGAGATTGGTCTTTCTAATATTTCTCTGCCTTCTTCTGAAATCTTGGGTAGCGCTGCCTTTTTTAGATAGTTGTTATATCTTAATCTCCTATTTTTTAAAGAGGTGTCTTGCCTGGGGACTGAATATAGGTCTTTATAGTAGTTCTTAAAGATCTCCGCTATACTTCTAGTTGAATATTCCATATGGCCTTCTTTGGTCTGAATTTTTTCTATAAAGTTCCTGGCTTTCTTCTTTTGTACTATTTTTGCTAACTGTTTGCTGGGTTTATTACCCCATCTAAATCTCTCCCAGGCTATCTTATTAAATGTTGCTCTTGACTCCTGCTCCATCGCGGTTTTCAGCTCCGATCTTTTAATAAACATCTGCCGATGTATCTCTTGGGGGAGCTGGCACGCTTGTTTTTTATGTTTTTGTTCTAATCCTGCCAGGTCAGCCCTTAGTTTTTGAATTTTGGCCCGTCTATCTTTCTTCTTCCTCGCTCCCATTTCCACCAAGACCCCCCTGATATAGGCTTTATGAGCCTCCCATAGCATAGCTCCCGACACTTCCCCCGTGTCATTTACCTCAAAATAGTTTTCTAATTCCTTTCTAATTTTATTGACACCCTCCTCCTCCTTTATCAACTCCTCATTTAGCCTCCACTGCCCCCTATCGGCCTGACCTCTACCAGTTGCTATTTCCATGGTCATAGGTGCCTGATCTGAGTAAGTTATATTTCCAATCTTGGACTCTACTATCTTATCGATCGCCCGATGTTCGACTAGTCCCCAATCAATCCGGGAGTAAGACCCGTGCACAGGGGAGAAAAACGTATAGTCTCTTTTGGTTGGATGTTGAACTCTCCAAATATCCACCAATTGGTAGGTGGAGAGTTTTTGCTTTAACTCTTTCAAGTGAGCGCAGTTTCTCCCCTGTGTTCGGGCCGCACTGTCTAGATCTGGGTTAAGACAAAAATTAAAATCCCCCATTAGTATTAGATGTCCTCTCATGAACTTCATTATTTTCCCCAATATATTAGCTAAGTACTTCGTCGGATTCTTGTTTGGAGCATAAATGTTGACTAATATATATTCTACTTCATTTAGTCTACCTCTGAGGCACAGATATCTACCTTCTGGGTCCACTAATCTTTCCTCCAGCACAAACCTTGTTTTCTTTGCAAAGCAAATGGCCACTCCCCGTGCCCTATTAGAGATGGTATCTCCTTGGTACCAGACTGGGTATTCGTTTGAGAACAATCTAAGTCTCGATTGGAGTGTTATATGTGTCTCTTGCAAGAACACCACATCTGGGCCCAATAATTTTAACTCGTTGAAGATATCCCATCTTTTCTGGGGGGTGTTTAGGCCTTTGACGTTGTATGTTATAAATGTTATTGTGGCCATGACCCTTTTTCCATTCTCCTAAATTCTCCCTTTACCTTAGACCTTGGAGAGTTTTCCCTCTTTCTTGATATTGAGATTGGACGGGACCCCCTCCCTCTACTCCCCCTCCCTCTCCCACCCCCTCCACCCCCCACCACCCCCCCATCGCCCCCACCACCTCCTCCATCACCCCCACCACCTCCCCCCCCTCTCCCACCCTCCTCCCCATTGGTCCTCTCAGGACCCTTAGACCAGTGAGGGTCACTTGTATTGTGTCCCACCATTGGTCTCCTTCTCTAAAGGTGGAGCTCTAGGTGTGTCATCCCTCCAGTCCGTGCTGCCTTAGTGACCGGACACACTAGGTTTCTACTGACGGGGCTTCCTCACCAATATTTTGGTTTAATTTTGGTCCTAACCCGCCCACTCCCCCCCGCTCCCCCCCCACAGATCCCCCCCACCCCCGCTTGTCCTCTCACATCTGGCCTATGCTCAACTCAATCCAACGTTCATTAGACCAGTCCAGCATCTGGGGCAGCTGCAAGCCCAATTTCTCACAGAATTCCTCTAATTCTCCCGGGAATCTTAGTCTTGCGGATCTCCCGTCTTTGCTACCCACCAGGCAGGCTGGGAATCCCCATGTGTATTTTACATTTTGGTTTATCATTTGCTCCAGTAGGGGTTTCAAATGTCGCCTTCTCGCCAGTGTGTCTTTGGCCAGGTCCGCAAAGACTTGAATTCTTGCCTCTTCAAACTGTAGTGGGGTATGCCCCTTCAATTTAACCCATATCTTTTCCTTGTCTTCATAGAACCTGAATCTCACAATAATGTCACGACTTCTTTCTACCCGTCTGGTATCGAGCCTACCCACCCGGTGAACCCGCTTGATTTTTGGGAAGTCTTCCCCTCTCAGTCCCAGAATTGGGCCAAAGATAGTTGCTACAGTCCTCCTCAGATCCTCCCCTCTATTTTCCGGGACCCCCCTGAGTCTCAGATTTTGTCTTCGATCCCTGTTTTCCTGATCTTCCATTCTGGAGCAAATTTTTATCTGATTTTGTTGAGTTGTTTTAAGTTGTTCTTTTAATTCGGAGATTTCCCGTTCCTGTTTGACTGACTTATCCTCAGCTTCCTCCACTCTGGTCAGAAGGTTGCCTAGATCTAACCTCAACATACCAATCTCTGCTTTGATCGAGGTTTCCAGGGCTTTAAGCATTTCTGCTAATTCGT